>VZTX01018161.1:0-12334 GCA_013400915.1 Pardalotus punctatus
GGAAAAAATTCCCCACCTCTCAAACTCCAACAGCTTCTCTGAAGGCAAATCGCGCCTGACAAATTTGGTGGCCTTGTATGATGAGGTGACAGTGCTGGTGGGTGAGGGCAGAGCTGACACCATCTGCCTGGACTGGTGCAAAGCATTTGACACTGTCCTGCAGGACAACCTTGTCTCAAAACTGGAGAGACATGGATCTAATGGGTGGAACACTCCATGGATAAGGAATTGGCTAGATGGTGGCACTCAAAGCGTTGTAGTCTGCAGCTCAATGACCAAATGGAGCCCAGTGACAAGTGGTGTCCCCAGGGGTCAGTGTTGGGACCAGTGCTTTGTTGGTGATGTGGACAGTGGGATTGAGGCACCCTCAGCACGGTCTTGGCAGGGAGATGTTTGGTGGGGTCCAACACTGGAGGGAAGGGATGGAGCATCCAGAGGGACCTGGACAGGCTGGAGAGGTAGGACCATGTGAACCTCATGAAGTTCAGCAAGGCCAAGGATGAAGGTTAGGGGATGAATGGAGCAGCCCTGGAGAGAAGGACCGGGGGGTGTTGGTGGATGAGAATCTCAACAAGAGTGACTCCATCAGTGGATGAGAGAGTGCCTACAGATGTCATTTATCTAGACTTCTGTAATCATTTGACATGGTCCCTCCCAACACCCTGCTCTGCATTGGAGAGATGGATTCAACGGGTGGACTGTCTGGTGGATAAGGAATTGGTTGGATGGTCACATCCAGGCAGTCGTGGTTAACAGCTCAGAGTCCCAATGGACATCAGTGACCAGTGGTGTCCCTCAGGGGTCCATACTGGGATCAGTGGCGTCCCTCAGGAGTCTGTACTGGGACCAGCATTATTTAGTATCTTAATTAATGACTTGCAAAGGGACTGAGGCACCCTCAGCAGGTTGGCAGGTGACACTGAGCTGTGGGGGCAGGGACAACCCTGAAGTTCATCCAGAGGGACCTGGACAAGCTCAAAAGTAGCCCATGGGAATCTCAAGAGGTATAACAAGGCCAAGTTCCAGGTGCTGCACCTGGCTGGGGGTGAGCAGATGGAGCAGCCCTGAGAGAAGGTCTTGGGGTGTTGGTGGGTGAGAGGTGGACATACCTCAGTCCAGAACCCCCCTCAAGCCCTTGGCTGATTGCCCAGAAGGAGCAGCAGGACAGGGGGGGATTCTCCCCCTCTGCCCTGCTCAGGTGAGACCCCACCTGCAGAGCTGCCTCCAGCCCTGGGGGCCCAACAGAAGAAGGATGTGGAGCTGCTGGAGAGAGTCCAGGGGAGGCCGTGGAGATCCTCTGAGGGCTGGAGCTCCTCTGGAGCCAGGCTGGGAGAGCTGGGGGGGCTCAGCCTGGAGAAGAGAAGGCTCTGGGGAGACCTTAGAGCCCCTTCCACTGCCTAAAGGGGCTCCAGGAGAGCTGGAGAAGAAACTGGGACAAGAAATGGAGGGACAGGACAAGGGGGAATGGCTCCCCACTGCCAAGGGGCAGTGTTAAGTGGGATATTGGGAAGGAATTCTTCCCTGTGAGTGTAGGGAGGCCCTGGCACAGGGTGCCCAGAGCGGCTGTGGCTGCCCCATCCCTGGAAGTGTCCCAAGGCCAGGTTGGATGGGGCTTGGAGGAGCCTGGGACAGTGGAAAGTGTCTGCCCATGACATAGGGGTGGAATGAGATGAACTTTAAGGTCCCTTCCCACCCAAACCATCCTGGGATTCTGTGAGTCCAGATCTGAGGACTGTCCACAGAATAAATTCTGGGGCAGAGCGAACCAGGGCCACCCACAACAGCCCGGGCCAGGGCTGGGTGCTCAGGCCTGGGCTGACATGGAGCTCCTGGGCCCACATGGAGCTCCTGGGCCCACATGGAGCTCCTGGGCTGACATGGAGCTCCTGGGCCCACATGGAGCTCCTGGGCCATGAGTATGTGAGGAAGTCCTGGTGGGGCTGGTCAGGGCAAATTTGGGTGTGGTAATGGACCCTGTAAGTCTGCACTGCTGGGCCAGTCAGGCATTGGAAGGGGCTGCCCAGAAGGGTGGTGGAGGCACGATCCCTGGAGGAGTTCAAAGGGTGTCTGGATCTGCCTGGGTGGTGTGATTTAGGGGTTATGGGGCTACACTGGCAGCGTGGGGTGGACTTGGATGGATGATCTTGAAGGTCTTTTCCAACCATGATGATTCTGTGGGAGGTGGGACCCAGCCCAGACCCTGGATCATGACTCTGTTGGTGACTCTCTGGTGCTGCAGGGAAGGGGGGAAAGGCAGGGATTCACCATGGATGTAACTCCAGAGCAGCTGGGAGCAGGGAGCTGCTCTTTGGTGCTGCTCATCCCTGTCTCTTGGTAAAGGGTGAGAGAGCAGGAAGAAGGTTTTCCTGGCATTGAGGAGGTTGTTAGAGAAGAGTTGGATGCTCTGAGGTTGAGCTTCCATGGATCTGCAGATGAGCAGGAATCCCAGCAAGTGGTGCTGGGCTGGTGGGGGAGCAGGGTGGGAGCTTGGGAGGGTTTAATGGTAAACCCAGGAATGTGCTGGTTTGGGCAGTAAAATCAGAATCTTTGAGGCTGGAAAAGCCCTCTGAGATCATGGAGTCCAACTGTTCCCCAGCACTGCCAAAGCCACCACTAAACCATGCCCCCAAGTGCCACATCCACATTCTTTTTAAACCCCTCAAGGAATGGCGACTCCACCACTGCCCTGGGCAGCTGTGCCAGGGGTGGACAACCCTTTTGGGGAAGAAATTTTTCCTAATGTCCAACCTAAATCTCAGTTTGCCCTGACTGGCTCATCACAGTGACATTAAATTACAGAGAAATTCTTGCTCTCTGGGGCAGCAATTGCTCTGGGAGCAGCAGGTCAGATGTCTGTTGTCAGGAACGACCTCTCCATGTTTCACAGGGGTCCATGGAGAGAGCAGTGAAGGGCAGGTAAGAAAAGCCCTGTGAGCAGGCAGGGGCCTTCCAGAGCCTTCTTGAGAGCTACATGAATGAATCAATTGGGGTTTTTCCTTCTCCCATTGTACCAAGGAAAGGGTTCTCTCCCTTCTCCGCAGGGATCCTGTTGCTGTTGGGACCATCTCCTGCTTAAACCATTTGCCTAATGAGCCTTGAGGGAGGCAAAGGATTCTCTCAGCTGCAACATCACGTTTTGTACATTGGAGCAGTTAATCAGGAACTGGGATTTACCTATTCCCTGCTTAGACACTGTGTGGCCAAGTGCACAGCTCTCCAGGGTGGCTGGGATCCCTAAGGATTTGTCAGCAGCTAAAATACAACACTTGGGAAACCTTCCCAGGCCATAGAGCCCGGGGTTCTCTGTGACTGCATGTTAATCACATCCACCTGTCCTCTCGCCCCATTGCCCTTAGTAGTTTGGCAGCTTTTGGCCCCAAAGGTTGTTTTCACCCCATGGATTGTCAGAACTCTGGCTGAACCAGGCTGGAAATGCAGTAACAGGGGACATCCTGTTCAAATCTGGAGAGAAAGAAGCTGCCCAGGGAATTGTTGGGATTTCCAGGAGCCCTCCAACTTAGATTCATCTCCTGGTGCTTTGCCTGCCCCTCCAGGAAGGGAAAATGCCAGCGTAAGGGATTCTGGTATGGGAGGAAACGTGCTGGAACTCATGTACAAGCCCTGAGCAGTAACTTGGGAAGAGAGCTGAGCTCTTCCTGTCAAGCAGGGCTCAGAGGCAGCTGTGGATGTACTTGGTATGTCTGTGTGCAATCAAATACCCCCTTAATTTTCTAAGCTTTTGTAGAACTCAAGATGTTTGTTTTTAAGGCTTCTGGCTTGGACTGGGCATGACTGCATAGTGTAGGAGGTTGTCCCTATGGATTCACCCTGGCACCAGCTGGGGTGTCTGGCACGGAGAGACTCGTGAAGCTCAGCCTCTAGAGCACATGGACGCTCCACAGGGTTTGGATAAGGGCTGGCAGCACTGTCTGGGAGCAGCTGGTTTGGGTTGAAGGCTCTTGGGGAGCACCAGGGATGTCAAGGACATGAGAACAGGGGTCGTACTCTGGGGTGTTTAAGGGACAGCTCTTGGCTCTGGAGGGAACAGGACATGGGCTGCCTTGGCCAACTCTTCCACCTGTGATGCTTGGCATGAGAATTCCTGGGTCGACCTGCCTGTCAGCTCCAACAACTGCCACGGAGAGGGAGGGAGGGAAGGCAAGGTTGGACAGGGCTTGGAGCAAGCTGGTCTCATGGAAGGTGTACTTGCCCATGGCAGGGGGTGCAACGGGATGGGCTTTAAGGTCCCTTCCAAGCCAAATGCTTCTGGGATTCCATGGTTGTGTGATTCCTGCTGCTGCCTGTCACTCCTCTTCAGAGCCAGCACAGGGCTGCCCTTCCAGCAGGACGGAGCTGCTCAGCTGCCTCTTGACCTCCAGAGGAGGCTGTGAAGACATGTGAAGAGGTTTTTCCCTGTGGGCTGCTCAAAGGATGGGGTGGCTTTGGGGTCCATCCCCTCTGGCCCAGACTCTAGGGCATGGATCAGCCCCCTGGGCCCAAGGGGAGCAGGGGTGAGGCTGGAGGCTCTGCCCTCCAAAATGATATGGTCTGAAGAGCACTGGAGAGAGAAGGGTGAGGGAGGTAAAACTGGGTGTAGAGGAAGAGATGACGAGACACAACTCATTAATAACCTTCATTTAATCCTTCATGACATTGGAAAATGTAGAAATGTCACAGACAGTCACAGTACTGGTAACATTTGCATTGCTGTGGGTTAATAACAAAGCCCTTGATATCAAGTACAAGACAATCACTTCATACTTTTAATATAAATGTTTAGAAATATCAGCTGTTACTGCTATTAAATTCCTGAGTTGTGCTGAGTTCTCCCTAGCTGTCAGATGCTCCCTGCTATGAGCAGTGCCTGCTCCTCTGCCCCAAAACTCCTTGGGCTTTCGTGCAGGGTCTGGCCCTGCAGGCTGACTACGGCTCGCAGGGAGATCTTCTGTGGAGGGAAAGCAAAGGAAGTCCCCGTGAGTGGCTCCTTCCTGCCTCAGCACTGGGAAGTTCAGTGGCCAGAGGAAATACCAAAGATTTTTGGAAACACCAACAGATCAACTCAGAATCATGTGCCTGGCTCCCAGCTGTGCTCTGGACTGGCTCATTTGCCTTGTCCTGAAGGAGAAGGCCCCTGTGGCTGTGACAGGTCTGGAAGTGAAGCGAGTCAGGGCCAATTAAGGCCAGTTAAAGCCAGCCTGGTGCTGAATCTGTGGTAACACAGCAGGGACAGAGAGAGACCCCACACAGAGTCTGTGGGGGTCACTTAGAGCTGCTCATGGGTCTCCAGCCCTGGTAACAGATCCGTACTGGGTTAACAGCTGGACTCCATCACCTTAAAGGTCTTCTCCAACCAAAATGATTTCACGATCCCATAAAATCTAAGGCTGCCCAGCTGCACCACACCAGGCTATTCAGAAGCAGAGAACGTTAACTCCATTTTACCTGGAAGTCACGGATGTAGGTGAGGAAGAAGCTGAGGAAGGAGAATGCCAGGGACCACTCAGAGATGGTGCTGATAATGTGGGAGGTGTAGCCCTGTGTTACAGAGGGGAAAAGATCGGTGTGAAAACTACTCTGGAACTTGCAGTGACACAAGGATGGCTTGTAATTTGTGACATCCCATGTGAGATCCTGCATCCACAACTATTTCCACTGGAGACCAAAATCTCTTATTGTATCTGGAGTCTCCAAGAATGAAGTCCTGAAGAATGAGAATGACCAGGAAAGCACCTGTGCCAACTGGGATGATGCCCACTGGGAATTTAATACCCACCTGCAAAAGCTGAAGGCTCAATCCAGAGCTCGACCAACAAAGTGCAGGGAACTTCAAGGCCCTCCTCAAGAGGCAG
Source organism: Pardalotus punctatus (assembly GCA_013400915.1). NCBI lineage: Eukaryota > Metazoa > Chordata > Aves > Passeriformes > Pardalotidae > Pardalotus > Pardalotus punctatus. Next base: position 5,850 of record VZTX01018161.1, read on the forward strand.
GAGGGATTAATTTAAGAGTTACACTTGAAAATCCAACAGCTTTATGAGATCAGAACTTCAGCAAATGTTGGCACAGGTTGCCCAGGGAAGCCCAAGGCCAGGTTGGACAGGGCTTGGAGAAACCTGGTCTAGTGGGAGGTGTCCCTGCTGACAGCAGGGGGTAGAACTGGATGGGCTTTAAGGTCCCTCCCAACCCACCCCAGTCTGGGATCCCAAGATTCCAAGGAGCTGCGAGCTGGTACAGCTTGGCGAGTACAGCTCTCCTCTCCCACCCCAGTCTGTGTGCAGACTGGGGTGGGAGAGGAGAGCTGTCCCACCTGTCCCTTCAAATCCAGCTGGGTTTGGTCTCCATTTCCCCCCCTCCCCCCAATCACTTACTCTTTCCTGGGGGTCCCAGTGCAGCTTCTGCACGAGGTTCTGTCCGTACAGGCCGCTGTACAACACAACTGAGGACACAAACACTGAGGGAACAGGTTAAGGAAGATTCAAGGCACATTGAACTTGCAGACTGTGTTGAACTGAGCCTGTGAGGTCTCAGCCTGAGGAGTAGTCATGGTGCCATGGGTTGTTCACATTGTGCCCTTCAATGTGCAGCTTGTCCCAACCCACTGGTTACTGTCACATGAAAAGGTTAATTTGAACCTAAATCTGTTATCTCTGTTCTCTGTGTTGCATCTCATTACTACTCTGACCAAACATGGCATTCTCATGGAAGTGTTTAAGCTATGATCAGATGTGAGCACTTAGTGATCATTTTAATGTAATTTTACTGGCATTTCCCACCCTAATAAGATTCTAGATCTCTTTCTCTGATGGCTTTTCAATGTCTCAACCACCTTGAATTCTTGCTGTGGGCCATAGGCTGGAATTCTGTATCACCTGCAGCACAGAGGGTTTTTGGCTTTTCTGTTTGCCTCTTAGTCACAGTTTGAGAACTGCTTTGGATTTCAACCCACATGACAATGATTCCCCATTTAATCCAAGACCTGGATCTTTTGGGGGTGTTTGATGTCACTTTTTCAACATCTTACATAGGGAAGGTACCCAAAAAAGTGCTCCTGCAACACAGCAAATCAAACTCAGATCATTAATTTATAGAGAACCTGATTTTCATAGGATAAAGATATTAACTTCTTCAATGGTTAACAAGATTAAACATCAAGAGCCTCCTGAGGTGAAAGATGAATGTTGGTGGTGAACAAGGCTGGACTTCCTGCCACAAACATGGCCTTGAGAACCCTGACTTCCAAAACTCATTTAAAAAGGGATGTGAGTGGTTTGGGAGCTTTGGTTACTGATCTGACCATGGACACCCAATGCTCTGCTAATTGAACTGGACAGCTCCAGGAGCCGGTTGTTACCTGCCTTAGTTCCTACTGCAGTTGGAAGAATTTAATCATCATGATATAAAAAGACCTGGTTCCCACCATCCCCTCATCAGAGTGGATCATTAACTGCTTGCTCTGGGCTGGCAGCTCTGCTGTTACACTTCAGCACAGGATCAGGGGTGCCACATTCACATGGCTTTTAAATCCTTCCAGGGGTGGGGTCTCCACCACTGCTGTGGGCAGCTGTGCCAGGACTGGGCAATCCTTTCAGGAAAGAAATTTTTCCCATTATCCAACCCGAACCTCCCTGGTGCAGCTTGAGGACGTTTCCTCTCCTCCTGTCCCTGTTCCCTGGGAGCAGAGCCTGACCCCCCCCCGGCTGCCCCCTCCTGTCAGGAGCTGTGCAGAGCCACAAGGGCCCCCCTGAGCCTTCTTCTTCTACAGGCTGAGCCCTTTCCCAGCTCCTTCAGCCGCTCCTGGGGCTCCAGACCCTCCCCCAGCTCTGTTCCTGTCTCTGGACACGCTCCAGCCCCTCAATGCCTCTCTTGTCAGGAGGGGCCCAGAGCTGTCCCCAGGACTGGCAGTGCCTCCGCAGTGCCAGCACAGGGCATAGACACTGCTCTGGCCCTGCTGTGACCCCAGAGCTGACACAAAATCATTTCCTTCTGTCTTCCAGTACCAGTCAAAACTATTTCACCCAAGGCCACAGACTTCTCCCTGTCCCCATCTTTCCCTTATTACATTATGAGCTGTTAATTTAGAACAATAATTTTCCTTTGCTTCCCCTTTCATCGTTATATATGTACACATCATTATTTCTACAACTTCCCTGGAATTTTGGTTAGACCACATTGGTACAAAAACCTCTACGATTTTGAGGTTTGTGGGCTTTTGGCATCTGTAAGAGGAGCTTAATTTGCAGCAGATCATACTGTTCCATTTTAGTTTCTCCCCAGTTTGGTTCCTCACTGTTCAAAGCTGAAAGTCCTGTTTGTTAATACCAAAAAGTTCTGTTAGGGACAACAATTCTCCAAGTTTCTCAGATGATTTCCTTGCTCTCTGCCAAGCCCCCTCAGCAGGTGAGGGCCCTTCACTATGGACAAGGAGCCTGTGCCCCAGTGTCCCTGCTCCTCTGACTCCTACACATTCTGTAATCCTGCAGCAGCAGGGATGGGAGCCCAGTGAGTTGTTCCAGCCCGGGAAATGGGGCATATGGTTTAGTTGTTGCTATTGGCTGCCAGCCTGGAAATAAGTGAGACTGGTGGGGATTAAATCAGTGGCCTGAATATAGCTGCAGATGGGACAGTGTTTAAGCATGGGTTTTGCAACTTGTGTCTCTGGAATTCAGAAGTTCTAGTGTTGTTGTCCTGTTTGACACAAAAACGGAGTTTAATTTTCAAATCCAATATTCAGGTCCATTGGGGTGAGCAGGGGAACTGCTGTGGTGCAGTTTCCTGACTCTTCAATAATTCTGGAGAGGAAAAAGGTCTCTGTTTCTGGGTTGGTTTGCCCACATTTGGCATATATGGACAAGGAGGAATGGATTACCACTGTGAGAGGGCAGGGCTAGAAGGTCCCTCCAACCCAAACCATTCTGTGGTTCTCTATTTCTCTAAACCCCACAGCTGCTTCCAGCAGATTCAGAATTCAGAGCTAAAGGGGGGTGATGGATTCTGGAGCCAAGGGAGGGTGGTAGGGAACGCCAGTCAGAAATATCTTGTCGTTTGAACTGCAGGATGGGCAGGGAGTAAATCAGAGGTCAAAGTCCCTCCGGACTCACCCTTGGAATGTGCTCCAGATTTGTCTCTTTGTCAAGTGCCAGCACTTCATCCCTGCACCAGATCCAGCCACCACAGTCTGCCCTGCTCCACATTGTCTGTTGGAGTATTTCCTCTTGTGCTGCATTCTGGGTTTTTTCAGTTGTATCCAGCTATAACACTGTGCACCAGTCCTGTCCTCAGGAACACACTTTTATTTCTTACCTTTTTCCCCATTGAAACCACCCATCCCTTAAGCACACTTCCCTTTGGCCCCATCTCTCCTTAATTTAGTCAGACCTCTTGGGGACAAACTCTTATTTTTCCTGTTTTCAGTTTCTGGTGTGCAGTAGGAAAGGGAAGGAGAAAGGGTGGTAACCATCCCTCTTAGGTTTTGTTTTTTTTAATATCAGGGGGTATACTAAAAGTATTAAAGGTATTCACCATTTTCCCTGAAATTCCCAGATTGGAATACAGAATAGGGCACTCTACAGGCTGTACAATCAAGCATGACAGGCCTCTTGTGACACACAGTGGTTCAATTAAAGTAGGTGTAGATCTGGTGGAGGCTGCTGGGATTTGGTGCTACTGCCCAGGCAAAGGATACTGCTAAGGATGCTGGAACAGCTCCACAAGAACACGGCCAGACGGGCCCAGAAGATGTCTTTGCTGTGTAGTTCTGGCTGCATCAGGTAGGACAGGACAGTCTGAAGCAGCATGTAAATGGCCCCCACCCCGAAGGTCAGGCAGGCTCCCAGCACATGGATGTAGTACAGGATGCATTTCTAGGGAAAGCAAGCAAGCGCTGTCTTGTGCACAACCTGGTTTCATTTTCTTCTTTAAACCTTTGGCATCCACCCCCTCAATGACTTTCTGCCACCCCAAACTAAGCAGCTCTGGACTGTGCCAGCCCTCAGGAGATTTTTCTTGGAAGCCCCATTGGGAGATGTCTGGAAGCCAGAACCTGCCAGCCCCTGAATTGCTGCTTTTCTTAAGCTCTTGTGGTGAAGTTACAGGTCACAGCTGTACCTCCGCTCCAGGAATTTGTGAGAGCATGTGTGATATTTGGTCAATACCACAGGAACTGGGTATGAGAATCCCTGCAGGTGGGCAGGGAATGGGAGTGACAGCATTTTTATACCAAGAACCTGTCCGTCTATGAAAGATTATGCAATACAGGACAGACACAACACAATTCTAGTATCCAAAACTGGATTAAAAATAATGAGGTTTTTAATTTCTCTGCATGAATTCTGGTTTGAATAAAGATTGTTTGTCAAATTAGTATCTTGGAATACTCTCAGGGAAAGAGGTTCAATCAAGCAGCAATACTTAAAAGCACCACCAGGAGAACCAACTGTCAAATAGTAAAAATAACTAAAACTAGAAGATACTCCCAAAAATCCAACCAACTCAATATTTATTATTAAAATATATGCCTTGAAAACCCATTTGTGTTTAGTCCTTTCCTCTCATCCCCAGCTTAGCATAGGACAGAGAGACAGGGAACAAAAAATGTCATCTGACCTGTTGCACAAGGCAAGGCCTGGCAGCCTCCTGCACCCCAATCATGCAGATGTTTTCTGCCCTAAAACATGAAATTCTCTGTGTATTTTACTGAGTAACTCTCAAGATCAAGATTAGCATTGTGCACTTTCTGCACATATAAATTTGAAGTGCTGCATCCACAGTGAGAATTTCTATTTAAGAAAAAAGCAGGTTGCAATGGTGTGTGTTCCAAAATCATGTGCTGTGCAGGGAGGCGTCACTAGGCATCAAATTTCCTATTTGCACACATTGGGGTCTTCAATCACCAGTGGATTTCAGCAGGATTCAGCTCCTTTTCCTTCTAAGGCAATCCTCAGCATCCCTGGGATACGTTGGTGCACCATTTCCAACTTTTCTCTTGCTCAAGAGGTAAATGTTACACGAACTGTTATCAAATCAGCATGCACCTCCCGGGTTTTGATTGTCATGAAATCGAAAGGAAGTAGACAAACCCCTTCTTGAGGGGTAGTGGAGGAAAATCATGGAGTTGAGCAGACCCTGGAGGATTCTCCTTGGTGGGTGTGGAAGGGGAGGCTGTGACCTCTGAGGGCTCTAGAAAATAGTAAATAGATCGAGGCCTCCAAAAGAAAAAATGCCTAAAATGAGAGTGCCAAGGTTTCCAAGACAGGGGCTGCTGAAGCGCTTGGGGAGCTGTGCTAGGAAAAAGGTGGAGCTTTCCAGGAACTTTTCCTCTTTGGTTTTCCCTGTCTCTCATCCAGCACGAGTCCAAGGTGAGACCACACAGCCTGTGGTGGCTACAGGCACCACTACAGAGCCCCAAAATCCATCAGGTAATTAATGTAACAAGGCTGGCAATTATACAACCATCTGGCAAGTAAAGCCAATGATGGGGACCTGCTCATGGTGTGATGGGTGAGAATATCAGATTTGGGTTTTTTGGAGTGGAGAGTATCAGGGAGAAAAAAAAAAAATAGGGACTCTGGGATGGAGAAATCAGAAGAATTAACATTGCAGAATTTTCAAGAATTTGGGAAGGTTTGAAGGAAAATCCACCCAAGAGGGCAGGTTTTCCAGAGCTGGGCTTGTGTGGTTGGGTGGTTTTGTTGGCTTTATTTCTAGTTGTAACAAGTTTTTACTATTTCATACCTGATTCTCCTGAGTCAAAATACATCACTGTTGTGGGCTTTCAATTTGGATTTCAGGCTTTCAAGCCCCCAGGAAGGAGATCCAAGTGTGGCTTCTGCAAAGCTTGGGTGGTTATGAATGTTTTGAAATGTCATGAACAGATGCCCACAAGTCCCAAAGCACATAAAGAATAACAAATTATAAGACAAACCTTAAATTTTTTAACCATTCTCTGTAGAGAATTTGACAAAAAAGCAGTTTGCCACGGAAAGTTCTGCTTTCAGTAAATCCCGTTTATCAGGTATCTCAGAACACACACAGCTCTGGCAGGAGCAGAGCACAAACCTGGAAATTGGCAATAATGCAGAGTCCAAAGCAGCTCATCCATCCGAGTGTGAGGCCCATCTTATTCAGCCTGAGGATCTTGGGTTTTTCTGGGCTCAGGGCAGACACTTGCTTGTACCGGACGTACATGGTGGCCATCCCTGCCAAAGAGAGCCACAGGCACTGAGATTCCTGCTGGGGAGCAGTGTCCTTGTTTACCTGGGAAGATGCTGAGTGACAGAGGCAACTCTTAAAATATAAGAATTTTTTTAGGGCACACTGAAATAGGAAAGCTGAGAGGCCGGAAGTGAAGACTGAAATAATATAATGGCAAACAAGTCAAGTTAATAGATTTTTCTGATCTATTTAATTAAAAAGCTGTATTAGGTTGTTTCTCACCACCCGCCCCCCCCCCCCCCCCCCCGGTGTGGGTTTTATGATC
>VZTX01018165.1:0-37253 GCA_013400915.1 Pardalotus punctatus
CCGGGGGTTCTGGCACCGAGAGCCTGCGGCGGAGCGGGGAGCTGCCGGGGGTCTCACGCCGGGGTACCGCGACCGGAGAGGAGCCGAGGGTTCCGGGAAGCTACTGGGGGTCCCGGGATGGGAAAGGCGGCGCGGTCTCGGGAAACTGCCGGGGATTCCGGCACCGGGAGCCTGCGGCAGATCCCGGGAGCGGGGAGCCCGGCGCCGGTGAGCTGCCCGGGGTCTCTCACTGGGACTCCCGGCACCGGGAAGCTGACGAGGGTCCTGGGATCGGGACGACGGCGGGGGTCCCGCGGAGCTGCCGGCACTCCCGGCACCAAGGCAGTGCCGGGGATCCCAGGAGCTGGAGATGCACCCCCGAGATCTCCCCGCTGCCGGAGGTCCCGCCGAGCTGCTTGATCTCCCGGGACCGAGGCGGTGCCGGGGGTCCCAGGAGAGCGAGATGAGCCCCGGGAGCCCCCCGGAGCTGTCGGGATGAGGATGATGGGGCGATGCTGTCGGAGCGCTTTGGCCCGGGGGCGGGCTCCCCCCGGGTGGGTGCTCCTCCTCGGGGTGCCATCGCCCTGCACGGCCGGGGGGTTGCACAAGTTCCTCCCACTCCGGAAAGTTGTATTTGTGGGTTTAATAAACTTTGGACTCTCTGACCCGGGTTTATCGGAGATCTTGAGAACACGGAGAACTTTTGCTTTCAAACCCCCACAGAACACGAGTGGTTTAAAGGCGATTTTCAGCACAGCAGCTCGTTTTCCTCTCAATTTCTTTATCCTCTGCACTCCCAGATGCAGGCTGGTGTCCTCGGAGTTTGTTCCAGAGTTTAGTGCCATGGCGCTGCCCGGAGCTTTTTTGGCTGGGTGACACTTCAGGTTGTCCTCCTGCCCAAGGTGTCTCCCGGACTACAAATTATAACCTTGCTTTATATCGCAACCCTGCGTTTAACTATAATTAAAGTCACGGGGTGCTGCGTAAACAATTTTTTTGGGGGGGAGGCCGAATTGGGGACATTGTTTCCTGCACCCATGTCCATGACCTGCCGTGGGGGATAACCCCTCATATCCCACTTTCAGTCTCCTACCTGCGTGCTCAGCTCTCGTCCCACCAAGAAGAAATCACATGTATTATTCAATTGCGTCTATCACAGGGCTGGGCGAAGGTGGTTGTGCAACCCAAAGGGCTTTTCAGTGTTTATCCCTCTTCAGCCAGAGAATATCTTGATTGAACTTCCCACTCTCCCAAGTTGCATCAGCCTAACGTCAGCTCCTGGTTTGGGGTTTTGCTGTGTCCCTTCTTTGCTGGAGCATCTGTCATCCCTCCCTCCTTCCCCAGCATCCCGGTTTTCTGAGCTCATCCCTGTGATGCTGGAGGCATTTGGCCCATGGGCACAATGTGGCTCCACTGGAGCATCCATCCCTCTCGCCCCTGAGTGCTTTCCCTGGGGCAACCCTGTGCAGGCTGGAGAGCAAGGGAAATATTTCTGTGGTTGCATCAGGGTGTTCCTGGCTCCCGCCTTTCCCGTGGATACTGGGAGCTCGTGCACCACTGGGGCTTCCCCAGCTGCTCTCAACACCCTGCTTTCAGCTCTCCATCTCCCCAAGCTTTTTCTGCTGGGTCCTGTCCAGGGCCAAACCTTGAGGAATCGCTTTCCCTGCACGTGTGCTCATGTGTGACATTTGCACTGTTGTGCTTGGGGTTCCTGTTGTTTGAGCCTCGTGGGGATCTGGGTGTCCCCCTCTTCTCCTGCATCACCAGCTTGTGGAGCTGCTGGTGATGGCACCAATCCCCAGTGAGATGTGCCCTCCTGGGGGGCCTGATTCTGCACAAAACCTGTTGGAAAACTCTGCCAAAGATGTTATCACTCTGGGCAGATGTTTGAGCGGAGTCCAAAGTGGGGAGGGAGGAGGAGGAGAGGTGATGGTCGCTGGAAAATCCAGCTGGGTGCAAGGAGGCTCAGCCCTGCCTTGGTGGCTGGTGACCTCTTTTCCTCGGAGATGCAATCCTGGAGGCTCCTGACACGGTACTGCCCGGGAAAGGCACTGCTGGGGTTGGCACACACAGCATTGAGCTCTTCCCGCGTTTTCCTGTGCCCAAACCAAGCGCCAGGACACTCTAAACCCTTCTGGGTCATGGCAGAGTGACATTTCCCTTGGGGAACCACTTGCGTCAACTTCTATTTAAGTGAGGCAAACAACTAAACAAAAGAAACAGCTTTTACCCCCCCCCCCCGAACGAACGCGTGCTCATTTCTCCCCGCCGGGCTTTGTTTCCCGGCTGTGCCGGGGCGAGCCGGGACAGGTCCCGACCGAGGGCGCTGTGAGGACGGTGCGGTGCCGGAGCCCCGGGCAGCGCCGCTGGCCCGGGGGTGCTGATCAGCCCCTTCCTATCCTGCTTGCAGGGTTTCTATGAATTTTGTCTTGTGCGGTGCCCAACACTAAGTTTTGGGAGGGCTGGCACATCCTCAATGGTCTCACCTGCAGTGCAGGATTCATTTTGGGCTGTATTTGGAGCTTTCCTGGATTGCTGTCATCTTGCAGCTCTAGGCTTGGTCCTTACTGGACTGAATATATCCGTGATCATTTGAGAATGACATTCCTGAAGGCGGGAGCTCAGCGACTGGACCCCTTGCCCCTGATGGAAATGGGTGGTGTCCCCAGGAGGGGAATGCTCACTCCCTTCCCAGTTGGATTCACCTTTCTGGAAGACACCAGTGCTGGTGTAGCTGTACTTTGCAGCAATGGAATGGTTTGGGTGAGATGCTGGAGGGGTTGCATTACAGAGCTCTTACCGAGTGGACTGACTGCAAGGAGGACAATAAATCTTTTTAAATTTAAAAGAAAAATGACATTTCAGAGTTTCCCTCTTTAGAATATCTTAGGTGGAACAGGACCTTTGGAGGTCTACCAGGTTGGTCCACTGGGACCAACTTCTGCTCAGACTTTCAAGATAGCCCCAGCATGGGAAGGTTTTTCTTATCTTTCCTTCCATAAATCCCAGGAGGATAAAGAAGTGGGGCACAGAGTTATTTTCTTGCTGCTCTGGCTCTGTATCCCCAGATCCTGTGATAAGGTGATTACCTTCCCTGTGCTCTTGCTGTTTTGCATCATGTGGTAGTTTTGCATTTATTTGTGAAAAGGAAGGAAGAAATTCTTTACTTAGGAAGGAATTGTTTACTGTGGGCATGGTGAGACCCTGGCACAGGTTGCCCAGAGAAGCTGTGGATGCCCATCCCTATTTCAGGCCAGGCTGGATGAAACTCGGAGCAAGCTGGTCTAGTGGAAGGTCTCCCTGCCCATGGCAGGGAGATGGAAAGGGATGCCTTTGAGATCCCTTCCAGCCCAAACCCTTGCAGGAGTCTGTGGTAAACCCTGTACTCCGATTTCCAGGCAGAGTGAGCAAGAGGCAGGGTGGCCTTGTCAAGGTTTCTCTAAAATATGGAGAGGTTGAAGCACCCTCCTTCCCTTTTGTAAGTGCAAATGGGTTTGAAGAATGGGTTTTAAAAGGCAAATGCAGATTGCAATGAGCAACCTCTTTATGTGGATGTTAAAGAAAATGCCCAGCTATGCTGTAATGTGAAGGGGGAAGAGGGAGGGTTTAAATGAATTTGAGTGGAAATAAACTACAAAAAAATCACACTAACAGCAGTAAAGTTGGTGAAATGACATTCTGGCATAAAAGGCAGAGCAAGACTAATTAAATGTTTAATGCTCATAAGAGACAGTGGCACATCTCAAGGTATCAAGTGTGATAAAGATGTAAGTAGTTGTCATGTACTTTAGCATCTGATCCAGACAAACCTGTTTGTTCCCCGCTGTTCCATTGTAACCAGCCCTGGTCTGGCCTCAGGAATGTCACCCTGGCCCCTGGGTCACACATGGTCTTAGAGATGTTGCCTCTTGGGTTGCAGATGGGTGCTTGTAGCACGGCTCTTTCTGGTCCTGCGAGCAAGACACAGGGAATGTCACTGGCTCCCAGCATGCAGCTCCTTACATGGAATGTGGGTTTTCTGGGGGGAAAAAAAAAAAACAAAAAAAGAAAGCCAACCTCAGGCAAAAGTGAATTTAGAGCAAAGTCTCAATTTGTACCCAAATTGTATGATCTGGGAGCCACATACCAGTGAGCGCAGCTTTTGGGTCATTCCCGTCCCTCTGGCTGTGAATCCCCATGGGATGTTCCACATGCGGTGTCTGGCTGAGATCACTCGATTCATTGCATAGCCCCAGGACTTTATCCGTGCTTTTGGGATGAAAAAAGAGGAGTTGTGGTGCCTCCAGATGCCAGGACAAGAGGGCTGGAGGCAACGCAGCCACCCCGGGGCTTGGCAGGGTGGTGTGGCTGGCACCGTGTTCTCCTGCAAATGCTGCCATGCCTGACTCCAGACTATGCACATTTATATCCTGCGCTTCCCAGGAGCATCCCAGGGTGAGCAGGGATCACATCACCTCTCCTTGTGTGCAGCCGGGACGAAGCTGGAGCGTCGGGCGGAGAAGGCAGGAGGATGAGGCACAGCTCCCCTGGCTGCGCCGCAGCTGCTGAGCTCATTTTTAGCTCATTATTTCTGCTTGGGAGCTGATGAAAGGCAGTTTTCAAAGATGCATTTAATGGGTGAAAATTCATAAAAATGTTTTCCGGGCTCTGTTGTGCCGGTGCAGCGTCTGACCACCAACGCTGTTTGTCGCAGCAGTGGCACTGGGGCTTGTGCCAGCATCCTGCATCCTCCCAAGCCCCAGGAGCTTTCTGTGGGGGAGGGATTTGGGGTGCAGGGCACAGCTGCCTTGATGCTGCCAGTACAGAATGGGGGGCACCCACGGGAAAACATACTTTAAAAAAAAAAAAACAAAACAAAACCAAACAACCTCTTTTTTGCAGATTGGAAGCTTGGAAAACTATTACCACTTTCACCACAGCAAGACATTTAAGCGCTCCACGCTAAGCAGCCGGGGACCGCACAACTTCCTCCGCATGGACCCCAAGGTACAGGGCTGGGCAGCCCGGGGTCCCCCAGCTTCTGCAGGGTGGTGGGATTGGGGTCCCCACCTGCCCCTGGAGGAGGCTGTTGGCTTGATCTGGGTCAAGCATGAATTGGAGCATCTTGGGATGACATGTTACCCTTGAGCCACAGCCCTGCGCACACGAGGGACTCATTGGACACGGGTACGGAGAGCGGTGGTGAAAAATACGTAAAAGTGACTAAACACTAACATCTGCCTGAAAGCCGGGAGGAAGAAAAGGGGGAAAAGCTTTCCAGGACAGAAAGGCTGTTGCATGCTCGGGGTGTTGATCCAGTTGCCACAACACTTGCTGCCTCAATGGTTGCTATGTGTGAAATCCTTGGCAATAGCTCTGCATTGCTTTTTCCTAGAGCAAGCATCCAAAGGGATTTTCACTGCAGCTGAATTGACAAAAGTAATGGGTGGGGGGGGAAGAAGGCAAGGAGGGACCTGGGTGAGCTGGGTTTGGGGTGGCTGGGAAGGGCTGGGGCTCTGCTTTGGCTGTCCTCCTCCCCCAGCTTCCTCCTCCCCCAGTGAGATGTGACTTGTGCAGAGCACGGGAAGGGTTAATGGTGGGGAGGATTGTGCTGTTTTGGGAGAGAGGACATAAAAGCAGAAAAAGCCATTCTGGTGAAGGTACCCATGCTGTAGTGAACTGCTGGTGCTTGCATCGATGCCTGGCTGCCCTTGGGGTCCTCCTGGCCAGCCTGGGATGTTCCCAGACACCCTTGGGATGCTCTTTCCCAAGGCATCTCCAACCCACTCAGCACCACACGTCCCATCCACATCTCTCCAGACACACACAGCAGCCCTGCCCTCCCCAGGCTTTCCGGAGAGATTTGCTGTTAAATATTTGGACAAGGTCTGTAGCACATTTTTGAGGAGAAGGCGTATGCGTGGCTGCATTGCCAGCGGGGGGAAACCTCAGCGAGGGGAGCCTGGTGCCCTGGAAGTGTGCTGGGCTTTAATTAAGGCTGTTCGCCCTCAGGGGGGTGCACTGGCATCCCAGCGAATTCTCTGCATTTGAAATGCCCCCATTTAAATGAGTCTGGTTATAATGCAAACTAAATCAATTGGTTTTTAGTCATATTAACATTTACCTTACCTTGCTCTATGGGCTCCAAGCTGGAGCAATTAGCTCCTGTTCTCTTAATCCTTCCTTATCAGTTCAAAACCTGTTGGCATGTCTTGCTTCTCCCCCTCTCCCATGTACATTTGCAAATCATTTGTGATGCATTTGGATGGCACCAGCTTAGCATGCATGCAGGAAAACATCACCTCGAGGCACGAGGACAGGAGCTGGAATAGGAAAGATGGAAACAAATCTTGCAGAAATCCCGAAGAACCGGCCAATCCGGTTGTTTGCAGATGTTGGGTGGTTCATGCCTTCCAGGGGCTATTGTTTCCAGTGCTGTTATTTGTTTGCTGTGGGGGTCGGTGGCATGAGCTGGGCAGAAGGACCACGGCCAAGATCTCTGCCCCCAGGAGCAGCCTGGGAAAGGGGAGGCTCCAGGACACACAGGGAAGCAGCTGGGGTAGATCCCTGTGTGACCACAGTGCTGCCAAGCTGCCCTGTTGCCCCAAGAGACCTTGCAGCTGGCTGCTCCTTCTGGGGCTGATGTGAGCCAAGAGAATGTGGCAGGTGATGGAAAGGAAGGAAGAACATGGCAAATCCAGCAATTTTGGGGACAGATCGTGGTGATGAGAGGCATGGAGGGGCACACCATGCTGTGCCACCCTTCTTAGGGCTCGCTTGCAACTTTTATTGCCATAAACTTTCCTGGCTCCCTGGGATGCTCATGTTGGTCCATGCAGTGCTTGAGCCTCCAGCCTCTCTGCTCCAGTCTCTTAATCCACATCAGGGGATGCCGTGGCCTCAGTCCCTGTGCCTCTGGCCGTGCACCAAGGCAAAATCAACCCCACCTGAATTATTTGCTGTGTTTTATGCCAAATGTGCTGGAATCATCTTGTTTGTCCTGGATCTCCACTTTGACTCCCGCACACTCACTGGGATAAGCTGGGCTATTGCTCTTCTGGAGCTGCAAAGGGAATCCCACCCTCACCTGTGCTGGCAGTTGTGTTTGGTGGAGCCACCCAAGCTGGCTGGATCCAGGCATCATCCACTGGAAATCTCAAAGTGAGGGAGAACATAAAAAGCTCCCACTCTGTTCCTGTCAGGTGTGAAGGGTCCAGCTTGGCACTGCCTGTGCTGCCTCCTGGGGTCCTTTGGTGCCACTCACAGTCACCTCCATGTTGCTGATTGCTGCCAGTACCTAAAGGAGCTGCAGAAGAGCTGGAGAGGGATTTTGGGTGAGGGCCTGGAGTGACAGGACACAGGGGAATGGCTTCCCACTGAGAGAGGGCAGGATTAGATGAGATCCTAGGAAGAAGTTCTTGGCTGCAAAGGTGGTGAGGCCCCAGCACAGGGTGCCCAGAGCAGCTGTGGCTGCCCCTGGATCCCTGGAAGTGTCCAAGGCCAGGTTGGATGGGGCTTGGAACAACCTGGTCTGGTGGAAAGTGTCCCTTCCCCTGGTGGAGGATTTGGAATGAGATGAGAGTTAAGGTCCCTCTCAACCCAAATGGGTTTGTGATTCTGTGATAATTGGGGTTTGCAGGGGTAGAGCAGGGACCCTGGCTCTCAGGACTACAACACTTTGGACCATTTCTAGTAGTAAAAAGCCTTTTTTTTTTTTTTNTTTTGGCTCTTTCTATGATTACAAAGCTGTTTTTTTTTTTTTCTTTTTCCCCCCCCCTACATTTTCAAGAAGCTTTTCCCCCACCCTGGATGAGCAGTGGAAGTTGATCTGAGTTTCCTGAGCTGCAGAAGCTGTTGCAGGAATTCCCCAGACTCCTTCCTGTTTGCCCATTTTCCCGTGCCAGCCACACTGATTTATCAGCTCTTCCTTGAAATCAATGTCCTCAAACTGCTGATTTCTCTGTGTCCACACACAACATCTCCATCGACTCCCTGCTGGCAGTGCTGGGGTCGATCAGGAGCCTGTTTGGGATGAAGACATCCCCATGAGGCAGCCCCTGGCAAACCCCCAAAATCCCACACCTTACCGTCATTCCTGCATCCAGCAAAGCTGCAGGGAAAGGCGGTAGCAGTGTGTCAGGCAGTGAGACCCACAGTAATGCTGTCAAGGAGTGGTGCTTTAAGGAAAAAAAGCCTGTTATTTGGGCCATAACCTCTATTTAATGTATTTTTATTTTTTTTTAACTAGACCATGAAGTTATATTTTTGCTTCCAGTGCTTAAATCCATCACTGTATAAGCAAAGCGGTGCGCTGTCGGCAGCCAAGGCAGCGTGGAAACTCATTTTTCTATGAAATATATTTTTTTTTCCTTTCAACAGTGTTTTTTTCTTTATAATATATATATGTGTTTAAAACCCAAGCTCTAGGCTGGAAGCTGTCGGGTTTCTGACATCCTCCTCCATCCAAGGCACAGAGCTATAAACTGTGCAAGAACTCAGTTCAGCTGACAGTTTTACATAAATGAGCTCAACAAAAGTTGCACTTTGTCTTTTTATTCCTTTTGTTACAAAACCTTAGTCACAACAATACAGGCATCCCCATGAGCAGCTCCAAAAGACCCAGAGCCATCAGGAAGAAAGTGTCCAGCAAGGAGGGATGTGCCACAGAGCCCTCACAGTTCATTGGCTGGTGCCTCCCTTCTCCCCCAGCATGAACATCTGTAAAGATTTGGTCTGTAAATTACTTCTGTAATTTTTTTTCACTAAACTTGTGTTTTGCCTCCATGCTGAAGGCAGGAAGGTCCGTTGTGTGGCAATAAAGAGTCTGGGGGGTGGTTAATGCTTGATAGGGATGGGATGTGACTGTTTCCAAAGCAGCACCTTAGGCAGCTCCTGCCACAGCACCGTGGGCAAACAGCAGCATTTCCCAATCGTGCCCTTTTCCAGATCATTTCCCGTTTGATCTCTTTGCGTGTCATGCCCCGTTGGAAAGCAAACAAATGTCAGAGTGGTCGGCTCCAAGGCCACCTCACATGCAGCCACTGCCAAAAATGCTTCTCTGAAGCTGGCCACGTCCCCTGAGGTCTGCCACAGCCGTGTGTGGCCAGCACATAGTTTTGGGAAATGCATGTTGTGTTTGGGTCAAGCCCCCAGTTTTATTATTTTATCAGGAGCATGGAGCTCAAAGGATGAGCAGCCCCAGAGCCAGGTGGCACAGCCTCAGGGCTGCCTCCCAGCCGGCAGGAAGGATCAACCCAAAAACTAAGCCAAGCACCTGAGTCTTCTCCAAAACTTTGACTAAACACTGAAATATGTGGTCTGTCTCCAGCGGGACTCCAGCGCGTGCTTCTGGGCTTCGTTAAGCCGGGGGGGTTTAGGCACGCGCTTGGAGGCGACGTTATTTGTGCTCCAGGCTTTTGCTGCACCGGGAGAGGAATCTGGAGTCTGGCTTAGACAACACAAAGAGCTGAACTCGCCCTGTCTGTCTGTCCATCCATCCTGTCTCCTTCCAAATGGAGCTGCTGTCTCCACTGCCGCTCTGGCCTCAGGGATGGGGGGTTGCCAGAGCTTGGGGTGATGCTGGGATGGGTCCAGGCTGGGGTTGGCATTGCTTTCTGCATCCCACATTCCGTTACAGTGGGCAGTGCCGGGCTCTGTGCCCACGGGTGATGCTGATCCAGGTCTCTGCTTGCAGGTGGACTGGCTGCAGCAGCAGGAGGTGAAGAGGAGGGTGAAGAGGCAGGTCCGAGGGGAGCCACATGGCCTGCCCTTCAATGACCCAGTGTGGCCCAACATGTGGTACCTGGTGGGTGTCTCCCTGTCACTGCTTTATGGGGGTCGTTTATTTCTAAGCAAATGCATCATCAATCTGTGCTCAGCCCAACCTGTAATGAAATAATAGCAGCAAATGTGCCTGGCAGCAGGATTTTAAAATTGTAAATTAATACACCTGAGAGTCTGAAGTGTTTCACCCTTATTAGCAGCCCCTCATCATGGTCTGCACAGCAAAGGCTTGGGAGCAGCACCGCTGTATTTTACCCATCCCAGAGCTGCAGCCATCTATTTGTAATATAATTTTTCTCCTGCCTGCTTCATCGATCTGTATTTGACAGTGAAATTCATTGAAAATTAAGGGCGGAAAGGAAGCGAGCACTTCAAAACCCAAGAGCCCATAGTACTTGAAATGGAAGAGGAAAAGAATAATAGGGAGATAGCATTGCCTGGATTAACTGCTGCTGGATGGGTTTGATCTGTGGAGTAAAGTTATAACAAATCTGCAAGTTATATGGCAGGGGGTGGGTTGTAAATATATTTTCAGGTTGATTAAATGGGCTCCCAGCCTGGCTGTTTGCTTAGATGGGCTGGAATGGGGTTGCAGCCCTTTTGCAGCTGTGTTTGTCCCCATAGCACTGCGGCGATAAAAACAGTCGGTGCAGGTCGGAGATGAACATCCTGGCAGCCTGGCAGAGGGGCTACACTGGCAAGAATGTCGTGGTCACCATCCTTGATGATGGCATAGAGAGGAACCACCCCGACCTCCTGCAAAACTATGTGAGCTGGGGGATGGACGGGATGGACTGGGGCTGATCCTCGCCGTGAATTGATTTATGGAGAATTTCAGTGTGTAAACACAGCTGAAGTCTGTGCATTGGCATATTCAGAGGAAAAGGGTTTTTTTAAAAAAATCTTGAGATGTTTTTAAGAAGGAAATGAGGTTTTTAGATAAGAAGGTTTTGGGGAAACTCCCTTTGCAGCTGCCTGGGAAGCAGCCTCCTCCCTCTGCTCAACGGGGCAGAGCCAAAAACCTGCATGAACCCGCTCAGCCCCAGCTCAAACCCCACGTGGCCACAGTGGGAAGGAGGGGGGTGCTGGACCCAGCAGGATTTGGGGTTCGGAGGAGCAGTCCCTGAGGTAGCAGGATATCTCCCCTGGGAGACAGGCAGGACTGCAGCCTGAAACTATTAATTCTGAGCAAACAGTCAGAAACTAAGGGGAAAAAGTAATTTTCTGCCCTGCTTGACTCCATTGGCCATCACTCCAGCTACTGGCCACCACCAGCACCTGGTAAGGTGAATCTAATGGTGACAACATATTTTCCAGGACCCTCTTGCAAGCTACGACGTCAATGGGAACGACCATGACCCAACTCCACGCTACGATGCCAGCAATGAGAACAAGTATGTGATGATAATTGCCATGGAGCAAGGGGTCTAGGGGGGTCCCTGAGGCTGGGTGTCCCCCCTGGGGTGTCTTCCAGGTCCCCTTCCCCACTCTCAGTGCTGCAGAGGAGGCTCCGTTAAGGGCTTTGCAGTGAGTCATCTGGTTTAATGCAAATCCAGCCGGTGCCAACCACACTAATTGCTAATGACCCCTCCAGCCATCCAAGACAGCACCAGGGGGTTCCTTGCCCTAGTCAGGGATTGAACCACATGAGTCAGGATGGGTGGCTGAGATGGCAAGGCCTGGATGCACTTCTTGGGCTTCAGTTAAAGTGGGATGGAGATGAGTGGAAACGAGACAGGAATGCAAAGAGCAGCCTGCAGAGAGATGCAAGATGCAAAGAGGAAATTGCATTTAAGTGCAAAATGCAAAGAGGAAGTTGCATCAAGGTGTAAAATGCAAACAGTGGATTGGATTTAGGTGCAATATGCAAACAGCAAATTGCTTTCCGCATTAGTTTCCTCCACCCACTTGCTGTGGATTTTGGGTAAGGGCTCTCCGTCTCTCTGGGCAGTTTCTTCCTCTGCTCCAGCCTTGGGCTGGTTTTGGGTGCTGGGTGGGGTGTGGCTGGATGGATCCTTTGCCATGGCCATCAGCTGATGGGGCTTTCTCCTTGCAGGCACGGCACTCGCTGCGCGGGAGAGGTGGCGGCGGCGGCGAACAACTCCTACTGCATCGTCGGCATTGCCTACAACGCCCGCATCGGAGGTGAGGCCGGTGCCTCTGTGTCTCTGCTGCCCTTCACCATCCCCCTGAGGGACCATGGGCTCCCTGGTCATGCCAGTGGGCCCTGGGGCAGGTGGTGGGATGCTGCTCCCCCAGGAGAGAGTCTCTTCCTTGGTGCCTTGGCTGCAGGGAACCCCAGGGGTGTTGGGGGGGAAGGGTGATATGGCATGCAGGGGACTCTGGCTCCATGTATTTGGGGTGGAAACTTTCTGCTTGGGCTGCAGCCTGGCCATGAGGGTGCACGTGGATTGAGGATGCGGTATTTTCACCCCAAAAGTCCCGAGCTGCTCTCTCTGTCCTTGGGGTGGCTGTGTTTGCTGGTGGTGCTGGCTGAGGTTCAGAGCTGATGTCACTCATTTGTGGGGTCAAGGGCTGCAGAGGAGCTGCTTAGAGCAGGGGGACTGGGGAGACCCCCAAAATACCCTCAGTGGAAAAAAAAACTCAAGGAGGTGGGGGGCCAGAGATGCATGGAGGGGGGATCTTTTGCACAGTCCTTCAAATAACGTGATGTGTGGAAAGCAAATGAATCTGTGTCACCAAACTGGATCCTGGTGCTCATTGGTATTGCTGAGTTCATTTGCATTAGCCGAGCTGGTTTGAGCTGGGGCACTTCTGGCCAGCCCAGGCAACCCTGGGGAGATGAGGGTCTTAGGAGGGCTGGGGGGGGTGGTGTCCTGCCTCCTTGGCCGGTGGAACCGTGTAGGACACAAATGCCTGGAGCTGGGTCCTTGCCCCATCCCTGGCATGGCTGGAACAGGACAGGGGCTTTTTCTGCAGCCCCTCCTACCACCCCAGTGCTGGGAGAGGTGACTGTCAGGAACATGGATCCAAGAGCTCATGGGTGGATTCAGGGATTAATTCCTTCTTTTGGCTTATTCATCCTGGCCGTGCAGGAAACAGCTTCTGTTAGGGTTGTGTCTGCATGGGAGCTGCGTCTGCAGGGATCTCGCTCCTGGCCAAGCGCCTCCAGTGGTTGTCTGTGCTGGGAAAATCCCCAGAGGGAAGAAATAACCCCAGGGAGGGTGAAGAGTGGACTGGTAGGGGCTGTAAATTCTATGGCACATCATCCCTTCCCATCCCCTGTGTACCTACATATGTGATGGCTTCTTGCTTCTTAGAGGCTTCTTGCCTCTGAAAACCCAGCTCCAAGCACACAGCACGCAGCAGCAGAGCAAGGCAAAGCTCCTGGTGGGGTTTACTGGATCCTGCAGGATCAGGCCATTCCCTTCATGCTCCTTTCTCTACAGCAGCTGTGGAGACGAGCGCTCCTTGTTGACTTTATGACGACCTCTGGGTCTCATTTTAATTTGGTCCCTTTAACGAGAGCCTTGCCTCAGGGGTGTGCTGGGGAGGTGTTGAGTGAGACAAGGCACCTGGCAGAGGGCTGGGGGCCGGGGGCTTCCCACAATGTGAGCAGGCAAAGGGGAAAAATAGAGTCTGAGCCATATCAAGTTTGGGATCGTGGAGGAAAATACGCTATAGCTGCAGCGAAAGTGATTTTAGATGGATTACACAAATAAAGCAGCGATTAATGAGCACAACTTGTTGAGGAAGCCTATTTGTCACACTCGGAGAGCTCCCATCTAATTTTACTGGCTGCTCTTCAGTGCTCTTGCATTGCTTTTCATATGCCCTGGGCAAAACACATCACTGCTCAAGGAAAGGGCTCCTGCCATTCCTCCTCCTCTTCCCTCTCCTCCAACGCTCGCTTTGGAGGTCGGTGTTGCTCCCTGTGTGACACAAAGCTCATTTATTTTGCAGCATCAACCCCTGCTCCCTCCTGCTCCCCATTATTTGACCAGGGAGTCCCTCATTGTGGGTGGCTGTCTCAGGGCTGGCTTTGGGTTAGCTTTGGGTTGACTTTAGGCTGATTTGGGGCTTGTGGATGAAAACAGCCACATTCAGCAAGCACAAATCCCATCCCTCAGCTGGTTTTCCTTGCTGTGTGCAGCTCAGACACTGGGCTTGGCTTTTTGCCCCTTCTCCTTGTGTTTTCTTGTTGACAAAGAGGAAGTTTTTGGGAACAGCTCTGCTCCCTGGTCTTACATTTCTAAGCTTGGTTTTGGCTGGTCAGGGACAGCGTCAGAAGGAGATATTTGAATTGACTGGTGTCCAGAGCGCAGCTGCAGCTGGAATGACATCTGCCTGCATTTGTTTGTTTTAAGACAAAATACATGTGGAAGGGGAAATGCATTTTTATAAACCAGACTCTCCGTGGCTGACAAAATCTGATGCTGAAATTTCCAGCATTGCTTTTCCTTCAAGGGCTGTTTCTGGGCAGCCTTTTGGGGTGCCTGGCACCCTCTATTTGCTCTGTGGAGAGGAAATCCAGCAGGGAAGGGGTGATGGAGAGTAGAGGGGGTTGTGCTCTCATATTGCAGCAGTTGGAGGCTGGGGGTCTGCAGCAATCCCCCAGCCCATCCCACCATGGATGGTGGGCTCTGCCTGTGAGCTCCCAGGCTGGTACCTGCTGGCATTCCCAGCTGGAAGTGAGGGTTATCCCATCTGACATTGTTGTCCCACCATGGGTTGGGGTCTGGCTCTGATGTTGGCCGTACAAACCACAGCCTGGGGATTTTCCTGGGGCTTCTCCCTCTCCAGGGAACCGCTGGCATCAGCTGGGCAGTGATGGGGTTTGGGGAGAGTCACAGTCATCCCCACTCAAGGAGAAAGGCTTCATCCCACCAGTGTGCCTGAAGCTGGAAGGCATGAGTGTTCAGGAAACACCAGTATCTTCTAGGGGTAGAAATATACTAGCTAAGGAATTAAAAGGGGAGAAAAAAGGATTTTAGTGGGGGGATTTTGTCACTGGGGAGGGCAGTGCCACTACCACCACCCATTCCCCACTGATGGAAGGGAAGTGAATTTTAACAGCCCCATCTCCATCGTTTGCCATGAAGCCAGCAACACAGAAAACTTCCCCAGTAGCTCCCCAGCATCCTGCTGCCAGGCTCGTTGGCATGCGGGGCCGCGGGTTGAAGCTATTCCAGGCGCGCCTGAGCCGTGCGGTTTCCGCCGCCGTTAACAAAGCCCTTTGATTGCAATCCTCACACTGTCATCCACGCCATGAAGCCCTAATGTCTGATGTTTTTGTGCTTTTAGGCATTCGTATGTTAGATGGAGATGTAACAGATGTTGTTGAAGCGAAGTCGCTTGGCATCAGACCCGATTACATTGACATTTACAGCGCGAGCTGGGGGCCAGATGATGATGGGAAGACAGTTGATGGACCTGGTCTATTGGCCAAACAGGCTTTTGAGCAAGGCATTAAAAAGGTGTGGATCCCACAGCGCCCAGACGCGCTCGCCCTCCTCCTCCTGTCCCGGGGTCTGGTGTGGGGATGGGCAGCTCGGCCCCTGAGGCGATGCCAGCACTAGGGCTGGGGCAGGGGGGAGCCAATCATCTCTTAATTTTTCCTGGTCTTTCCCGGCATCCCTAAGAGCTCTGGTGGATTTGGTGGCTGAGGGTGGTGATGGTGGGAGGTGCCTGGTGATGGTGGGACCCTTCAGCATGACTGGCAGAGCCTGGGAGAGCAGGGAGGCTTCAGGTTGTTCTGCAAAGCTCTGCTGGGATGAGAACCCCAAATTGGTTCTTGGGGGGGGGTAGCTTTGCACCCTGAAATGTTCCCCCTGGATGCTGGAGTGGACACAAGCAGCAGTATGCCAACCCCCAGAATCTTCAACCCCCTCCTCCACTCTCCTTGGGCTCCTGGTATCCTCTCCCAGGGGTCCCTCACATTAAGCATTCCCCTGGTTTTCCACCCAGAACAAATGGCAGAACGTGGGGAGGGACATAGGTGTTGCCACAGGATCTGACAATTGATTGTTGTCCTTGAGATACTCCAGCAAGAAAGTTCAGCCAACATCACATGTGATTGACAGCTGTCAATCCTTGCTGGGGATGCCCTGGCCTTCCTGTGCCCCTTCCCTTTTTTGGATACTTTGAAAAAATGCCCAATATTGGTCAAAAGCATCAGGAAAAAGGCCTTTCCTGACTCAGTGGGCTCAGTGGGTGCCATGGGTGAGTGTCACAGTGGCTCAGGGCTCCACAGTGGGTGTTCCCTGGGTGCTCCAGAGAATTTGGGGTTGGGCTTCCATTTTCAGCAGCCCCAGGCCAGGCAGTGAAGCCCCCACTTTGACCTCTGCCTCCACTCCTCCCTCTTCTGCCTCATCCCACAGCGTGCCGGGAGTTGGGGCGGCCTCTTATCTAAAAATAGGGTGGAGTGTTTTTCCCACTGTTTACTTGATTTCCTGCTGGGGCGGTGAGCCTGCCGAGGAATCCATTGAAGTGCCGGGGAGTTCACGCCATGTAAATACAGGGGAACAAGCTGCTTTTTAGACCTTATTTTTCCATGCAGGAGCAAACAGGCAGCAGCAGGGTACTTGCCCAGCACAGCCCCACTGTCTTGGGATGCTTGTTTTTGCCTCCCAGGGGACACCCCGATCCCCCCACTGCCCCCCCATGTTTGCAGCACCCACTATCCCACATGCACAGCTCATAATTGCCAACTCCGTCTCCTTAAATAACGAGGAAAGCTGCAAGCAGATAGTTAACCGCCACCTTTAGCCCGAGCAAACAGCTGTAACCGAGTTATAAATCCTTAAAATTGAGTTTTTAATGGAAACATTAAAATAACCTTTATCTATTAGTGATAGGACTGCGCTGGGGTAATTTATCATCTTGTTTCTTGTTCCTCCAGCCACACTTTATTAGTTCCCGAGCTAACGAGGGGATATTTATCCTGGTCACTCATGGAGTGCCGTCGGGCAAACACCCAGGCCCTGCAGCGCTGCGGAAGCAGGAGATGCTGTGCATCCCACAGCCAACCCACGAGCTGCTGGGGTGAGCTGGATCAGCCCCAGCTTGGCCAGGGAGGGATTCCCTGGTTTAAATGATGCCCAGATCCAGGTTTTATAGCAGCCAGGAGCCCCTCACTGCCGTTGCATTGGCGTAGGAGGATGGCAAATGAAAAAGTTGGGGTTTTGGGTTCTGCTCACAGAAATTTTGATCATTCCTTGTTTGAGAACAAAGGGAAAGATGGATTTTTCTGATCCAAGGGAACTGCAATACGCAGTGACCTCTCGCTCCACCAGGAAATTGTGTCAGGTGTTAGCTGAGCCTTGTTGCAGTGTCATTCATGTGCCTCTTCATGTCCTCATGTGACCGTGCTGGCTCCAAATCCACTTTCCCCCAGCGCAGCCCTGCCTGGGCATCGTGGGGATGTGGGTTTGGAGCAGATCCGAGCCTTTCTCAGGTCCCGGGGGTGCGACACTCAGGGTGAGGGATGAAGGGGACGTCTGGGCTCCCTGTCTTCTGATCCCAATGAAAATCATTGCTACATCTCCACAGGCTTGGCCAATCATGCCTGGTTTTATTCCTCTGGTTAGTGATTCGGGAAAGCTTGGGTTGCATGCAGTGGGCCCCATCCTTGGAGGTGTTTGGATTTTGGTGTGGGCGAGCTGGATTGTCACTGTCTGCGCCGAGCATGTGGGCTGGGATGCTGCCACCTTGAAGATCCAGGAAACCCTGGAAAGTGGGACAGGAGATGCCAGCAGCAGGCTTGGTGGGCTGGCAAGCTGGGTCGAGCTCTCCATGATGCAGAGCAGGGCAGTAATTCCCTTGGCAATTGCACTTTTTCTTGCAGAGCTCCAGACAGCTCTATTAATCTTTGGTAGGGAAATACCCACCCAGTTTGGCTGGGAGGCAGCCCAGATAATGAAAACTTTCATAAAATAAGGAAAGAGCCTGACTTAGCCTGTGTATCCAGAGGCAGGGTCAGCTCAGAGAGCTTCTGCCCCAGGGAGGGGGTGAGACAGGTAATAAACCATCCCGCTCCCCCCCAGCGCCTAAAGCCCACAATAAATCCCGGTGAATTCCTCCACAGCAAAGCTGCTTTATTATCATTATTATCATTATTATTGTTATTATTATTTTTTGTGGAGGAAGCTGCCACAGAGCAGTGGGAGGGAGGTAAACACCAGATCTGCCCAGGCGAGCGCCAAAATCTCTCCATGGCTGGAGCAGCCGTGGGGAGGATGGGGCTGTTCCGCTGCTTCCATCGCCTGCCAAGCCCGGCAGCGCTCCATCCTCCCCAGAGAGCCCTGCCTTACAGGGCACGGAAGAGAGCCAGCCACTTCATTTCCTGCCCCTAACCCTTTTGGATCACCAGAAATCCTCCTTTTCGGGATGTCGGCACCTTGCTTGTGAATGCCTGCAGGGCTGGGTTATTCCTAAGTGTCCCGGCAGTGGATGGATAGATGGATGGATGGATGGATGGATGGATGGATGGATGGATGAGCGGGGCTCATTCCCGTGGCATTGGCTTCTTTAGGGGCCCCTTGTTGGCGCCGTGGCTGCTGCTGCCATGTGGGATTTTCCCCTGCTCCAGGGAGGTCTGGGCAGCAGGCACACCCCTCCCACCCCCCAGTTCCCAGTGGGGTCCCACAGCTGTACCCAATGGTACATTGGTATGTACCATCCGCTCTGTGAGATGGTCCTGCCAAGTGATGGGCAGGGGAGAAAAGGGTGGGATCTGAAAAATAAAAGACAAACAAAAGGAACCTAAAGGATAGGCTTGGAGAAGGTTTCTGGTGGTTTGGGTGGTTCATAGGGGACTTTGTGGGTTTGGGAGATCTGGGTTGGGGGGTTCCCTGCCAGTTCCTTCTGCAGGGCCATCCCAAAAAGCACCAGCTGTGTGTTAGTGCCTGGTCCAGGGACTCTGAGCACCCAAGATGTTTTCCCCCCTGGAAAATGCCAAAATCCTATTGCTGGAGGCTCTCCCATCCTTGTGGGGAATCACTGCCTGTAAACTGGGGCTGGCTGAGCCAAGGGACATGTGTGGAGACCAGTGCAGGGGGCTGAGAGCTGGGCAGGGTGGGACCCATCCTTTCACCCTAACCAAACCCCCAAAAATCAGACTTACCCCCTCCTCCCTGTGTCGAGATGGCCTCTCCTCCCAGGCAAACACCTCCTCTAACCCTCCATCCCCTCTGTGCCCGCAGGGTCGCAGGGGACTGGGGTCCATTTTTGTCTGGGCATCGGGGAACGGCGGCAGAGAGGGCGATTACTGCTCCTGTGACGGCTACACCAACAGCATCTACACCATCTCCATCAGCAGCACCACCGAGAACGGCTACAAGCCCTGGTACCTGGAGGAATGTGCCTCCACCCTCGCCACCACCTACAGCAGCGGGGCATTCTATGAGCGGAAAATTGTGAGTTGTACCCCAGCATCGAGTGGGGCAGCATCCCCGGGGTGTTTTCTGCTGGCTGGGCTGGGTGATGGCTCGGTTGTAAGAGCCAGGCTTTGTTCTTAGCTCTGCACTGGGTTTTGCTCTGGTCATCAAGAGCTCAGGGATGTCGTGTTTTCCCTGGTAAATGGGTGAAAGGGCTGGAAGTTTGCAAAAATACCCGTGTAAATATTTACCTGTTCCCCAAAGTACTTGCTCACTGTATCTTGTTTTTTTAAAAAAAAAGAGTGAATTTTGAGGATTTTTAGCCTGAGAGAGAAAAAAGAGGGAGGATGGAGGAGTGGCAGCCCCAAACTGGGAGCTGAGACTTTCTGGAGCCAAGGAACTGCCTGAAAGTGTGTGCACACGTGGATCAGTGCAGTTTTCCCTGCCACCCAGGCTATATTTGCCCTGTCCCAACAGCTGCTTTGGCCTGGTCACAACAAGGGTGATCATTACTGACATTACTGTGCATCATCTGGACCTTGGGAGTAAAACATCCCTTGGACCTTGGGAAGTAAAATATCTCCCACCAACACAGCACCTTACCCAGGCTGGCGGGGTTGGGGGGGGGGGAAGTTTTCCAAGCAGAAATTGTGGGCTTTTTTTTTTAACAAGTAAATAATTTTTTTGGTATTCAGGAGTGATTTCTTTGGCCCCCAAAGATGAATTTCCAGCCAGAAAACAGAATGCAAATGCCATTTTCGTGGCACTCCAGGAGTGTTTGCATGATTGAGGCCAGCCCCAGTCCAGTGCTACTGGAGCTGGGGAAAAAAAACAAGTGAGCTTCCCCTACAGAAATCACCAGATTAACTCAAAACTTAGGAGCCTTTAAAAAATGAGACAGAGCATCTCTTGGCCCACCTCCTCTCTCCAAATTTTTGTTGCCCAAACATCGTATGCCTGTCTTAGAACAAAAAGGCTGGAAATGGCTTTTTTTTTCCCCCCCTATGCAAATGGAAATTCTTGCCCAAGACCAGGAGCTGGAGGTTTTAAGGAAAGTGTTTAATATGGCTGAGCTCAACAAGCACCCCTGGACGTGTACCCACACCAGCTCAGCCCTGCTCACACCTCTCCATCCACCTTTTCCTCCAGCTAATCCACGGCCAAATGGATTTTTTCCCCTTTTCAAATAGTTTTTGCACCTTGGAGCAAAGGAAAATGCAAGCACAGGGCTATTTTCTCATGCACCAAATATCTGTGCAGCCTATTTTTGGGGCTCTGTGCACCCTGATGGCATTAGAGTTGTGGCAGGGGTCTGATACCAGCAGCCTCAGCTTCTCTCTGGCAGTATCCCAAACAAATTTGGGGTGCTGGATGGGGTAGTGCCCTGCTGGGAGTATTTTGGGGGCTGCAGCTCCTCTCTCCACAGGTCACCACGGATCTCAGGCACCGCTGCACCGACGGCCACACCGGCACCTCCGTGTCCGCCCCGATGGTCGCGGGCATCATCGCCTTGGCTTTGGAGGCAAAGTAAGTGTAACCTCATTGGGAGAAACCTTCCCACATTTAGCACCTGGTGAGCAAAACCAGAGAGGAACAAGGAGGTTTTGTTTCCTCTGGAGCGATTCAAAACAGGACAAAATTATTTTAAATCCCTCCTTTTTGGCAAGGTTTTATACAGTGTTGTTGTTTAGAATCTGGTCTTCTCACAGGGGTTTTATTGATCTAATTCTTCATTTGTTGCCATCTGTTGAAAAGTTTGGGGTTGGTGACATCAGTCAGGCTTTTCAGTAGGTGCGCTGAAACCGCTGACAGCCGGCTCCAATGGGAGCTTTATAAATACTTCCCGGAAAAAAAAGTATGTCGGAAAACATCACAGACATTGGGAAATGTCAGCAGAAGTGATGGTTTTCAGCAAGTGGTGCATTTCTGGGGGAAAAGGACTACTTTTTCATAATGTCAAAAACTCCTAGAACCTGATTGTCGGTGACACACCCCCAGTTCAAACAAGCTGCTCTTTTCCTCTTGTCCCCATCCTTGTCCCATCCTGGTTCCATCATGGCCCCCCAGCCCAGGAACAGCCCCTGGGCATCCCTGTGTTGCTTCATGGAGTGTCCTCTCATGAGCTTATTATTATTTTTATGGAGTGGAAATAAAATTAAGGCTGGGAATAAGAATAAGCCTCAGGGCAGCACTGCACTCTCATCCAGGGATGGTGATTGCAGCTCCTTTCCTTCTCCTCTGGTTTAATCCCAACACCCAGGTCGGGTGAGAGCATTTCCGGAGATGCCGTTTTCATTACAAATATATTAAAAGCTTTAGATGTAATTTTTGAATTGTTTAGCTGAGGCATAAACCGCAACATTAACTACCAGAGCTTGGTGCTCAGGCATTCCATTATGACAAGACAGAATAAATTGAATTTCTTTCTTTAAATGTTGCTTGAGAGCAATATAAATCCCAGCTCGAGATGCTGAAGAACTGACTGTAAGTAAAGCAGAGAAAATTCTCCAGCAATATCCCTGAGCTGGGGTCATGAGGGGGCTCAGAAGCACAGAGCACTCAGTGTCCAGCACTCTGAACACACAAACCTCACACAAACCCAGTCTGGGGAGGTGGAAGCACTTTGGGTTTAGTTGTTCTGTTTAATGAACAATCCAGGGTTTTTTCTCAGACATTTTTTGCGATTATTCCTATAAAGGGAAGGTTTGCTCAGTATCAGCGAGCTGCTGAGCCCACCATCCTGCCTAGGATGTGCTTTGCTCCCTATCTCCTACAGGAAAAATGGGGAAAATCTTCCTGATTTGCTTAATTTCTACCCTGGAGCATGAGAGCTACATTGCCTTATCCAGGAGTAAATCCAGCAATTCCCATGGGCATGGGGCATCCCTTTCTGGGGTACCCTGCTCTGCTGGGGCACCTCAAGTGGTGGCAGGGTGTCAGCATTCAAATCACCAATTCTTGCTTTTTTTGAGCAGGAAAGAGGGTGGTTGGTGTGTTCTGGTTTATTTTTTTTTAACTCAGTGGGGTACCTGCTGCTGTTGGGAAATTTGGGAGCAGCAGAGCCACCCCATGAGCCATTTGTCATTGCAGCCCCCTGCTCACCTGGAGGGACGTCCAGCATCTGCTGGTCAAAACCTCACGGCCAGGGCACCTGCGAGCACCTGACTGGAAAACCAACGGAGCGGGGCATAAAGGTGAGAGGCTGTGGGGATGGAGGTGGCAGGGCAAGAATGGCCAACCAAGGGAAAATCAAGGCCTCCAGAGCTTTGCTCATGGGGACAATTCACCGTGTGTGGCCACTGTCAGGTTCCTTGGGGGTTCCTACCTTCAGGCTGTTCAGTGGAGGGAGGAGACTGAAATTCATGGGGTGAGATACCTGGGACTCTTGCTCAGTGGAGGTTTGGAAAACTTGTTTGGTGGAGACTCTCCTGAGCTGCAGAGTTTCCTGCTACTCTCCTTGGGCTGCTCCCAACAATGGGTTTCCCACGGTGCCAATGTGGGTTTGGGGTGTAACTTGGACAGGGTGATGAGCTGCATGTGTTGAAGATCCTCATTCCTCAGTGGGGCCAACTCCACACCTTCCTGATGGTTGAAGGATGCTGGGGAGGAGCTCCTGAACCCTTCTGGGCAGGCAGGGGGTTTCTGAGTCTTCTCTCTTTCCAGTTAGCCATCTATATGGCTTTGGGCTGGTGGATGCTGACGCTATTGTGGTGGAAGCCAAGAAGTGGAAGATGGTTCCTCCCCAGCATGTCTGCGTGGGAAGCCTGGACAGAGTGCCCAAGTGAGTGTTGTGGGGTCTGAACTACAGCTCAGTGTGAAGTGCAGGTCCCACGAGGGCTCTCCAGGACCAGCTTTGACAGTGGATCATTTTTTTCCCCTTTTGCAAGATTTCACTTCCCAGACGAGTGATCAGCAGGGAGTTTTTGTGGGCTGACAGTGAGAGACCAAACCCACCTTGCCTCCTGGGTCCTATGTGAGTGCTGATGTGTTGGTCTCTCTGCCCTCTTGCACCGAACAGTTTGTCTTGATGGAAGACACCAAAAACTGGTGATTTGTTGTGAAGATCCCCAAATTTCCAGCGTCTGAGTTCTCTTTGAATTTGGCTTCAGGTTCAAACCAGCTCAGGTTCACATCTCATCCTTGGTAGGTCAGTCCCTTCTAGATTAAAGAGTGGGATCAGGGATCTGACCAAGTGGACACTCCTCATTTACCAATGCCTGGCTGTAGAGCAAGAGAGCTGTTCATCAGAAAAGTCTTCCAGACTTGCATATGCAAAACAGGAATGAGTGTAGAGCCAAGTGTGTTCATGAAGCTATTTATCTGATACAGACACTAATTACAGCCCGAAGAGGAGCGCTGCACTCGTAATTATAATAAAGCAGCGCCCTTGCAGCCCATAAGGCATAGATCTTCGAAGCACTTCAAACTCATCTCCTTACCATCCAGCAATTCAGCAAATTCCCTGCTAGGACACTGGGAATTGCAGTGGCAGATAAGATAATTTTTGCTGTGAAGCAGCAGGAGATCAGTTTCAAACAGAACAGGGTATCCATGCCTGGGAGCCAGGGGCACTCTGTCCCCATCCCGACGCCGTGCCCTGTCCCTGGCAGGTACATCCGAGCCGACCACGTGCTGCGCGCCAGCACCCTGAGCAGCGCCTGCGCCGAGCACCGGGACCAGCACGTGCTGTACCTGGAGCACGTCGTGGTGCGGCTCAGCATCGCCCACCCGCGCCGGGGGGACCTCCAGATCAGCCTCGTCTCTCCGGCCGGGACACGGTCACAGCTCCTCGCCAGGAGGTGAGAGCGGCCAGAGCTGGGGCGTGTCTGGGCTGGGCAGCATCCTGCTTTAGGGGGTTGCTGTGAATTTCCTCGGGTTTTTGGGGAAGGTGGGGAGCAAGCCCAGCTTTCAGCTGCAGGAGAGCTTGGTGCAAGGGTGTACATGTGCAAGGATCCCTAAAATCCTTAATTACCTATCTACTTTTTCCGATAAAATACGACATTCAAAAAGTCACATTTCTTGGTGCATGGCATTACCATTGCAGGGTGTTTGACCACTCCAATGAGGGCTTCAAGGGCTGGGAGTTCATGACCGTCCACTGCTGGGGGGAGCGGGCGGCGGGGGAGTGGACCCTGGAGATCCACGACACGCCATCCCAAGTGCGCAACCCCGCCGTGCAAGGTAAGGATCCCCCAGTGCCCACCAGTCCCTCTCGTTCCCAAAACTCTTTGTACACTGCTTCACTTGGCTGTAAATTTTGCTCTGAGTTTTATGATCTCTGTATTACCCAAATTTTCAAGGATGGGAATCAGGCGTCAGCTCTGAATGCAGGAGGCTGCTGGTCTGGCTGAGCTGGAAGCCGGTTTTCTCGCGGCAGTAGCAGCAGTAAACTGGCTGCACCCCAGAGCCAGGTTTCCAAAATTAAACTGTAATGAGTCAAAAGGAGGAAACCCAAGAGCTGTAATTGTTGTTTGTTTGTTTTGCTTCACTGCTGGGACATCTGGCATGTGGGCTGGTTGTGCAACGGCACAAGGAGATGATGCCCCTCGGGCTGCAGACGGATGGGCATCCTCCCTGGACTGCCACCGTGTTGGTGGGGGGTGGCTGCGCTTAGCCTGACCCCCAGCATGTCCCCAACCCTGCTGTGTCCCCCCTCTCCAGCCTGGCCGCTTGCTCCCTGACCCCTTCCCAGCACAGGAGCCGTGTGGGCAGGATCCGGCCCCGCTGGGACGCAGCAGCCGCCTCGCTGGCTGGGGGCAGCGGGACATGAAGCATCCTGCCTGGGGCTGGCGTGTGTTGTGGGGGTGTTAAATCCGCACAATCACTGATAGGAAGCCAGGAGTATATTAAAAATTTCTCCCACGCTACTTTCTGGCGGGAGGTGCATGTGGGGGTTCATTGCACAGAAAGTGTTTCTGTTTGCTGCCTTCACCTGAAATCTTTTGAACTCGGAGAGCAGCAGCAAAGCGCCCACAAAGATGCTTTTCCCCCGGTATTTACAGTTTGTGGCGGGTGTTTCTGAGCCCCTCACAGGCATCAGGGCTTGGCAAAATGAAATGAAAACGAGGGCATTAAGTCACCCCCTCAAAAGGTCTGCACTGGGTTTGAAGCAGAGAGGGCACAGCAAGAGGAAAAAGAGGGAAGATGCTCCCAGCTCGTAGCAGAAAAGGGTATTAAATATTAATTTAATACCGCTAAATTGGTTAATTTAATATCAATTAAATACTATGGGTGTCCTGTCACTGGTACTGCTGCACCCCCACATCGGGCCTGTGCAGCCTGGGCTTTCCTCAGGCAGTATATTTTAGATTTAAAGCAAATTCAATGCATTTGGCAAAGGTGCTTCCCCAGCTGATGCTGCCGGAGCTTGACCCTTTGCAGGCTCCATGCCGACACTGCTGGGTGTAGCAGGTGTGTCCTCTCATGCCTTTGGGAGAGCCAAGGGATTTGGGTATTGGAAATTTTAAGCCCTTCCTGGAAACAGAGGGATTAGGAGTTAAAGCCGAGCACACTGCGGGCATGAAGTGACTCGCATTGATGGGGAATTGAAAGAAAAACAGTGTTGGAAAGAAGCAGCAGCATTTTTGGACTCTCTCCCCAAAGCCGTGTGGCTTGTGGAGGGGCTTGGTGTGGGGGTAAAGGCCTTGGGGGGGGTCTCACCAGGTGCACCAGTGTTTTGGGGGGTGCCGAGCTCAGACCTCTGTTGTGTCAGGCAAAGAGATGGCTGGAGCAACAGCAGCAAGAAATAATCCAGTGTGTGCCGGGTGGCTTTTGTCAGACAGAAATAATCCCCTGTCGTGGAGCTTTTAGAATTACTGGTTCTCTCCAGTGTTGGACACAGAGACTGTGGTGATGCTGCGGTTCCTCAGATGAGTTATGGAATTAAAAATCCCTTGTAAGTGCCTTAAACAGCTGCATTTGTGTGGGCTGGAAGCTCAGGGGCTCATGAACATTTCTGGGTGTTCACTGTTTGCTTCTGCATTGCTGTGCCAGTGATGACACCCTGGTGGTCCAGTCCATCCTCCTCCTGCTTTCCCCAAAACCGGGTCCCCCAGAGATGGGTGAGACGGGGAGCAGGACGGGTGATGTTGTGCCTGCCTCACAGGGAAGCTGAAGGAGTGGAGCCTCATCTTCTACGGGACAGGCGAGCACCCCTACACTGCGCTGAGCGGGCCCCAGTCCCGGGGGAGGTCACTGGAAGTGCCAACGTCGGAGATGGAGCCGTCGAGAGCCGCCTTCCTGCAGAGCCAGGTGGAGGTGGCAGAGGAGGAGGAGGAGTACGCGGGTAAGCGCTGGCTGAGCTGCCACGTGGTGCCCCAGAGTACCCAGGAAAATGAAAGCCCTGATAAAAACTGGGGGAGCCACGAGGCCTGATTCTTCCTGGGGCTGAGGCGGGCTGGGAGGAGCAGTGCCTGTGGCCAGCACAGGGCAGCAGGATGGTGAAATTAGAAGGTAGGAAAATGCCCCGTCCCAGTGCTCCCGCCACAAATTGGTGGTGCAGCTATCTGAGGGGTAAAAAAAGCTCCTCTGCCCACCTTCCCTCCTCCAGCATGGGCAGGAGCAGGAGTCTGTGCTGCTCCCTGAGGAGCAGGTCCCTCTTTCAAAGCTGCTCCTGCACCAGTGTTCAGCCAGAGGACAGCAGGGTGGGATTCATTCTGGGAAGGATGAGCTGCAGGAGAGATGAGCACCCAAAGCCATGCAGTTCCATAGGATAGATAGGATAAAATTTAAAATACAATGGATATAGGATATATAATAAGATAGGCGAAGGGTCCAGGTATGCATTGGTCCAGGGAGGGTGGGCTCAGGGCATCCTGGCAGTGGTGCCTGGAGTGTGCTCAGCTTCTCCCACACTGAGCCCGTCTCCCTCCTCAGGTCTGTGCCACCCCGAATGTGGTGACCAGGGCTGCGATGGCCCCAACGCTGACCAATGCTTGAACTGCATCCACTACAGCCTGGGCAGCGTGAAAACTGGCAGGTGAGGGGTAGTGGGGTGTCCCTGTGGGGTTCCTGGGCAGCAGCAGCACCATTCCTCAGGTCTCACACCTCAGTGTAGGTGATAGATGTTTGCACAGAGGAAGAAGTGTGTGAGGAATTAAATGGATGGAGGAGGAGATGTGGGAATCCCTGCCCTGGATTAAGGTACAGTGGGGTGGGGGACATGGAGCCCTGGAGGACCGTGGCCACATAATCATGTTGGGGAAGAAGATTTGGCTTCAGTGGCTGAGATCACCCACACCCAAGGGACAGCCAGCTGAGGTGCCAAATCACTTCAGGAATTGGGGTTTCCGCTCCTCAGTCTCTTGGAGAAGCACAGAGAAACTATCTAGAGCTGGGACAAGAGAGTCCCTGTGTCTGTATTAGAGCCATGACTTTCAAGACACCCTAAATCTTAAGAATCAGAAGTAAACGAGCCCAGATGGCTGCCAAGGCTGGAGGGCATCCCAAATGCTGTGGACAAGGGAGCAGCAGCAGGTGCCTGAGGCGGGAGGTGACCGGTGCTGGCACCAAACCCCAGGCGCTCCCGGTTCCTTCACCAGGATGTGCGTGAGTTCGTGCCCCGCCGGGTTTTTCGGTGACGATGGCGCCCGGAGGTGCCGGCGGTGCCACAAGGGCTGCGAGCGCTGCGTCGGGAGGGGACCGAGCCAGTGCACGGCCTGCAAGAGGAACCTCTACCACCACCCCGAGATGGGCACCTGCGTGGTGCTGTGTCCACCCGGCTTCTACGCCGAGGAACGTAAGGATGTTTATCACTTGCAAGTTGCAGCATGAGGAAAGGCAGGGGTTGCTTCTATTTTAAGCGTATGGGTGGAGAACACACCTTGATTTTTGAGTATTGGCTTTAAATTTCCCCCTTGACACACTTTGGACGGTGAAGGGCGGAGGGAAACCTCTGGGTGTTCGGAGGGTGGTGCAAAGCAGAGGTGCTCAATTCAAAGCTCTTAATTAGAAGACCGTAATTAATGATCCTGGCTGCTTGCAAAGCATATTTCTTTTCAGCAAGCAATGACAGATAAGGTCACCTGCAATAGCAGGGATCTGTTGGGGAGGGATGTGCCTTTCCACCCTGGGGAGCTGGTGCTGGGGTGCAATGGGGCTTTGCAGCTCCAACTGCTGCTTGCAAATCACTGTCCGGATTTTATTCTCCCTGCTTTGCTTTGTTTTTTGAAAGGTCAGAAACGCTGTCTGAAATGTCATCAAAGCTGTAAAAAATGTGTCGGTGAAGCAGACAAATGTACTGCATGCAAAGAGGGATTCAGGTAAAACACCACCACGGGAGGAGTTTATACCTGCAGCATTCATACCTGTGGTTTAAATTTGGGAAAAGTGATGGGAAATTAGAGAGGGAGATAAGTGAAAAATCAGAGATCCTGCTTCCGTGGTACTCCATCTGTGGTGCAATGTGCTGGAGGTCTGGGAATTTAATGGTGGTGATTAGTGTCCCTTTCTTAGCTGAAAACCATGATTTAAATTTAATTTCATTTTCTCCAGCTCTTGCCAGGGTGGTGGGTAAGTGCTGTGTAGACCCAATACCAGGCTAAGCTGCTCCAGGCAGGCTAGGAATCCCCCCTGCAAGTCCAGAAACCCTTCCCTCAGATTCATCCCGGCTGAACATTTTATCTGATGTACCTGTTGAGTGGGGCTAGTAAAGGACAATGGTTTTCCAGCACCACAGGTGCAGGCAGGGCAGCCCTGACCTGTGAGGAGCAATGGGTGCCACTGCTGCTGGCCCCACAGCAGCTGTGGGATGCAAAGCCCAGACTCAGCACTAGGGAGAAGCTGTTTTCCATCCCCAATTGCTCATGGAAGCAGATCCCACAGCAGTCTGCAGTGTTCAGGCACTGAGTCAGAACCACGGTGTAGCAGAGGGGCTCACTCAGACAAAGAAATTCCCGCTGCCAAAAGATTATCTACTCCCTCGGAAAAGCACAAGTGGAGGCACTTGTCAGACATAATCCGCACGGTGCTTGTTTTTTATTGTCCAATATCCTTTTAAGCCGGGACTTCAAATCATCCCTGCCACAGCGAAGCAGCCCCAGCCCAGCCGCAGCGCTGAACCAATTTCCTTTTATTCTGGGGAGCCTCGATGGTGTAAAAGGTCTTTGGGAGAGCCTGGCTGGCTGCCCATGGGAAAAAAATAATTTTATTTCCTCCTGGATGCTTAATTAAGGAACCCACAGCTGTCCCTTTGGTCCAGGCAGGATTTTAATTTCTCCTAAAACACTGGCTGGCTTTCCGACACCTCCTGTGCTGCAGGCTGAGGATGCCGTAGGACACTGGGGGATGTGGGGGTGGGAATGGGCTGTGTTGAGTCCCCATATCCCATACCTTTGGGCACAAATGTTCTCTCTGCTTTCCTGGCAGCCTGGCAGGGGAGAGCTGTGTACCGGAGTGCCAGCCTGCCATGTACCTCAGCCGGGAGCCCTGGCGGTGTGAGACCTGCCCTGCCAGCACAGGTACGCCCTTGGTCTCACAGCATCCTATAGAAAACCCCAAAACCCTCGTGCATCAGGAGCCAATCCCCACCGTACCCAGCCCAGCTGAGGCAGAGCGTGCCAGAGGGAAAGCAATCCCAACTCTCCAGCACGTCCCATGAGGTATATGTTCATGCTGGAAAGGTTTTTAGGGGAGTTTTTACATTTTTATTAGAGCCATTTTTTATTTCTCGATCTCCCCGAAGCCAGGTGCTTTAGTTTAATAAGGTTGCGGGGGAGGCCGTAAAACCCTCTTGGAGTGATGGAAGGTGGCTTTGCAGTGGATAAAAATGTCAAGCAGCTGAGGCGTGTTATCCCATGTTATCCCGTGTTATCCCGGCCGCCCCACAATGCCGGGCTGGCCACTCTCGGCTTCCCCCAGCTGCCCCAAGTTGCTCAGCATTCCCTTTAAATCCTGCCTTTCTTGCTTCCTGCAAGTCCAATTATTTTCCATTGTTAATGTTTGCGTCTGCCCTCGAAATCATCATAGATCTGATGATAATATGATCTCTAGACAATCCATGTTCAGTGGCATGAACCTCTTCTATCATACATGGGCAATTGCCTTAGACTAAATCCAAACTATTTATTGATCTTGTTGGCAAGCCTGGAAGGGAATGGGCTCTTAATCCCTGAAGAAAATTATTTCCCTTCTAATTCTTATTCCAGTCAGTGTGAACGTACTCCACCACAATTATTTTTCCAGCCTTTTCTCGTCTCCTTTTCCCGCATAACCATTTCTCAAGCTTGGTGTGCGGAAGCCCTTTAATGATACCACCTCCATCACTGAGCTTTGCTGTCCAGCCACAGCACACAGGCGTCAGAGTGGGGCCTTCTGCTTTCCCAGCTTCTCTCTGGAGCCCTTTCCTCCTCCAGCTCCTCCATGGCCCAGTTTAGCATCTCCTTTTCCATCCTGGGGAAACCCAAACTGGTGCATGCTTGGGAATGGCAGCTGATGGCCCAGAGGGGATTTTGATGTGCCTCATCGAGCCCTGGTAGCCACTCCTGGCTCTGCAGAGGGACAGACACTCAGTACAGCTGGGTTTAGTGGGATGGAAGCTGAGTTTTTTGGGGTGGGAGCCAAGCAGATGCATGGGACCCTGTGGCATAACAAGCATCTCACTCATGAGCAAGACAGAGCCAAGCTGGTGCCCCCCATCCCACGTGGGCTGTGGCCACACTTGTACCATCTCCAAAACCACCCAGATGCCATTTTGTCCTTTTCCCTGTCCCCACAGGACCAGGTGAGGAGGAATGCACCCCCTGCACCCCCGAGGGCCCTGCGCACCACTGGCACTGTGTCCCCGCCTGCCGTGAGGGTTTCTACCCCGCTGACAGCCACGGGCTGCCCAACAAAGTCTGCAAGAGGTACGGAGCCATCCTGGGGTGACCAGAGCAAAGCCGGGGCCAATGGGGAGCACTGGCAGCCATGATTAAATAATGCTGGAAACAGCTCACAGCTTAATGGAAATTCAAATAGGGATGAGGGAGCCAGGATAGCTGTGGGGCTGGACCCCACACGCCCCTTCCCTGTGGATTTCAGAGCAGTGGAGCTGCACTCTCCCCCGCCAGAGCCAGCCAAGGTGTCTTAGGGCTACAGTGGAAGGGGCTCAGCCCCGGCCTCGGGCTCTCTGGAGGAGGTGTGGGAAGAACAGTAATGTTTAGGTAAATATTCCAGCTTTCAATTAAACCTGCTCCGTTCACCCTGTGGCCATGTTGGAGGAGTGTTCCCCGCTCCTTGGCCTGTGTGCGGGAGACAGGGAGATGCCGGGAGGCAACAATTTGCTCCCACTCTCTCCGGAGCTCTGTGCTTTAAGTGGGGAGTGGGAGTGGATTCAGCCTCATGAAAGCAAACACGAAAGGGAAGGATTAAAGGTGACTTGGGAACACACAACACCGTCCCTGCCTGCCTGGGGTTTCACTCACCTGCACTGGCTCTCCAGCAGGGAGGAACAAGGGACCAGCATCCCTTCCCAGGGATTTCGGGCACAGTCTCCACAAGCCACTGTCCCCAGGCAGGAGGCACAGTGCTGGGCTCTTTACTCTGAGCAAATGGGTGGGAGCAGCACAGGTTCCCTCTGCAGCCTTTTTCTAGCTGGGATGGCTGGGAGGAGAGGTGCACGTCCCACTGGATCTTCCAGCAGGCAGGAGCTTTTGGAATGTCACTTGCAGTCACATCGAGATGGCACCACTAAGCCCATTTTCCCAGGGCCTCAATAACTTTTTAAGCTTCAGATTTGCCGTTTTCCACATCCTCTGGTTTGGTCTGGCTGTCACACTGCCAGCAGATATTTTCTGGCTGACAGCCTATTTTGGGTGGCCTGTCCAGGGTGTTGGTGCTGGCTCAGGCTACAGCAAGGTCTCTGTCCCTAGGTGCGATGACCACTGCTCATCCTGCGAGGGCTCCAGTGGAAACTGCCTCAGGTGTAAGGAAGGTTACAGCCTCCTTGGTGGCTCCTGTGTGACAAATGAAACCTGTACCAACGGTAAGTGGCGGAACTGCTGGCACAGTAGTGCTTCCCTGGTAGCAAATATGAGGAATTTGGGGGATTCCCTTCATCGTATAAAGCTAAAGGTGCTGGAGCTTCTGGGCTTGCTGGGGCACGGCTGCAGCGGGCTGGGCTCCGGCTGTGGGGGGCAGGTGGCTCACCTGGCATTGCTTCTGGATATCGGCCTGCTGCTCAAACACATCCAAGCGTTTGTATTTCATTATAGTTTAGTCTTGGGGCTAATTCTCCCACTCACTGCAAAGCTCCTTTATTCCTTCATTAAAAGCATGTGAAAGATGCCCTTAAAAAGCGACTCCTTTTCAATTCTCTCTCCCCCAACACTGGCACAATTGCAGCCAGTTACGTGCAATGTTTGTTTATTTAAAATGTTAATCTGCTCTCATTTTCTCTTGTTCCTTGCCCTGGCCTCCCAGCTGACAAGACTTTCTGTGAGATGGTGAAATCAAACAAGCTCTGTGAAAAGAAGCTGTTTGTGCAGTTCTGCTGTCAGACGTGTCTTATGGCCGGGTAAAGTTCAGCGGCTGCATCCATCCAGGACTTCCACCGACTGCCAGCCCAGTTTTGCCAAATGTTTAGGACAAAAGTTTATTTTTTCAGCTTTGGGAGAGTTTACATGGTGCTGTCAAGCATTCGCTCGTAAGTTTGATAGCTTTAATATCACTGTCGGCGCGTTTCTATAGCAATATGTTAAGCAGAGATTGGATCGTACCCTGAGTGATCAAGGCCTGGAAGCAGCAGACAAGTGGTGATATTAACACTCTCAAACACTCCTGGTGAGCAGGGACCAATGCATGATCCATGTACACACGCTTGGTTCTTCGCAGAAATCCTACTGATCCGCCCGCTCCGAGCGGCCGGCGGGAGCCCTCGCTGCAAGGGATGCAGGACTTCACACACTTGTGAGGAAAGAGCCATTTCTGGCTCCGTTTTTCGTACCCTTTTCCACCAGGTGACAGCTGATCTAGACCTGCATTGCCAGTGCCGTGCTCTGTACATAGGTAAAACGATGAACCAGGCGGCTCCGGAGCGGGGCCCCACAGCCCACTCCGGCACCCCTGTTCGGATTCGGTCAGTCACTGCTTCCCTCTGGCCGTGGCAATAACTGGAGGTTTGAGGACCAAAGCCAGAGCTGCCCCACGTGGCTCTGCAGGTGTGTCAGCCCAGCAGGGCTTTGCCCTGCAGGTAACTGCAGCCAGGCAAAACCCGTGTGCCTACAAAGAGTTGTAGGGGTTTGGGGGGGGTTTGTCCGCACGGACCAGCCTTACCACGAAATGTATTTCCCTCCTGGAACTGCTGATTCGTTCAGTTCTGGAACAAGCTAAATCCTTCCTCTAAACGAGATGTTGTCCCAATTAATCTCTCCTGGCATTTTGCGTTACGATCTTTCCCCTGTTTCGCTGGGTACACCCCTCTCTCTCTCACAAAATCCTCCTGTTCACGGCAGTGATTTTTCTTGGGCATCTATTTCCCAAACGAGACATTCCAGGGATCCAGCCAGGAAACTTAACTCTACAAAACCCTTCCCCGAAACAAACCTTTTCATGCTCTCTCTTAATAGTAAGTCATGTGGTGTTTATATAATTGTGTTTAAAATATCCTTGGCTATGTTGTTTTACAGATTTTTAAAAAATAACTTATACAATCCTTGTTTTTTTCTCTGTGGACTATTTTTTATATGGGAGTGGGGTATCTTTTTGTGTCTTATACCTTCTCTTTTGCTCCTCTCTGACCCTGCAAAGCCACTCTTTGCACCAGACGTATGTAAACACTCTTTCCTACGCTGCATGTTCTGATTTTCATTGTTAATAGTTTTAATGAGTTAAACCTTTTGCCAGTGAAATTCCCAGTACAAATTGTCACCAGTTCCACAGGGAGCTGGGATAATCCCTGCTTGGTTTCGGCTGCACCGACACCTTGCCCTGCCTGGGCTTGCCCATGAGAGCTCACCTCAGCCAGGTGAGGAGGGGAAAGCCACACGTCTCCCGCCCTCACCTGCCTGGACCAAATCCAAGGAAAGACGGAGCTTTGGTGAACTGATCTTTAAGTTAATAAACTATTGATCTCCCCTGACAAATGAATCTGTGCTTTTTGCAAATCCGTGCAGCCGCCACCCTGACTGGAGGCACTGCACGTCCTTATTTTGCTGGACAAAGCAGCTCCCCTGGCTGGAGCTCCTGATCAGAC
Organism: Pardalotus punctatus; assembly: GCA_013400915.1. NCBI lineage: Eukaryota > Metazoa > Chordata > Aves > Passeriformes > Pardalotidae > Pardalotus > Pardalotus punctatus. The sequence continues at coordinate 34,249 of VZTX01018165.1, forward strand.
CAGAGCAGCTGTGGGGGAAATGCTCAGGAACAGATGAACTGCATCTGCAAAAACCTCACTATTGTTGTCATAAAGGTCTTTTACCTTTGGAGGAACCCCTCAAATCCCAGATGCCTGCCCTGTGCCAGGCTGGGCTGGCATCTCTGTCTGAGGTTTGGGGCTGTGCTTGGGCATGGCTGGGTGTATTCTTCAGCGTGAGGGATCCTGGATGAGCTGGCAGAAGGGTTTACTCCCCTTTCCCACCCATACAAGGAGCATCCTGAGCCCCCCAATTCCCCACAGCAGTTCCTAACAGCTGGGAACCACGGGACCACTGTTCCCTGTTGGCTGTCTGGGAAGGAGAGGAGCTGCTGGTGTGGTTGGAGAATGGAGGGAGCTGTGGAGCCTTTTGTTTGTTGCGTTGGTTTTGCAATAATTATGGACCAAGCGCCCAGGGTAGTGCCTGGATATCTGGAACTGAGCTTTTAAAGTGGGGAAAAAAAAAAGAATGGAGCCCTCCCACGAGGGAAGATGCTTTCTCAGAGATGTGCTGCTCTGGGCTCCTGCATTTTGTGGGTCTTCACATTCATCAGATGATAAATGTGAATTAATCCCATACAGTGATTCCTTCCCTTGCTACAGGATTCCCCTTTCAGTCTCAGGCCAAACCAGAGGTCAGAACTGGGGTGACACACTCCTGGCTTCTGCCCCTTTGGCTGGAAAATACCAAACTTCATTTCTCCTGCTGTGTTAGTCAAAAAACAGGAGCTGTGAATCAGGATTACTGTGTCAGCCTTCCAGTTCTCTGGCTTACAGCAGCCTGCCTCTAAATACTGCTCCCTGGTATATTTAGATGTACTGAAATGCCACAAAAAAAGGAAAATGCTTACTCTTACATCTTGACATAACTTAAAATACACACTGGGAAAGGCAATGCAATTTAAGATGACCAGTCCCCAGCAGTGCCAGCTCTATCCTGCTTTCTACTGCCTTCTAGCCTGCCAGGGAAAGAAAAACAAATTCTGCACATTGAATTCATGCAACAGCATCAGCTTCCAGCATTTCCCTCAGAAATCATTCTTGTAAAGTAATAAAACTCAGATTATTTCTCCAAGCTGTTGCAATACTTGCTTGAAGCTATTAAAGTCTGACTCTGGTATGCTCAGAGGATCAAAGTGGCTGTGTCTTCAAGATAAATGCATATTTAGGCAATTTATTAAAGCTCATTTCTCTGTTGTCTCTTGGCACCAAAGCCAAATCTATAATAGCTGTTTTCTGGAAAATCTTAGCACAGCCTGACTCCTCGTTTGCAGTTTGGCCGTGGGGTTGCAGCCACAGCCATCTGCCATTGTGTAGTTGGCAGGTGGGGAACACAGATCTTAAAAATCATTGCTTTGAGTTGCCATTGCAAAGAAAGGGCTGTCGAGAGCTCGTGTGCAGCGTCTGAGACCCAGAATCCGTCTGCTCTCAATTACAATTCTATTGTGGCTGTAGAGCTGAGGCAAACAGATGTATTGTGCTAAGGGAGACAGGTCCACGTTTTATTTGGCCTTGTTAGAGGCAGGACCTGCTTTCCAGGAGGCTGAAAAGAGTCTCTTTTTAACAACTGTCTGAAATGACTAAAGTCTCTGTTGTCTTTAACGCTGTGTGATGCCTGAGTCACGTACAACAGTTCTGCTCATTCTTGGGTTTTTTCTTAAGACAGCTCCCTCTTGTTCTTGCTCCCTCCTATGTTTTAAAACAAATGCAGCTGTTATAAAAACCCGACTATGTGCTTTCCCACACAGCTTTGGTGAGGGAGTTTTCACAGCAGGGAGCACAGGAGCTGCCTGAGCCCAGCTGACCCCTCGCAGGGCCAGCTGTGATGCTGCAGTCCTGGGGACTGAGCCAGGCGTCACGCCCGGGGTGATGCCCTTAGAAGCTCCCAAAAGAAAAGCATGAGCCATCCCTGTGCACTGCCAAGCGTGGCTGCAGTGTTTAGCCTATTATCACATCCTCTGGGTTCACAGCAATGTCATGGCTCACGAAAAATATCCTTCCCGCGATAGCAGCGGAGACAGAAATCATCCTCGTCTCGCTCTGTGGGCCTTGAAGGCTGGGTTAGGATTTCCCCAGAAGCTGTGGCTTGCTGACATTCAGCAGGTTTTGGGATCTGGGGGAGGTGGGTTGCTTCCCTTGACATGTCACCCTCAGTCCAGTGGCCTTCACGGTGGCTCACCCACCAGCTGAGCCCTTCCCAGTGATGCTGGGCAGTGCCCGGCCTCAGACCCGGTGACCTGGGAGGGGAGTTCCTGGCCAGACACAGCACCCAGAGCTACCTCAGCTCCCCCAGTGCTACTCCCAGCTCTTCCTTGCTGTTCCCCAAATTCCTAAAGCCGTCTAGGGGGATGTAGTGACATTTCAAGCACGTTTTATCTCATAGCTAAAGGGCGGGTGTCGTGCTGCAGCCTGTGGTGTGCTCCCAACCCATCACGGGATCCGGGATGTCTGAGACCAGAAACACACATGGCAGTGACGGAGAAACCGCCCCAAGTGCTGCAGGGGGAAGGTGCTTATGGGCAACGCAATGTCCAGGAGCAAAGGCCGAGCGGCTGCGGGGACGGAGGGAAAGCATCAAGAGCTGTGGTTGTTAGGGAAGCTGCCCTGGCTGTGTAGCAGGAGGGGAGCAGCAAGTGCGGGAACACAGCTCTGTCCGAAGGGAAGCGCCTCTCTTGTGCCAGTCATAGCATAAAGCAGCTTCCCAGTCCGCTTTGTCCGGATTTCTGCAGATAAATCTGTGCCTGGAAACACCAGAAGCTGGGAGGGAACCTGTAGTGGCATCTGTGCTGCTTTAGGGCACTGCGGATGGGAAAGCCAAGTCCCTGCTGAGTTTGCGACCCACGGCTCAGGCGTGGGGCTGGGAGCTGGCCCTGGGGAGGGGGGAATGCCCGGGACGGGGTGTCGGAGGTCAGTATCAGTCCGGGGATGAGGGGAATGCCCGGGACGGGGAGTCGGGGGTCTGTGTCAGTCCGGGGATGAGGGGAATG
>VZTX01018167.1:1073-23290 GCA_013400915.1 Pardalotus punctatus
AAAAAAAAAAAAGCAAAAAGTAGCAAAACTGGATTTGCATGAGGAAACAGACATTTAAATTCATTCTAAAGAATGATGCAAAACATTTTTATTTCTTTGTCCTTATGTTTTTGACATCTTCACTTTTTGGCTAATTAAATCTTTTCCTACAAGGCTGTATGGCAGTTTTGCTGTCCCTTTTTATGCAAGGAGAAAAGGCTGGGAAAAAAGGAGAGTGTGTGAAGTAGTGATGTTCTTTTCCATGCATGTTCCTTATGGTTTTAGTTTTTCTTGAGGCAGAGAAACAAAGAAATGAAAAAATGAGACTAAAACTTTACTTCATGTATTTTTTAACACATACTTATTTTCTTTTACTATATCTCTTGCAAAAACAAAGAGAAAAAGTCACTGACAGTTTTATCCAATATCTTTTTCTTAAATAAAATTTAACTGGAAGAAACTTTGTTTTTGCAATCCCATAGTCGTTTTCCAAAAGACATGGTTTCAGAGGAGCAGCACTAAATTCCCAGTCCTTTCTGGGAAAAGTACAGTGAGAAGAAGCACCACGAGTAAAGAGATTAGGAGAGCAATTTACCTCCTCTTGTAAAAATTGATCATGTGTTGCTACTTGCTCATGAAGGAGCTGATCCAATACCCACTGAAGTAAATGCCAGATTTTTCATAGTTGAAAAGACAATGCTGTACAGTCATAAACAACTATTGCTTAAGCAGAAGTGGTTCTACTACTGCAACAAAGGGGGTTTTAAACCCATGCTTCCAATTCCAATTCTCAGACTTCAGCAAGTCTTCAGACAGTGGAGTGCGAAGTTTTTAAATATTTTATTTTTGAATAATGAGTAATAAAATCTAGGAAACTCAGTCATTTGAGTAAAAACTTTTTTATATTTCTTTTTTGCCCAATGGATTAACAATAAGACCATGAGAAGACCACCAAATGAGATTGTCTAGATTTACACATAGAGTGCAACCTGTATGCATCCTCAACAAAAACACAGGATAGAAACTAGCTCGATAAGAAGTCCACATCTGAAGAAAAAGAGTTGCATCTCAGGTAGAACAAACAGCCAGGGTAATGGCCCAGATTTCTACAATGCTGGGGTTTAACCTGCACTAGAGCAGAGGCAGCAAAACAAGTGACCATGTTGAATTGTGCGTGTAAGCTCACAGCCAGTCAGTGCTTCAGTCAGGAAATATCCTGGCAGAGTGCTGCCTCTGAAGGATGAAACATGGGGCAGGTGGTTTCAGTGATCCTTCAGCCAATGCATAACAGAGAGAACGAATCACATATAACTGTATGCAAGGTACTGAGGGCACCATGGTTATACTGAAGTGCTCTGAACAACAATTGTCATAGAAAAGCTATCAGTGAAATCAGACACATTCACACACTTTCATCAGCTAAATAAAAGTTCCATTCCTAGCTAACCATATTCAGCAATCAATTGGCTACTCACTGTTTGTATGCACTGCCTTACAAAATCAGATGATTCAATTGTCATAGCAACTGTATCCCAAATTTGGGCTGTCAGGGTATATGCAAACAATCAATCTCTCAATTCATATGGCCCCTCCTTGGGCTGATGTGACATTCTACATTGGGGTACTAGAAAAATCAGAAAGTGCTATTATGTGTGAATGAAAAATGCAGATGTGCCCATAAAATGGCAGTGGCAGAAGGGTTCTCACTTCAGGTACCACTGGTGGTTCAGACTGACAGGGAGAGGCAACTACACTAGAACTCTCTGGCTCCTGCATCCCAGGCTTCATAGGAAAGAAACAACCTGTAGGAAACAGAGAAGATGACCAAATGGAGAATACCTGTCTTTTCTCCCTGCCATAGCAGATGTGCCCCCTTTAGAAGACCAGTGTAGCTCACCCAGGTGTGCAGGTGAACAGAACAGTCACCAATCCCCACTGAAGGCTGTTTTTCTCTCCCCACCAACCCGAGGTGCGCTGCCACACTGCTGCTGCAGCAAGTAAAGCACCTCCTTTACTTCTCTGCCAGATCCCAAGTTTCTGTGTTGTGCAGAGAAGGGGAAGAAAGTGCAGTGGCCTGGCAGAGGCAGGGACTAGGAGAGTGAAGAGATGAGCCATGTGGGTTGATGAAAGCCATCTCCTTGAGCAGCAGCTCCCGTGCTCCCTGGCTCTGAGGTACCACAGGCAGCTGGGGGTAGAATGGAGACAAAGAGCTCTGCTGCAAAGGGCACAGGGAGAGGCACCAAAGACCTCCCTCCAATGCCAGTACCAAGCTGCAAATGGATCAGTCTGGGTTATCCAGGTTCTAATGGTAAGGGTTGTGAGCTGCAGTTAACAGAGAAAATGTCCTGCTGAGAAAATCCCACTGCTGCTGAACTTCCTTCCAATGCTCACATGATGAAATGCTTTGTTAAGATCAATCCATATGTCCTGTAAGCACCTGAACGTTTCAGACACCTACACCATGTGAAGCATTAAGTGCCCTCAGCAAGGGCATTTTAGGCTTTCCAGGTGTTCCACTACCAATTTTCATTGACATTTGCCTGGCCAAGGAGAAATCATGAGCACCAAACTGCCACTTTACTGATCAAGACATTGTCAATTCCAAAAGTTTTGGAACATCTTTACATGGCCTCCACTCACCTTTAGAAAGGATCAAGCTCACTGAAACTCAAGACTAGCACTTTGACCCCTCCTGCCTGGGTTGCACCTCGGGACAAGTCCTGGGTACCACCTAATGTCACCTGAATCCTGGAAGTAGTCAGCACTCAGTCTTTGAGCAGAACCATTTCTCCCTCATTCTTACTGATAGGAAAGTCAATTCAAGGCTCTATTCTCATGCAACCATATTGTTCTATCCATCAGTCACGAAAATCTGGCTGAAAGAGTGCAGTGAGCTCCTTAAGAAGAAACAGAAAGCCTTCCACAAAGAAGAGTAGAGCCAGTGAGAAATGACAAACAGCAAATCCCCACTGCCCTTCAGGTGCTCAGGAATAAAGGGCCTAGCAAAGAGCTCAACCCCTTACACCAAGCTTCCCAAGAACTGCTTCTTTCTCACCGGGCATGAATCAAAGTCTGTCCAATTATCACCCTTTCTGCACCATGTTTTGTAGCTGTTGCAGGCGTTACCTTTTTTTTTTAAATGTTCTATATTGATCTCTTATACTAAGAAGACTTGTCAATAATTAACTATGAGAACATGAGAAAAGGAAGCTCTATCAGTTCCAGTTAATTGATTGTAACATAATAATATACAACATTTGGATACACACCTGTGCTATTTGATCCACAGTCAATCTATCAAAGCAGTGAACATCAGCGCTCAGGGGCACATCTGTGTAGATCTACTTTTTCAATTTTGCCTGCAGCCTTCTCTTTTTCCATTTGCACTTTCATTCCCAAAGAAGTATCTCTGCAAAGTGACATCAAAGCAGTCCAAAATTCCACCTGTGCTATTTTGTCTCCCCTCCAATAGAAAGACCACTGACGCTTTCGTGTCCTACTTGCACAATGTCTTGAAAGATTCCTGGGTTCTGTATGAGCTATTCTAACTAGCTACATGAAGTCAAATTACATGAAGTGCTTGCTTGAAATTCATTGAAATTCCTATGGTTACCTGAATAGTTCTACAGGCTACTAAATATGAATGCAGTGCTAGATTTTAAACTTTAGCTTTTGCTTTTTAATAAATCTGGAAAAGTGTAATGTCCTTGCCAAAGTCATGCTACGAAGGTAATATGCAAATATTAAATATGAGAATGAAGAATAACTGAAAGGTATTAAGTAGAAATTGCTAGTAACTGCTGACAATGCCTGAAAGCTAATGATGCTAATTAACAGTATTCCCAGGGATAGATCCAAAGAAGGAATGGGGAATGCAATAACACAGACATGACTTTTCCATTTTCTTTATAGAATTCTTATCAAATATAAATTGTCAGAAAATGGCAAGTTGTAATTAGTACAGCTAGATAGCAAAGAAGAAAAAGTAAACAAGTAGTCACACCTTCCTCATGATAAATTCACAAACAGCTCCTCCTGTTCTTTCAATTAAGCGTCCAATATAAATGTGCCATGCCCCTTCCTTTATTGGGTATCATGGAAACAGAGCAAGTGTAAGTTATATCATTATTTAGTCAAGAAGATGGATTCAGTTTATATTAAAACTTAAGACCATTTTGAAAAAACACAGCAGTATGTGCTTTTCTCAAAGGGTTCATATACCTATTCTATTAGCATGTTGCAAGTCAAAGAAGTATCAGGGTTTCCAAATTCCAATTAATAAAAGAACCTTTTTCTCAGTCAACTTCCAATCTCAAAAATAGAGTAGAGGACAGATAACAGCCCCATTGCAAACTCTGGATGTAAATTTATAATTTTCTGGACAAAACTAAAACCAAAGTTTCAGACAATACTCAGCTATCAACATCAGCTGTGTAGGTAGTGGGACTTACCAGAATGACACAGCAACACTTTATTTGTGTTTCGATTCAAAAGGAATTTATTCCTCTAAACTGCTACCATTTTTGTTTCTGCTTCTCTCTTGCTTTCACTTCTATGAATCAAAAATTTGCAAGGCAAACCATATTGAAACAATTATTTCTCACATGAAGCTATGTTTAGAATAATAAAAAAATAAACAGTAGCTTCAGGAGATGGTATTTCTGACTAGTACACAACAAAAAAGTATGTACAGCAAATAGGCATGAAGCAAGAGGTACAAAGCCTTTATGAAGGGAGAAACAACAGTAGGAAGATTGCCTGGATATTTTGTCTGAGAAATATTCTGTAGGCACAAACACCATCCTCAGGTGGAGCCCATATTTGTGAACAGCGGGCACCCAGCTCCACACGCTGATCTTTTCTTCCAAGATTCCCTCCTGGAAAAGGCAAGTGCAGTGATGTGTGAAGGATGGCCTAAGCTAAGCTGTCAAGAGGGACTCAGCACCCTGGCTACGAGGGAGTTGATGAGGGATCAGGAGGGAGGCAGTGATGCCATGGCAGCAGCTGTGACTTGGGCCTGTGCTTCACAACCTCTCTGCAGTTTTGCAGCTTCCAGCATACACGATCAGCTGCTGGCAACACAAACCAACGGGGAATACCAACTTCTTTGGCAGTATGAAAGTCCTCAAGTGGCAAACATTAAAAGTCACTTAATGTGTGTACTGATCTCTGCTTTGGCTCCCCGATTTGTAATTTCTTCTTATTCAAATTGATGGATGAATCGAATGTTTTTAATTATTTCCAGGCTATGCCCTTCAGAATTGCATTGCTTTCCCTGCATACAGTACTTCTGCCCAGAGACTCCCTTGCTTCATTAAGATGGAAAGTCATTTCAGTTACAAAAAGCCAGAGTAATCGTGTTTTAATCAACTGATGTGCTCACAAGCTGCTCCCATCCTAAGCACCCCATGACACAAATGCAGCAGCACACGGTGGCATTGCCTGCTGCCTGTGGGATGGAGGAACCCCAGATTTCCCCAGTTTAGAAATGACCCATGGTTTCACTTGGATCCAACGTCTGCACCTCTGAAGCTGACCTGGATTGAGAAGCACAAGAACAATGGGAAATGATTTTGTGTTAGCATAATACTAGCACAGGAGAGGGGGAAATGAGGCTATCCTTTTGGGAAGTATTCTACTTCACCACAAAAACTGCTTAAGAAAAAACCATCAGTCAGAGTTCAAGATTCCTCAAATAGATTGTATTTAAACTATTGGAAATTGTGCGCTTGACAACAGTAGGATTTAAACAAAAAGCTGAGAATTCAGGACAAATGTGTTACCTGAGTTACAAAGGAACTCACACATGAAAGAAAGCTCAGAGACTAAAAAACCCCTACCCTTGGCAGCTTGGCAAACTTCTTACGCCTTCCCAAAATAGGGGGAAAAAGAAGCTCTTCACTCAAAGAATTATGATTAACTACTGAGAGGTCCAAAAGCCTGCTTTGGAGGCTGGGAAACAGCCACAGAAACATTCCATCCTTTCCCTTCTGTGTAAAGGAAATAACCACCAAAGCTGCCTGGCAAGGGCTGGACATGAATCATTTAACCCAAGCATTCACTGTCAGAGCTGGCCCCTGTGTGGGAAGTGACACCACACACTTGCAGCTTCACGGGGGGCTCGAAGGGATCACATTGTGTAGATTCACTGTACAGGTCTGTTTCTTCCCTGATGCACAATTTAAGATGTGCTTTCCTAAGCCTTCTTTCCTTGGCATCATTAATTCCATCTGTATTCAAGTAAGATACTGTGTGTATAGGTTAGATGGAACTTTTGACAGCATTTTTCCTAATCAAATAAAGTATAAATTTATGTTAGAAAAAGGATTTATAGCACATAATTAAAACAGATACACACATAAACTCTGTTCTATTAATTAGGCTTCAATTTTTGTAGAAAATGCTTTTATTTTAGAGGTTTATATATTTCAGAAGTATTCCAGATGTGTATATTATGTTTATATTTGAAATAAATGTAAAACCAAATAATTTACCATGGTAACAATCTTTAAAATAAATTTCTTTAATAAGTAATTTAATTCAAATCTGCACAAAATTGGGCACCAGAGTAAGTTAGGATCAGATATGGGCAGGTCTTTTATAATATACAAGCTGAGTTAATTCTAATTTTATTTTAAATGGAAAAAAATTACCTTACTTTTCTGACCAGTATTTTTGGGGATATCTTCTTCCAGCTAAATTTTTTCATGCTTATCAGAGTTCTGAGTACTACTCTATTAATCATTCTGCAGTTAAGTACATGTTGTTGTCTCTGAGTAAAGACCTAAGACTGGGACTTATGTGAATAGGACACTTGACACAGATGTACTTGAAATGACATAACAGCCCTTCCAGAGTAAATTTCACAAATCCGTTTGGATGAAGCAAGCAAGAGCACACTGTGCACAGAAGCCTGTGAGGGATGAGTTGCAGATGCAGACTTGAAGTTATCATTTTTATTAAAAAATACTTCAGCTGTAGTTGAGTCTCAAAACAGAGCAAAACACCAGAGGCAAACCAAAATTAGGTCTTGAAGCAGAGACAGAGGAGAAGGCAGAACGGTATAACTATACAGTATTGCACAAGGAAGATGAAGGCCATTTTATTGTGTTGCTAGTAGCATTTGGGAAACAAAATTTAAAAAGAGTAGCTCACAACGGGTTTCACTGTGTGGTAGGACTGGATAAAACACAGGCCAGGCCCAAGTCTGGAAAATCATGGCCACACGAGTGGAAGAGGAAAGAACACCATGAAAACCAGCACAAACGATCTGTACCTGACACAGCGATTCTGGCTCTCCGCTATTCTCTCTCTGTTTGAGCATCAGTGAGATGCTGGTCATCATCACATCCGGCACCAAAGAGTTATTGATCACTGCCTTCAGCTGACACCAGTGGTTTATTTATGGCCAAAAATGTTACACTGCTGGCAGGAACATCAAAGACCTGGTAAAAAACATGGATCGTAAAGATGTAGCATACCAATACATTTAGAATTTGATTAGTATAGTAGATCTGTGCAATATAACTTCTCAGATTTCACTGCACTTAAGAAGATTTTATAATGTAGATTTAAATCTGAAGTGACAGACTGTATCATGAGAAAGACAGCTAAAAGAAGCCAAATTTAGATGTCGCAAATTCAGAAAACATCAAAGAGATTGGCAAGTGCTTCACCAAATATTTATGTTAAGCAGGAATTATTGTTCTGATTACATCTTAAAGCCAGTAAACAAAGAACCATCTTTTTAAATGGTTAGTCATCTACTCCTAGCATTTATTTTTCATTTTCAAAAGCAAAACATATCAGTACAAAGTATTAATCTCTCAAATAAGTTGTATTTATGAAACACTACTACAAAAAGATAATTAGTCATAATTAACCACAAAATAGTTAGGTCTCATACCTGCTTTTTGCACTTCTGTGGGATTTTTTAGATAATTATTAGTCATGGCAGAAACATGCCAAATTTAACAGATAATTACACAAAGTCTGTGGGTTTGCAGCAAGGTACCACAGTTCCCTCTAAGTCAGAACAAATGATCACAACTGAAAAAAAAACTAACCCTAACTTACATTATTATTTGGACCCAACAAATGCTCCAATATTTATAACTGATTCCATCCAAAGTACTTGCCCAGTTTTCTGATAAGTGGCCAGAAGTCTTTCCTCACCTATTTATGTTTTCAACTGTAAAAAGCTCAGGACACTTTTGGAAAGGGAACACATCTTCCCCATCTTATGAGTTAAGCAACTACTCCAAGTAGCTGTATTAATGATGCCTTAGAGCAAAGGCCAGGCAGCTCAAATAGCTTAAAATTAGGCCCTTAGGGTTAGCAAAGAAGCTGCAGTTACATCTAGTGACAAATACAAGGTTTTCATGCTGTAAACAGATATAAACAGATCACCCATGCTTGAGTGTCAATTCTTTCAAAGTGCTGGGGCTCAGGCTTTGCTGGGGTTTTTGGAGAGCAGGTTCCTGCCCTGCCTTGCTCTGTAACATATTACATAACGATAGAATAAAAGTGGTTCTTCAAGTGATCACATCAGGAGCTGGACAACATCTCAGGAGCATCTCTTAAAGCCTGGTGCAAAAGAGCCAGGCTCATTTCTCCAGAACTCACACAAGAATGCTACAGACTTGCTCTATTTCTCTTTAGTAGATACCTTCTGACTTTAATTTGCAGCTAAACATTTTCAAGAAGCAGCTAGAAGGTGGCTTAAGACTCCTTCTGTAAGGTGTCTAGAATTTATTTCTGATGAAGTAAAAATAATATGCCCTTTTAATAGGCACAAAATCACAACCTGAGTACATTGTTAACAAATTGCAGAAGTAGAATTGAAACTCAAACATAAGCCAAAAGCGTCATGAACACCATTAGATGAGCACTTGGATCATAGCAATAACCACAGCAATTTTACTTAGACTTTACTACAAATACCCATTTGTAGATCTGATTTCAAAACCAAAGCATGGCAGATCATCTAAGCTGGACTTGCTGCTTTAGCTGCAATAAGACACAATGTGAACAATCATGCAAGGTGTTTCTGAGAGCTTTCCTGCTACCATGAGAATCAACCTGATGGGACTGAGCTTTCACTTAATGCTGTGCAAGACCTTTACCTGTAATTGTCCTTGTCCAAAAGGCTGTGGATTCATCAGACAGACTTATTAAACTGAAGTGTTCAAGCAACAGTGACAGTGATGACAACAGCTCTACCAGTTGAAAAACCTCAAGGGTCGTAATTCAGTACCGTTTCCATTAAACATTCCTGTATTATTAAGTTATACATAGCAGAGGTTACAGACATGAAAGAAACCCTACATATCTGCTAAAGCTGCCATCTATGATTTTCACATCTTTATTATTGTGGTTTTAGGTAAATATCACTGTAGAAGTCTGAATATTAGAGAAAATATGATTCAGTATTGTTTGCCTCTCTGAAAGTGTACAAACCTTACCTCACTTAATGTAACTCCATGGTGCTGCCCTTACAAAGGAGAGTACTCCATACAAGCTGTTACTATGATTAAGTACCACGCTATCCAAAGTTGCAGGGTGGAAACCACACAGTTTTTGGCAAATACACAAAGAACAGCCTTTTTTTTTTTTTTTTTTTTTTTTGAGATCTCTAACCTGGAATCACAACTTTCAGTTGATATTTGTTCTGCTGCTGGCCTTTTAACTGAGGTTAAGCAATCACTTTTGCTCATCTCAGTTCCCCATCTGTAAAAGGGTGAAAGTCACAGTCTTTCACTTCATTTCACAATTTGTGTGATATCTATAAATAAAGAGGCCTTTCAAGGAGTATTGTTACTATGAAATATACATTAATTATGATTCACCATTGGTCTATTTGTCATTGCATTAACAACAACTGCTCTATCAGTCTAGATGAAAATAACGTTTTTTATTTCTAAATAATTAATTTACTTTCTTTCTTTGTTTAGGGATAAAATATAACATGGAATTCCAGCAACCAAAAAAAGTAAGTTTTCAGAAGTGCATAAAGAAAATTGTGCCGATTTTCTGAGCATCAAGTACAGAAGATAGCTCAGATAAGGCAAATACGCCAGAGATGAAGCACAGAAAAGGAGAGCTTCACCATGAAAATGCAAATTTTCCTTTTAAAATATGAATTTGATAAGCTATGCAACTTTGGTTTTATGAGTTTTTTCCTAGACTGGATATTACTAAAAATACTGTAAACTTTGCATATATTAATATTCTGTATGAAATCACACTGATCAAATGAATGTCTTGAGAGGTACTTAAAAACAGGCTGAAGAAAAATTCTGGTGAAATTCCCCCATCTAGCGGCTGTCAGGCTGTGTGGGTCTGTCTGGTCCGCAGTGAAAGGACAGGAGCAAACAGGGCAAAGGAGCAGCCACAGCTGCCAGCGGGTCCCGGGTGCCATCGCCGCCCAGAGCAGTGAGATGGGATTGACAGCTCCTCCGCAGCTCCAGCCCGACCTTCTGAATCAGGGTTACACCGACAGAAGACATTCAAGTTTCCCAAAAACTCCAGGGTCACCATCAACATCATTAGAGGTCCAGAATTCTAGGAAGCCTGAATTTGATAACCTTTAAATATCAGCCATGTCATGAGTAAAGAGGATTGAATTACAACTAGTCTTGTAAAGGGTAATATTTAGAAATACATCTGGTATTTACGAAGACAGACACACTTTTGACTACAGAAACAACCTCTGAAGATGAGAGTCGAGTTCAACAATCACTCTCAACGACTGAATCGTGTCTTGCATAACAAATTATCAGTTGGTTTCCCAGTCTGCACACCACAAACCTTCACTGCCAGAGCAGCCAACATGAGAAACCTGAATTCTGCAAGTGTCCTAAAACTTGTGTTTAACACTGATCTATTGTGTCCAAGTTTTGTATAACAGTTATCAATTTAAGCAAGTCACCTACAAAATACAATTTTTTTGTTCTTTTGTCACCAATATCTTCTGTAATGAATACCGAATCCCTTTTCTGAGACCTTTTTATTCTCTGACCCTTAAACAAGAATGTGACAAGATATAACCTCCATGACAGAGCAAGTTCATTAGCTATAGCATTGCTTTTTTCAGACAACAAAAACTGGTAAAATTGATCAAGATTTAATCCACCATCTTGAAAGAGCATGACCCTTCTAATCCCCAACTGTATGCTTTAAAGTTCATACAGTATCTTAATTTTTAAGCCAGTTTTAAATACTATTGGGTACAAATAAAGACTGAAGGTTTAAAAAAATAAATTTATAAACCCTCTAAATAACCATTCTGCAACTATGTATGCTCCTCTGTTGAAATACTCGCTGGTGGTTCATATGCCACTCTGCTGCCAGGTGACATCCAAACAGGGATGGCACACAGTTAAACAGTGTCCAGAACCCAATTTTAATCTTAGAGGCATAGAGAGGATTTAATTCAGCTACTTTGAGAAGCAGGAAGTAATGGAGCACATCTGGACCATATGGCAGAAGTATTAATAGAGAGATCCCCCTAATGAAAAAGAGCAAGTCCCAGAAACACTTATTGATAGACCTGCTGTACTTATTCAATTTTCACTGACCTACTCCCAGCCACAGCTTCATTCCCACCCCCAACTCCTTCTCATCCAGCCTCGATTGCTTATTCCCAGCTTCACCTCGCTCACGCCTCCCTTTGGGGTCCCCTTCATGCTGCTCTCACAAAACCCACTTCTTGTGTGCCAAACCGCCGTGTTTTCACTGACATCCTTCCTGCTTCCCTCTGCCACACTTCCATCTCACTCCACCTTACAAACTCTACAAACCCCATCCCTTCCCTGCCAGGCTTCACTCTTTGCCAAGCTGTCCTCGCTGCAAAGATAATCTACGGATGGGGTGGAGGTGGGAAATACACAACACAAACAAACAAAACCTTCCAGTTTTGCGCCAACAGGGCCAGTCTGGAATAATTAAACAAGTCATCAAAATACTCAGATACCTTTTATAGAAATTTCAACAACAAAGTATCTAAGACAAAAGTATCTGTCAAAGTCCAGGTATACCCCCTAAAACACAGTAATACAGTTAAATCCAGAGAGGAACTTGGAAACTTAGTTCCAGTCCATCTCAGCCTTTGAGTTTCACGTAAGCACAGAAAAAGGTGACAAGGGAACAGCCCATACCACAGTGCAGTGCTGAGGGCTTGAGGCAATGTGTTTTGTTGTAAAGTTCTAAAAGCTATGAAAGAGCCACTTGACGTGGTGCATGCTGTAAGTAGTGACAGTCTCTCATTTACTAATACCTTTAATCTATTTTTCCTCAGCAGGACTGTGTTTCCAGCAATAACCAGGATAGAAGATTAAGAAAAAATACTGCAGACAGAGTAACAACAGTTGAGCAGAGTGATTCATTAGAGCCGTCTGAAATTGCACCCACCAAGCTTCAAAGCACCAACAGAAGGCAAAGCAGCATCATGTTTGCTGTGAAAGATCAACAGAAAGGTGAAGAAATTAATTCCATCAGGCTCCATAAACGCAGGAGGAGGTTTATAATTAAGAAGACCCCAATTCTGATTTCCATGAACAGCTCCATTCTCAACCTGCCCACACTTAAATATGAGGATAGAAACAACAACAAGTGGAAAAGTCTCTATCAGATCCAAGGAGAAAGGAAGAGGATTATGAGGGAAACTTGTTCAAAATACAAGAGTAATAACAGAAGAATAATCACTCCTTATCATGTTTCTAGAATATTTGTAGAAGATAAATATAGAGTTTTATACTGTGAAGTACCAAAAGCTGGCTGCTCTAACTGGAAACGGGTGCTCATGGTGCTAAACGGGCTGGCCTCCTCCACAAAAGATATCCAGCACAACACAGTGCACTACGGAAACTACTTGAAACGGCTGGATGGGTTTGATCACAAAGGAATTTATCACAGGCTCAACACTTACACCAAGATGCTATTCATTCGTGAGCCTTTTGAAAAGCTGGTATCTGCATTTCGGGACAAGTTTGAGCATCCAAACAACTACTACCACCCGGTTTTTGGAAAGGCCATCATTTCCAGATACCGTATCAATGCCACCAAAGAAGCACTAAGGACAGGCTCTGGAGTCAAGTTTAAAGAGTTCATTCAATATCTCCTGGATGTACACAGGCCAGTGGGCATGGATATACACTGGGATCATGTCAACAGGCTTTGTAGCCCATGTTTAATAGACTACGACTTTGTTGGGAAATTTGAAAGTATGGAAGAAGATGCAAACTTTTTCTTGCACTTAATTGGCGCTCCACAAAATTTAACTTTCCCCAAGTTTAAAGATCGGCACTCCAATGAAGAAAGAACTACCACTAAAATCACACAACAATATTTTGCACAGCTTTCTCCTTCTCAACGACAACAAAGCTATGACTTTTACTATATGGATTACTTGATGTTCAACTACTCAAAACCTTTTGAAGATTTATATTAATTTGAGAGTTGGGACATTTCCACAGTCACATCAGTTGAATTGTGTAACAAATCCAGGTGGCATCTGCTTATATACACTTACCTGTTAGCAAACAATTGGTTGAGGAGCAGGGAAAAACCCAAAACAGAATAAAAACAGGTGTTTACACCTTCACCTTAATTGCCTCCTTTTTCAAATCATATTTTTTTCTATAATTTCTCCATATGAAATGTATGTACATATATGTATAATATGTCAGGGCCCCCAAATAAAGCACAGAATTTTCCATGCTGGTGTGGCCTGTGTTTGCACTTGGAGGACAGTTTGAAACCAGAAAAACACAGCTGGCAATTTTACATGCAGCCAGTATTTCAAGCTCTTTACTGTTTAGAAAATAAGTGTGAAAGTGATGTAGTAGCAAGAAAGAAAATACGCTAATATTTACGGTTTGTTGAAATGTGCAAGGCATGAAGCCAAACACTAAACAGGCCTTATGTGTTTGAAGGTGGATGTTGATTGCTGTTTCCTGATATTCATAAGTTAGGGAGAAAAAGTCTAATTGTACTTACATTGTTCATAAACACACTGGTGAAAACAACTAATACTTAATGACCATGTGAGAGCAGTATTAAACCAGATGTTGCAATTTGGAGCAAGAACGCGCTCTCTCTCTTCAACATTTCCCTTATGGCACGTTCATCTGCAAAAAGATAAAATGCAGGAGAACATTTGCATCTTTATAAGTGTTATTAAAATTCTTTTAATCCTCTGCATTAACATAAATCTCTGGTTTAATCTTCATAGTCACCAGGAATATCAAATCTTTCCATCATAATAACAAGCAAGAATAAATGCCACTTCCTGCCCAACAGGGTACTTCTTTTCATTGCTGCAAACAATTTGCACTTGCTTATTTTAGTAACAATTAGATCTGACTTAACATGCAAAAAATATTCCAGGTGTTTTAGTTCAATTTCTATGCTTGAGAAGACTTTCTCGTCTCTAACAGAATGTCTTGTGACAATAAAATACTTGACATTCCACTAGTTACTGTCTCCTATTGCAGAATATTCTGAGGTGGAAGGGACCCTCAAGAATTATGCAGGCCAGCTCTCAACTGCATAGCCCATACAGGGATCAAAGCCACGACCTTAGCTTTATCAGCACCGTGCTCTGACCAACTGAGCCAATCGCAGCTTTGTAAATTTCCACTCAAATTCTGGATACAGAACCTTTGTTTACACGTGATTTATCTGTTTGACATGATGACATTTAAACTGGCCATATTGGAACAAGGACCAAGCTCCGTTACAAATGCCAAACCTGGACTCCCCAGTAATTTCTAGAGTTTGTGTTTCACAACCAAGAATTCCACCTCAACTGGCACTGTACAAATGTAAACACCTAAGAAACAACTCTTGTTTCAATCTGTTTCCAGGTTCAGATCTTCATACAGATACTTTCATGCATCACAAGCGTTGACATTAGAGTTTCCTCAGAAACATCCAGTGTATTTCTTGGGTTTTAAAAATTTTAATAGGGAAAAATTTGTTTCAAAATACCTTGTAGTAAAAGCTTCACTGACAAATACATGTCAAGTCTGACATCACATTTTCCATTTTTGTTCAGAGAAAAATCGGTTGCATTAGAAAGGTAATGTGGAACTTACACTGCTCCAGAAAGTTACCCTTCCCTGTCTGCCCAAGCTCCTCATCACTGCCTTGCTGCTGCAGCAGCCAACCACCCACCCCACCTTTCCACCCACTCAGAGACTTGTTGATCTGCTCCCATGACTGCAGGACAGCCTTTTTATTCAAAGCAGTATTTCTGCTAGTCCAGCTCAGCACAGCAGTAACAGGCTGGGCTCTGTAACTCCGGCTGCCCTGCCAACAGGCAGGTACAGCCAACAGCCTCACTCAACAGCTCAGACAGGAACATGCGGGGACACCAGGGCACAGGAATCACTTCCTAATGCAGATGGAGCAGATTCTGATGTGGTGGGAATTCTTGAGGGTGGATTGGGGTGTGAGGAGTCATAGCCAAGACCACCACTAGGAATTTAAGTTAAGCCATCCTTAGCATTTAATGATACTAAGAGCTCTGAGAAGTGATGATGTTCTGATTGATGCAACTGGTGGTCTGTAGCTACAGAAATCAGTCACCAACACAAGGAGAGGATATACTGGATATTGCAGCCCTCTTAGGTTTTTTCAGGGTCTGATCCTGTGAGCAGGTCAGTGTACCAGAGCTCAATGTGCTGAGCCCATTCCAGTCAGCAGGTGAATTTCCAATGGGAGAAGAATCTCAACTCATCTTATTGTAGCACCCCTGCAGCAGAAGGGAACATGCAGAGTCATGGGTCAGCTCTGGGAGGCAGCCAGAGCAAAGCTGCACATCAGTTGTATTCAGACCTCTGCTAGGTTTAGAGTGCTTTAAGGGTAAAATTGAGGGACTTAATCACTCAGCTGGATGCACATCAAAGACCATGGAACACCTTCCATCTCCTCTCTCCTCTCAGTTCCTTTTCAGCCTTATCTACACATCCACATAATGTGGATATATAGTCACATTTATGTCTGAAAGGCTTGGTACATGCACAGATCAGTAAGTGCTCACTGTATGAGTAGAAAAATAACAGCAGCAATACTGGTGCAAAGCCACAAATAGCTCAGGTATTGAGAGCAGTCCAACTGCCCCAGCATCTTCCCCACACACAGGTTAAACCTTCCTTCCAGCTTAGCCGTGCTTAGCTTGCTTGCAGCATTGGGGACACTTTTTGATTCTATCTGGGGCAGTTCTGCGTTATACATTATATACTGACTACTCCTAAAATCTGTATTTCCCACCTTGGGATTTCACTGTCAGTGTATTAGGAGTAAAATGCTCACAGTATCAACGCAGAGGTAAGAACTCAGCTACAGCAGTCGCTGAAGGCAAGGTGTGAAGGCAAGGTGTGAAGGCAAGGTGTGAAGGCAAGGTGTGAAGGCAAGGTGTGAAGGCACACAAACACAACACAATAGAATCTTCCACCTTACACCTCAAAGTGGCCTAAAACCTACAGCAGAAAAAGGGATTAACACAGATACAAAAATGAATTGTGTAAACTAAGTGTACAGTTTTTTTGCCTTTGCAGAGTCTGAAACTGAAGACAGCAATAATCTTTTAATTAAGGGATAATTTAAGAATTTGACATTGGGATGCTCTGTAAATGAAATTCATTAAGATCTAAGTGAAGTTATGCTCTTGAGACCTTTGTGTATCTAAAAAAATCATCCTTGCAATGTGCACAAATTGGGTGATGGTGATTTGCTGGATTTTTTATTATTTAAGTCCCACAACTACAACATCTACTTACCATGGCTGACCTCATACCAGAAGTGTCAATTTGTGGGAGCTTATGCCTCTAAAAATAAATGAATCAAGATAAAAAAATTAGTTTTCTTAACTCCTAATATCTATGACTTTTTGGAATTTCCATGATGGGGTTCCAAAGCTTTCTTACATAAAAATCACCAATGTTTGAGCACGTCAGACTGCACAATGTCAAAAGAGAATATGAATTGAGGATAGGAGATCACTTTTTTTTTTTTTTACCACAGTTTGGACTCAATTATCTCAAAGGTCTTTTCCAACTTAATTGATTCTGAGTTTAGTTTACTGGTTTACTGCTTATCTTATATAATGATTGAAGTAAAGAGTTTTTAAGGCCTTTGGTACTACTCTGTAGGTATGGATTTCAGGTGATCCCCTTCCTCCCCTGCCTCATTTGAGAAACTTACTGAGAAAATCCACTCTTTGCATAATCTAACAGTATCTTTTTGAGAGAGAGGGATACACAGAGTAAGGGAGAGGTGCATACATGGACTACACATACTAAATTGTACATGAATTTAATTCCATTTCTTCACACTACTTTTCCTGTTTGGGCAACACCATCACTGACAGTAGAAGCAAGAGCATACCTGTCACAAATCCATGTACAATTATCTGTTTATATACACCCAGATAAAGTGATAAAGTACATAGGAAAAAGCCCTTATGCAAATAGCATTATACATACTAAGGCATCTACAAAATTACAAATGCATGCAGAGATAAAATCCCACAAAAAATAACTGGAAAAATAGTTCAATGTATATAAAACATATGCATTGCTTTTTACATAGTTGTTTTCAGTTTCTTTGTACAATAATATAAATTAATTTGTCAGGCCAACTCAAATGGTACCACATTACCAGGAATGAACAGCTAAAAATGGAACTTTGATTTTGTTGTTGTTTCACTTAACTGTAGTTGCTTTCTTCATACGGGTTGCTGACACCGAGATGAAGGATGCTCTTTTCCTACCCCAACAAGAAATCACACCGGGAATTGGGCATAGTCCAGCCAGCTCTTTGGAATACACACATCCCTGTACCAATGCCAGCCTCACCATTTGAACTTCCCTGACACTGGAACATGTCTGCATGCAGCACAGTTTGTTTTCTGAGCACAGCGTGAGAGACAAGGCTGAGCACAGCCTGTTTGAGCTGATACAGCTTCACGGGATGATTTTCAGGTTGGCATTGTTATTTGTGGGTATTTCAAAGCCTCAGCATGCACCTGCACTCTCCTGAATAATGACTTGGGAAGTGTCCCAAGATTCAGATGGCAAGATGCATGTAACTAATATTTATCCAAAGACAACAGCTACTGGTTAAGAAGGACCAGCAATTTTCTTGGCTTCTCTCTCTGGAACCTCGCAAGCAAGTCTGTAAACAAATATCTCTAATGGCTTCCAGCGTGATACTGCTGGAAAAAATGCACCAGAGTCAAGTTCAAGATGCCTCTTTCCATTAGCTACACCAGTGACAACTGATACTTACCAGTGGTAAGCCACTTCTGTCAGAATTTCTCTGAACTATCTGCTCCAATAAAGGTGCCCAGAATTAAACATGCAGTAAAAATTGACAATGAATTTGAGTTTTAAGAACGGCAGGCACTCACCCATTCCACAGTTCAATTTAATCCTGGAATATGTGAAAGCATTATACAAGTTCATCACTTGAGCAGTGAGGGCAAGACAGCCTAGAACTGACACAGAATAAGAAGACAGACATGACTAAGCCTTGCTCACTGCCATCAAACTGTTTGGGTAATACATTATGAAACAATTGACACAGTTAGTTGTGACTCATGCTAGAGAGTAAGAATGTTTGCTTTACCACAAGTCTAACAGAAAAGTTCAATCTTGTAAAAATATTTTCTGGTCTGGTTTAAGGAAGAACTCCAAATATTTCATTTAAGATGACACTTTGGGAAGTCCTATGCATACATATATCTCAGTGCACAGCGTTGCACCTAGTAAGAAGCATATGTATGTAATACCTTCTATGTGGATAAATCTTTTAGGAGTCATTTTCCAGGCAATTTGTGCCACAGTGACTTTTACACAGTTAGACAAATAAGCTTGTTCGAATTCTGACATCCATTGCCATTTTTGCCACCAATTTTTTTGTTTGTTTGTTTGTTTTGGTTTGGTTTTGTTTTTATGAAGACACATTTATCAAAATTGCTGCAGAGGTCAAGTTTTCCATTATGTACCTACCTTGCATGACACGCAGATTCTTCTGTTTGAATCCAACTACTACAGCAGTGCTGGCCCTATATTTCACATTCAGCTTAATGGGATCTCTATCCGTGATCTTTTCTAGTAGGGTTCTCCTTTTTTCATGGAACTTAAAATTACACTGTCAAGTTAGGGAAAATGAAAGAGGTTTTCACAATCCAACTTTTCCACAGTTATTCTCCAATCTGGGAATCCTGTCCAGATTTATTTTCACTTAATATATGAAATTTCCTCTCAACATATCCAAACATAAGCATGTCATGAGCTGCAAAAGGTGTTAAGATTGTGTTCAAGCAGAGAGAACAGCAGCATGGGAAGCAATGGCCTAAGGCAACTTCACTAAGAGCTTGTCCCAATCCATTAAATGCTAGTGGAGGTGGCTTCTTTCCCAATAAATGAAAGCTCCAGGCTACAGTTCACCTTCAAATTCATAGTTACGGACTAACATACATTATGATCACAAGAAAAAATTATTTTATCTTTGTTTTAAGTGTGCATCGTGTCAGCATAACCCTTCCTGTGTGCCATGATGGAGCCACAGAGAAGTCAAGTGAAGGTGATGCCAGCCCACATACAGATCCTCCACCGGAGTCCACAGGGCACAGTTTTAGCTGTCTGTTCTGTAAAATGTCACAGAGCTGACCTGTTTCTATAGTATTCATTCACAACAATACTCCTACACCTAGTAGTAGCCAGGCATGCTGATGCTTAGGGCAGGCAACTGGGAGCTTTGGCAGATGATTTATCTGTTATCTGACTGCTGTGGGTCTCATCTAGAATTGCTCCACCTCTCTTTCCCCATCTCTGGTGAGGAGGAAAATTCGGGAATGATATAATCTTTAATGTTTTACACTACATTTCATTTACTAATCTCAAACTAATTTAATTAATCTATTGCAATATATAATGGAAAGAAGTTTAGCTTGTGGGGTTTCTTCACAGAATATTTTTACCAGAATATTTTTTCTTAATAATATCAGAAAAAGAATTTTAAAAACCAATGTCACTACAGCACAGGTAACCTGACCAATAAAACAGACAAAGTGATAGAGCAAGAGGCTGCAATATTTATATTGTCTCACATGATATTTCTCCACTAAAATCCATACAGACATGAATCCTGCCCAAGTGACACACTGTGTACTCATCAAGGTGATACTGTCTTTATAAATCAGGCGTACAGTGACCATTTCAGGCACTGTGGAAAACACAGCAGACATAATATGAGATGGCCTATGATTCTGACAATTTATCCATGTTTATCCTTGAAAAAAAGGGGTTTATTTTTATTACCTAGAATAAATCTGAGAGCTTCATTAGATCATCCCACCAAAATTGAATGTCGGGTTTATATTACAGTCTACAAAGCACACAGCAGCTGGTAATGATCAAAACCATTTTACCTTGAAGCTCTTTCATAGTGAGTTTCAATATTGGCTGTTCAGAATAAAAAGCAGGCCTGCCATACTTGACCAAAACACACACCTTATGAACACTCCAAAACGAACGTGTGAAGAAGTAAAATCAATTTTAGAAAAATTCAGAAGATAAAGGGTTGATAGTACACACCATTTATCCATTTTCTCCCCTGTCACAAGGTGCTACTTCTCCCCCACTATTCACTATTTTAAACTATGAGAAATAAGTAATAGCCAGAATTACAATAAAGACTGGTTTCAAGCACATTTTCCCATTCCCTACCTTCAGCTCAGAAATTTCTTTCCTTGCAGCTATACTTGACAAGCAAAGTACCCTGGGACAACACTTTCCAAAATCCTGAGCTTCCCAATCAAACTGCATTTGAAGGCATTGACTCTCCCTTCCTGCAGTAAAAGGAAGTACTGGCCCAGCTCTTTGAGGAGCATTGTCCAGTCACTGCCTTTGTACCAACCTGTGAGCGTCCAAACCTCCAAAGTATCTGGCTCCCCTCTTCTTGTCTTCAATTCAGATTTTATGTTGCAGCCTTGCAGATTATCTGCAACCAGAATGGTTTCAAACCAAATGGGTTTGTTTGACACATATCAAAACCTCCTATTCCTCCCGAAACCTCAATAAAGAAATAGGGCTGGGGAGAAACTACACTGTCTGGTTTTAAATGGTCTGAATTTTCTCAAAACTTTTAAATGCTTCTGCATTTGGACTAACACCTATCTTTTGCAAGTTTAGAGTGTGGCATAAATGTCAAACAACGCAAAGCAGACAGATCTGCTAGTTTTGAAAATCTAACTCATAGTGTGGATTCACATTCTCCCTGACAGCAATAAAACCCGCAGATACACTCAGCCTCACTAATCCAAATCTGTGGAAGAAATGCTAATACAAATCCAAGCAGATACATCCACACTTCAGTTCTGCCTTCATTGACTGTTTGATTGGTAATTAAGGCATATATTTGGTTCCAAAGATATAGAAAAAAACCCAAATCCCAGAGGAAGCAGCCAAATCTAAGCCCAAGGTTATTAATCATATTGCCTCTAATTGTATATAAAGTATCTTTACTCCCTCAAAAATTTTTTTTAAATATTATGGGATTTAAATATGTCACAATATTCTGGATATCTTGATTAGATCTCCTTTAATATACTGCCTCCAAATAATTCGTAATTTATTTAACAGAAATGAAGAACTCTTACTAATCATTAAGATTAAGCAGAATTTTTAGCCTGACTAGACTAGCAACAAAAGTTGATAAGGGGATTTTTTTTTCTTAAACAGTGCTTTTTACTGTCTTCTTGTAATTAAAGTTTCAACCAAGGTCCCATTAGGCTGATAGTGATCCCCCCAGTGAATCAGACAGACCCTCAAGTCTTCAAGTTTCCAGAGTTAAGTCTCATTGGTGACTAGCATCTGGGAAGGGTTTGACTAAATCAAGCGAGAGCTCACTAAGATTAAAAGTCGAAAGAATTTTGCTCTTCACTGATATTTAAAACACTTTCTACATCGTTCCCCTGATCCAGCCAGATCACACGTCCTCACAAAGCACCACACAGGTGACTTCAGCCTACCTTCCCTTGCAGTCAACCCTGGGCAGGTGCCAGTTTCAGGGCAGGCAGCCAAAGTACATTGAAGCTCACCATAAATGCCCTCTGTCATTCAGAGGCCACTCAGGATTAGGGCATAAAAAACAGTCCAGTAAAAGTCAGAGAGGATAGAGAACCTGTGCCAAGCAGAAAGCCAGGGGAAGGGGAAGGGGAAGGGGAA
>VZTX01018167.1:26404-41220 GCA_013400915.1 Pardalotus punctatus
GGGCTGGGCAGCAGGACGGGCTGGGCAGCAGGACGGGCTGGGCAGCAGGACAGGCCATGCAGCAGGACCGGGCAGCGGCAGGTGTGCAGTAGGACGGGCTGGGCAGCAGGATGGACCGGGCAGCAGGATGGCGTTGCACCAGGATGGACCGGGCAGCAGTGGGCATGCAGCAGGACGGGGTACTGCAGGGAGCTCAGAGCAGGGAGCTCAGAGCAGCAGGACGGGCTCACCCGGGCTAACCAGCAAAAGGTGGCAGAGATTCCACGGCTGTGGCAGGAGCCCCGGTGTGTCCGGCAGGCGGGGGATGCGGGACCACGGTGTAGCAGAAAATCCACCCGAGTCAGCGGCAGGCCTGGCGCAGGGCGAGGGAGCGGCAGCCGGACTCTTCCATAGGGGGAAGGGCCCCCGGCTTTCCCCTGAGACACCCGAGCGGATGGCAAAGGTCCTCCCCGGTCAAATTTGATGTTAATCAAAGTCCCAGTTCAAACGGCTGCTCCTACAAACAAAAGCTCACCCAGTAAGGAAGAAATGCAGGGCTGAGCTCCGGCGCTCACAGCCAACCCTCTCCTGGCTGCAGGAGCTCGGCTGTCTCCCCCGATGCCCCAGAAGCAAGAGAGGCAGGGGCTGCACCCAACTCTCTTTTTCTTAGCCCAGTTCCTCATGATATTTCTCCTCCCCCCAGAGAAACCCTGGGATAGGAGGAGTGCAGCCAGGTGCCCCTTCCCCTGAGCCTGGTAACTTCTTTTGTCTCTCTTAAGTGCTGAGAGTTAAGGTGTCTTAGCAACAGATGGGACAAAAATTCCCCAAGAGACAGAAAACAAAAGGAACAAATCCTACCATCCAACAATTACCTACTGCAATTTTTTACTTTTCTGTCATTCAACATTATGAAACAAAAGACCCACTTGAAATGAGAACAGGGAAATGCACCTGACAAATTAAGATATTTTATTTACCCACAGAAAATTTACCACATGATATGATAGGAACTACCTTGGCATGCTGTTTTTTACTTCCATTTAGTTTTTGCCACACTCTTCAAGGTCTCTTCCTTTACCTAGCTGTGATATTAACAACTATTTGTCTCCCCACAGCCACAGATTATTTAAATATCTGTCTTGGAAGAGGTGGACTTTTCCTTTGAAAACTGGAAACATTAGTTTGAGTTTGCATCTCAAGCAATAGTTATCTCAAGTTTAAAAAGAATGAGGGGGCTAAAGGAACTTACCTTTCATAAGCTTTCCCATTGGTTCCAAAAAGTCTGGCAGCTGCCCAAGAGGAAAAGATTGTCCCAATAATAGAGGCTGTGCTGCTGAAAAATGTCATTTCTAAAACTGTTGATCATTAGCGAAGTACCATAGATCAGGATCTTTTTAACCAGAAGCACTAGAATAACTTGAGAGGGTGACTAAAGCCAGTGAACAGTTTTCCTCATAATTACTGGAAAATGAAACTAATTTCTTTTCACCCTGAACAGCTTTCACCTCCTGCCAGAGGCATTAATGTCGAATACGGATGTTAATAATGAGGATAGTAGGAACGAGAAGTGTTTTAAGATTTAAAGGCTGACTTTTTAATGGTGTTCGTGTGTAATGTGGCAAGCCATAGAACTAATGCGCCTCCTTTTTACCAGTGCAAGAATGTGTACTCCTCTTCACATAGCTGCATTTCTGACACTGTTTAGACCAACTCCTGGCCCTTTTGAATCCTCTCATCTCAGATCATTAAGTTCTTTGGGTGACACTATAGTAATGCAACTTACTTTCGTTTTGTAAGGTCTTGTATTTCCAAATATATCTAGAATTGTAGAATGTTCTATCCTCTCAACACTCTGCCTGGTAAATAAGACTGGCAAAGTATTCATTAGAAATGGACACAGCAAATCTTTCCTACCTTTCTCCAAGAGCTGCCTACATTTCTTGTGCTGCCCCCACAATTGTGATCACCCTCATTCCAACGTTAAGAACACTAGCTGGGGTATGAGCAACAAAACTGAAGCAGAACAAGGCACTATCCCAGGATGACAAATGGTGGAACATTCTTGGGCTGCTCACACTGAAAGCCAGGCAGCCTCACACTCAGAGGTACCTGTAACCTGCATGAGCTACATGAAAGCTACCAAGGATTCCTCATCCCTGTCACACCCCTCCTCCAGTTCATGTACATTCAGAGCTGCATAAAGAATGAAAGTTTTGCTGTTACTTTGTTGAAATTCAATTGATTTGAATCACAGCAAGCCTAACACCCTCCCATGTTTTCTTGAAAAAAAAAAAAAAAGAAAAAACCAAAACACCACCACACACCCCGCCTGAAAGACCCAATTTTCAACATTCCTTAATTTTCCTCAATTACTCTAAAGCCAGATTTGAGCAAAATCTCTTTTTTTTGTTTGGGGTGAGGGGAAAAAGCATGCCAACAACTTCCTCACAGCTATACTCCACAGGCAAATTTAGATTAATGACCAGCCAGGCAGTCTTCGCCCTTTGACCCTCAGTTATTCCCTTTGCTCCAGTTCCCAGAAGGTTCAGGAGAGCCTACACAGTAACTGAAGAATTTAATCTTTTGTGGCTTTTAATCAAAGAACTGATGCTGTTGCAAGGCTTTAAAATTCAAACATCTATGACTACATTATTTCAAAAGACAAAAGTATTCTTTGTTGATGTTGACAGTCTTGACACTGATCTCACAGTCTGCTGCCCTGATCTCACATATTCACTGTAGACTTTAGTCTCAAAGTATTTTTAAAATACAGTAATGTTTTCATGCTCTATTTAAATATTGTCCTGTGTAGAACAGAAATAGCCTGAGCTTGACTTCATGACATTGGATGATGGGAGAGAAAAAACTTTAAAAAAAAAAATAAACCTGCCACAATCTTGGGAGTGTAAACATGTTGTAAAACACCAGTACCAAATGCCTAAACAGCTAGTACTTTAGTCTCAAAGTATTTTTAAAATACAGTAATGTTTTCATGCTCTATTTAAATATTGTCCTGTGTAGAACAGAAATAGCCTGAGCTTGACTTCATGACATTGGATGATGGGAGAGAAAAAACTTTAAAAAAAAAAAAAACCCTGCCACAATCTTGGGAGTGTAAACATGTTGTAAAACACCAGTACCAAATGCCTAAACAGCTAGTACAGAGTGAGGCCAACAGAGAAAGGTTTCTATAAATCAGCTAGGAGCTTCCCCTATCCCATGGACTTTTTCTCAGACACTTAAATAGAAGGAACCTACAAGTGTCTATTCTGTATCTTCTGTAAGTGATAACATTTCCATGAATAGCACAAATTGATGGGGAAGGTGCCTTCTCTAATTACTCACTGGGAAAGCAAAGAGTCCAAACCGGAATTCATGATCAGCTTAAATAATAATCGGTCTAATGAATAGGTTGGCAACAGACAGAAGCTTGAAGGAAGGAGATGAGTTGCTGCAGGGTTATCACAGAAGAAGCTGTTACTTATAAGCCAGGAGCTGTTGAAAAATCTCCTCTGAGAGTTTGAAGAGACTTGCAGTAGAGGACCACAGAGATCCAGCACCAATTAAAAGAGTTTATCATTTTGTACCAATGCACTTTCCATACACGAGCAGGCAGAGGATGCAACATCCCCAAAGAGCTCAGATAAAATCACCAAGATCACCCCCACAGAAGAGGAGTCTGCAAACATTTTTAACATACTGCATCAGGATGAAAAACAAGGACTGCAGAATGGAAACCTACATTGTGAAGATGTCACCTTCAAGATTTATACAAACATTAAATTGTGCAGGTTACAAATAAGGCGAAAAGAATGAGTGACTGTTTTCAGATAGATAAACAAGCAGAGGCTTACATGGGGTAAAACTAACTGGTTTCTGCTTCATAATGATTCACGGCCATAAAGACACATAGAGAGCAATATTCACAACCCTGACAATGCCTAACCCTGACAATGCCTGTGGCATGGGGGAGCCCTCCCCACCTTTGCTCCAAAACACATTTGTTCTTTGCCTATTGCTTCTTGTAGAAGATACAGAAGTTTTCTTTGTCATTTCTGGCAGTGAGTTTTACTGTATACATGTATTAAGGCTTCCAGTTAACAAAAGATGGCACAGCTAAGAATCAGTGATTTTTATCTTCAAAAGGCTCTTGATGCAGTAGAGACTGAATTCTGTAGACTTAAGGAGCACTCAAAAGGTTGTGGAAACACTTCTGACCTTTGCATACATATACAGTCAGTGTAGAGGAAGCCTGGGGACAGTGTTCAGCAGTGGTCTTCTGCATCACTCACTCTAAAATGGACAAGGGACAAGGGGGAAAAAAAGAGGCAGCTCATTTATTTCATGTCTTTTTAATCCTTCTCTGGCTTTGCCTCTATGTTAGCTAGTTAGATAGCTAGCTCACCACAACTCCTCAAAAACACAGGCTGGAATCCTGCTCCAGTCCATCTTATGCACTTCACTAGTACATAGTACATTGAAAAGCCCAGGCCTTCTTGTGCTGAAGTCAAACTTCATTTAGCTGTTTTTCTCTGACAGCTGCAAACCACAAAAGGTAGTGGTGATATATTTAGGCTGTTGTCCAAAGATATCAGAAATGTCTGCTTCTTTTTATCTTGCTGTATCTCATGTTACAGTTTGAGTAAGCCCCATGTCAAGCCACCATGGAGCTGCTTAGCATTCTCCAGCCATGAAACCAGTCCTGCTGCAAAAGAACAGGGAGAACCTCCTCTCTGCATGATATAACAAACGAGCATAACAGAAACCTTGTCATTTCCACCTCAGAACAGGGGTGAGATGAAGATGTGGCTGACTGCAGAGCTTCAGGAAAGGTAATTTAAAAACCAGCCCTTTCCCAGGCCCAGACCAGAAGTGGAAACAGAGCAGGGGGTAGTAGATGAGGGATGACAGCACAAAAGTTCTCTAAAGAGAGAGACCTGTCAGACTTAGATGACTGCCAGGAATTCTCAATAAACATGGCAGAGCCCAGGCAACCATTTTGGAAAGGTCCTTTACTAAGAACACCAAATTACCACAATTTCCAAATAATTGCAAGCCCTGTGTATTTTCTGAATTCACATGTACAACTAGCTCACAACTGAGCAAAGCCCAGCAGCTCCCGGAGCCCATCAGTTTCCTGGGTAGATGGGGCTTAAGGGCAGGTACCACGGCACAGCTGGAGCTCTGTGAGGGGCTGCAGGAGACATTTATTCTTCCTGACACTGTAACTTACTGTGTCGGTCACAATGTTATCTGGGTCACCGCTACAAGTTTATGCAGCATCAACAGCAGTTCTGCTGGCAGGCTTCCCCTCGGAACCTACAGCGATGTAGTATTAGCATCCAGTCCTGATCACTGCAAAACTTAGATTACAATATCTAGTCCAGGTGAAACTTCAATTTCAGAAGAGACAGGGGAATTATCAGTGAACAGTAGCATCATTAAACTGCATTCTGACTGTCAGACATCCAGCATGAGGATTATGCTGCAGCTGGCAGTCCATCTTTGAGAGTAAACTTAGTACATTTACTTGTTTCTTTTCCTCTCTCTCAATTTGCCTCATAAATCAGTTGTGAAGCAGCAGAAGGGACGTGCATTTTGCGGTTCCGCTGCTGCAGCCGCACACAGGTTGTGTGGGTGCCGCTGCCTGTAAATCCGCCGCAGAGCCACAAGGGCTGGGCAGCCGGAGGGATGCGGTGCTCCTGTGCCGTTTCCATGGCAGTGCCGAGGCCTCGGGGCTGCAGCCCTGCTGTCTGGCTGCTCCCGCCCGGCGTGCAGCGGGAGAGCAAACGTGCTTTCAGGGCTGCATGGCTACCGCTTCCCCTTCCTTCAGAGCCCCCGCAAAACATCATTTCCATTGTGTCCGCCTTTTCCTCACATCCCCACTGTTGCTAATTAGGCTGGCACTTCATGGAACTGACAATGCTTGTGGCTTACCCAATTAAGCAGGCGCACAGCTGAAGGTGGACAGTCTGCAGAAGCCAGGCATGACACTAGAAAAAGCTCATCTCTCATGGTTTTTTTCCAACTTTTTTTTCTTTCCCCATAGGAAAGATTAGGAATCAGGTGCACTCAGAATACAAAACACAAATGATCTGAAACTTATGCTTCAGATTTTAGGATTTTTATTTCTTTTCATTAAATTAAATTAATTACATTTGGGGGCTTGCATCGGTTAAAAAAAAAAAAAAAAAAAAAAGAAAAAAGGAAAAGAAAAAGAAGAAAAAAAAAAAAAAAGAAGCAGCTATTTACAAAACCCCACATAGTATGACTTAGAGAAAAGTCCCAGAGTTGCTAATGAGGTGATTACAAATGTACCTGTAAAAACAAGCAACAGTCATCAAAAATTCACCTGATGACCTTCACCCTCCCTGTTTCCCCCAGGAGGAAAAAATTGTAACAAGTGAAAAACATTCTTTCAAGTACAAAATGCCCAACACTTGGGAAAGGAAATAAACCAGTATTTGCAAAAGTGACCTCCTGCCCTGCTCTCTAGGATGACATTAAAACAGGAATAAAGCCTCAGTGTCCAAATCTAGTTGTGATTAACACAGGATTCAGAGACAGAGAGAAGGAATTTAGTTACAAGGAAAACTGGCTGCTCTTTCATCTGAACCTTTCTTCTTTTCAAGAAAAATATTTTACCTTAGAAGAGGAAGGAAAAAAAAGACAAATTTTGTGCCATTGCCTTTTCTTTCCTATGACAAGCTGTCACTTCTAGATATGGAAACCATATCACCATGTTGCTGGAGAGAATAAGTGGGGCATGATTTCTTCTTTCCTTTGATATGAACAAAGATTAAAGTAATAAAAAACTAAGAAGATGAGAGTGAAGGAAAAGCAGAATTTTTCAGCAGAGCTGATGTTATTTTAGTATGATATTCCATGAAGCAACAGTGGCATCCAGTGGTATATTTCCATAAGCAAGTTTCATATCCTACTTTCACTAAGTTTTGACTTTCATCACATTTTTTCTTTTTTTTTTTTTTTTTTTTTTGGCAACAGGTTCTCAAAGAATCTTCCTCCTCTTCCTCCTACATACACTACCAAAACAGCCACCATGCACCCAGTCATCAGTACCAGTATGGAGAGCAAGATATCAGTTTTCTCAAAGGCTGTGAGAAAACCCATCTGCATAGTCAGAAATTCCAGTCATTACTGAGAAGCTGCAACATTGATACAACCACATTTTTAAATCATTCTCAGAAAAACAAAGGCCATTTTTCTCCTGATGCCCACAAGAGTGTAGCAAATATAATTCTGTACTGTCCCTTGCCATTTTGTTTTTCTGCAAAGCAATATGATCATTCTTTTCTCATTTAGTGACATTAAGATTATTTTCACTTTATGATACCTCCTAAGAAGATGCCCAGGGCAAAAATGAAGGGCTTACAATTATAAGAGTATACTACAGAAAAAAATCCATTCAGTGAATTTATTGTGGTATTTTCAGGCTGAGATCACATTTGCAGTTAAGAAAGCACCTTGTGCTAGCATAAGCTCAGTACCACTGTGAGTTATAATTTGGTAAGAAGAACTGTCTCCTTACCAACACAGTTGAGAACTAGAACTTGTCATTCTGGCTCTCAGATCAATCAAAACTTCTGGTCTGATTTTTTTTTTTAGGTTATCTCTAGAGATCTTTTAAAAGAATCAACCTCAACATCACTAAAAATTATGTTTTTCACTCTAAATTTCCAAAAGCATTAAACTAGAGTATCTTCTCCTTTTTGATAGGATAATTTCTCTATCTGCACACCCCAAATTAACCTTCAGAAAGCTATTGACTTATACAACAAGGTTCCCTGAAGGAAAGCATTATGTTTTTTTCCCTCCCAGCATGATAAAGCATAAAACATCTTACAAAGAAACAGAAGCTTGGCCGGCATCCAGTCTTCATATGACAATACAGTAACAGAGTTAACTGATTTTTAATTGATGTGGTTCCACAAGTATGAGAGTGCCTACACAATGCATCCCAAGAAACACACACAAAGAGGATAATTACTGGCATACTGTTGAGGAGGAGGAAGTAGATCAGGAAGAAAGTGTTCAACACTTAACTAAATGGCACTAAAGTGTATCAGCAAACTCTACCACAGGCCTTCTACTCAAACCCACTTGGATTATCCAAACCCCTTCCCACCAGAAGCACAGCAGAACAACTCACTCTTTGCAGTAAAAAATGCATTTTATTAATCATGGTACCAAAACAATGCATTTTATTAATCATGGTACCAAAATACCAGAGTTCACGAATATCATCCATTTGTGACTCTTAACAATGAGGTGACCTGAGAAACAGGTTACTCACATATGCTGCTGTTAAATGCTTGATGTGGCTGACCAAGAAGCCTGAGATGGGTCCATCCCATTGCAGTCCAGCATTGAAATGCTAGATTTGTGAGGTTAGGTATTTGCTAACTTGTTTCCCTGCTTGAACTGGACAGTTCCCAAAAAGCATTATTTTTGTGCAAGCAGGCAAAAACTTGCAGATGGAGTCTGCCCCCAAAGCAGGAAAAAGATTCAGCTTGTAATATATTGTTCTAGCAAGTGAGATGCTAACATTAAAAATAGACGAAAAATGCATAAAGAACAAAAGAAGCTCAAGATTTATTGCCTTCTGATGAAGGGGGAAATCCCACATGATTGGGGTGGGCAGTTATGCACAGGAGATGAGCCTGAACTACAAAGCAGAACCACGACTGAACATGTGCTATGGTTGGGATAAAGCAATCTTTCAGTAGCAAAGTTGTAACACAGAAAAATCTCAGACTGACATGGGATGATCAATATCCTATGGGATGAAACCTCAAAAGAATCAGGTATTTTAAGGCAGTGCTGAAAGATTAAGATGAATTCTCTTTTTTTTTTTTTTTTTCCCCCTGGGCCTTTGAGCTGAGCTAGGAGGTTCCTGAACATCCTTAGTACTTCCCAATGAATTGCAGACTCTTTTTCCACAACCTACTTTGGAAGTAAATACAATAAAGCAAGATTTCTGCAGCTCCGAGCCTACCCTGATTTTATGCAAGTTCTAACTCTAGCAGTGTGACACCAAGCAAAAGGTAGCTCCAGTTTCCAACCCCCCCGCCCCTTCTCCTAGAGTTCCTCCCCTTTTCCTCCTCCCTCATGCAATACGAGGCAATTCCCACACCCTGCAGAACAGCCTGCCCACCATCACCAGCTCTAAGGGAGCTGAACCCAAACAGGGCCTCCAATGCTGGGCTCCTCCAATTGCATCTCCAAACCAGTATCAGAGCAGTGTCTTCCAGAAGAGCATCAAATAATCCTGATAATTTGGGACTTGCACCTGGAACTAGTGTTACACTAGGCTCAATAAAGAACTCAAGCATCAAAGAACCTGCTAGGATATTCATCATAGTTACTTAGATGACGTTTTTCTAAAAAAATACTTGGATACTCAAAGGTAACTAAACCTGTACCATATTAATTTATTTTTAGTGTAGACTAAGACTTTGGGGGAGGAACTTAAAAAAATAAGCTTTTTCAGTAGCTTAGAAGAAGAGATCACCATTCATTAAGAACATAATCATCTTGCCATGTTTACTGGTTTGGACAATATGAACTATGAGATCACAAAATATGTCATTCATCTGGATTTCATCTCCAGCGGTGGTTTCAAACATCATATCATGCATTCTTGTGTCAAATAATCCCATTTATCACTGACGGATCTTTTGCTCCTGATACCATCTTTCCACCAGATGTCACACTTCCCCTTCACCTGGTAACTCCAAACCTCTCACTATAACCCTGTACACAGATACATTTGTTCTTTTGCTGACCACTTCCAGAGTCTATCCATAATTAAATATTAGCCCTTCTATTTGGTTTGCAGTAACAATACTGCATTAAACACCAAAACATATGACTTGTGCTGCTAAACTCAGGACCTCACTTATATACTGATGCTTATGCTGTCATAAAGAGAAAAAAAATCTGCATTGCTCTGTTACAGTCCAAACCCCACACATTTGTATGCATCAACGGGTTATTTTAAATGACAAAAATTCCTTTCTTAATGGCCATTTTTAAACAGTATCATTCTTAGAGGTCTTATCTTTCCAACCCCTCAACATCCTAGATTAACTAGAGGAAAAAGTCCATTCACATTGACCAAATGCACAAAACGGAAGCATTATTTTCAAAACCAAATGCCTAAGTCCCAGCAATAAATAAGTGTTTTATTATACAATTTAACAGATGAAAAGATAGGGGTTTAAATCAGTAATAACTAAAGCATAAGAACAAAGTTTGGTCTAACCCTGCCACCTTCTGAGATGGTTTGTTTTGCTTCACTATTTCTAACTGCTGTGTCAGAAGTAATCCATTAGCATTAGCTGTCTTTAGAGTCTGCAGCCATCCTCCTGTTTTGATAAATGCAATATTAATGTATTATTCTAGAGAATAATCCATGAAAAGCTGTAATTTTGAATACAGCATTACCTCAGCTTCAGAGTATGCTATCACACTAGACTGCAATAGTTTAGTTTATAGATTTATACAATTCCTTTTCTGTCCTTTGACAATGACCTATTTTTAGACACACATCACACTGAGTGGGTATGTCACTTGATAGAATACCATCCTGAAGATTCAAGTCTGTCATAAATAAATATGTAAGACAAACTGGTACATACAAGTTGCCTCTGAGACCTGCTTTCAAGTCCATTCCAGAATGCAGTGAATGAAAATCATTTCAAATGAACGTCTGCTGGTCTCTGCCATGTTTCTTCTCTGAGAATTGCACATCACAACACAGTTGAGCATTTTCAAACAGACAGCTCTAAGAAGGGACAGAGGAAGACAGAAAGGAAACCTTCCACTAACCAGGTGGCAACCCTTTTCCGGCTCTTTCCCTTGCTGCCTCTTAGAGGGAAAGTCTCTACTGAGACTCAGCTGATGCATCTATTCTCAGAAAGAAAAATTACCACTTAATTAGAAAAACAAATAAACAATAGCAAGATAGCATGAAATAAGTATTATTCTGAGGAGACAGTAGTAGGATTTTGGGGGTTTTGTTGTTGATATTTTTTGTTGGTTTTTAACTCCACCTAGGAAATATTGCCTAGCAACAATGGGAGAACCCTTCTAACAAAATGAATCATGCAGGTATTGGCTGTTTATTCCCATGAAGGGCTGTGTTTCCACCCTGTCAAATGACATCAAGGCCATGTTGCCAGAGGCATTGGGAGTTTTGACCTCTAAAAGGCAATTTTCTCACTGTCTGCTCAGAAATGTAACATTTTTCATATTGAAGGCTTTTATATCATATCTTGTAGGTTTCAGATCTATAAATAACATACTAAAATTCTCCAACACAATAAAGCACAGCTATTATCTTTAGCTATTAACACTGTAAACATTAAATATCACAAAATTAACACCCTATTAGCACAACTATCGGCCTCCACAAAAAAAAAAAAAAAANAAAAAAAAAAAAAAATGCTGACAACTACATTAAATTGCATGACCAAGTTTAATGAAAATAAACAGAGGCCAGAACTTGGTTCATACAAGTTCTGAATTTCAGAAAGAAAATATCCTCTAGATTACCAGATACCCATGCAAGACTGGGTTTTGTTGACCAAGTAAGTCCTTCCTTAATTCTTTAATGGAGCTATTACAAGAAAGAGCTTGAAGTTACAGGATGGACTGACAGCATGTAAACAGAAAAGCTAAGACCTATTCTTTGCATTGAATATAGAAGTATAATTCTCACCAGTAAATGGGCATGTGCAGTGTGTATGTCTACTCCCAAACTAATTCTTACTAAAAGCTTCCTATATTTTAATTGCAGCAGCTCTGCTAAAAGCAGAGTGAGCCAGTGAGCTTTGGCCCTGAAATTATTCCTTTCTTGGTTGCTCTGCAAAGGATGAAATGAAACTTGTGATAACTCAATTTATCCAACATAGTTACCTACAGTCATTTACACCAATATTATGTTCTTAAAATAAGGAGACAATGAGGAATCCCACAACAACACAAGCCTGTTCTGCTAACTGCACTGTTCAATACCATCAGGGGGTTTTGTTAGCTTGCTTTTGCCCACATTGAAAGGGTCATCAAATCTTTAAGAGAATCGGCATTTGCAAGCCATGGAAAGGCAAGCAGATTGTCCCTGAAAACATCAGTATTTTCACAAAATCATCCTGTCATGGTGGTGATGGATGATCACAAACTCACAATGAGGCAGCAGTGAGTGCTCACAGCCCAGAAAGCCAAGGGAATCCTGGGCTGCATTCAGAGGAGCATGGCCAGAAGGTCAAAGGAGGAGCTTCTCACCCCCCACTGCATCCTTGTGAGACCCCACTTGCAGGGCTACATCCAGTTCTGGTGTTCCCAACACAAGAAGGACATGGAACTGTTGCAGCAAGTCCAGAGGACTGGAGCACCTCCTCTGTGAAGACAAGCTGAGAAAGTTGGGGCAGTTTAGCCCGGAGAAGAGAAGGTTGTGTGGAGACCTCATGGCACCTTCCAGGGTCTGAAGGGTCCTCACAGGGAAGGACATTTCGTCAGGAGCTGTAGTGATAGGATAGTTACAGATAGGCTGGATATTAAGAAGAAATATTTTACTGTGAGACTGGTGAGACACTGGAACAGGTTGCAGATTCTCCATCCCTGGAAGTGTCCAAGGCCAGGTTGTACAAGGGCTTGAGCACCCTGGTCTAGTGGAAGGTGTCCCACCCATGACAGGGGGCTGCGACTAGATGTTTAAGGTCTGTTCCAACCCCTTAACATTGTGTCATTCTGTGATTCTCTCAAGCTTTTTCACAAAATTATTCTACACCGTTTTCAGAAACCAAAGTTTTACATACCAAAACAAGTACTTCTGGTGCTTTCTTCATACTGAAGATTTCAGAGGGTGCAAGTAGATGGTCAAGAAATTAAATTCCTAGGACTACAAAACAACTTCCACAGTCAGAGATAATCTGCAAAACAGTGAGGTGTGAAATGAGGTGGAAACACTCCTAGTGGGCTGGATTTTATAAAAAATCAGTTACTGCTTTCAAAATAAAAGAAAGTAATCTTGAATGATTAAGTAATCTTTTTCCTCAAAAATGTTCAAGAAATACCACGATTTGCTTCCAAAGGTAAGCTACATATTGGCAACCTTTCCCAGACATTTGTACATTGGAACAGATATTTTTGCTATGTTCTTCAACAACATGATTTTTAAAAATGTATAGAAGTATGAAAGCTCAAGACAAATAATTGGTTAGAATACATTTTTATATAAAAGCAAAATATTAAAGTGCTTATCCTGTTCGAGGAGTTGACTCACAACATTTTCTTAGAACTGACTCATAATTTCCTATACCATGTACTTTCTATCCTAGAAATGCGGTATAGTTCTTAATCAAACACAATGTTACTGCTATGTTATTTCATGTGTGCCACAAAGAAACAGTAACACAATTCCAGTTTCAAACACTTGACTTAAACAACTGTTTCTGGAAAGCCAAGTCTCAGCAGTGTTGGCACCCTACTCCTTGGTGAGAAAAAAAAAAAAAAGGAAAAAAGCCGGCAGTTGAGAAAAGCTTACCATGCTTTGCAATGCACTGTAAAACTCCAGAGCTTATGGGTAGCTATGGCTAGATTTGTTCACCCATACTGAATCCAGCTTCTATATAATCTTTTTTCACTTTGGCTTGTTGAGAGAGATATTCTCCCTTACTATCAGTCTCAAAAAGAAATTAACTACAAAATAAACACACACCAACACAGACTTGTATATAGAAGCCAGGTATTTTTCATCAAGTTTTTGCTTGAACTTCATTCCTATAAGCAAATCAGACACATCCTCACCACAAGTATGTGTTTAAGTGCATGGTTGATACTGAGTTTATAATAAGTATATAGCCAAAGAAAACACATGTTAGACCCTTCAACATGTACTTGAAAAAAACAAAACAAAACAAAACAAAAAAAACGGGGCGGGAAGCGGTGGAGGGAAAGCTACCATAAAATATAACCACAATCTAATTCATATCATCTTATCATTTCTCCTGAGGATTTATGTCATAACTTTACCCCAGCACACAGATATACACAACCTTAAGTGTGCTCCAAACTCCAGCTCTCGAACTAAGCATCCTCAGAAGAACAGGCAGCCCACACCCCGAGCAAAGGGTCCACACCAGGACCATGCCCAGGGACCGGGGGAGGTGCCCTGCCACCGACATGGAGAAGAGCAGGTGCGAGTCCTACTGACAGCAGAGCAAGCCCTTAGAATCCAATGAGGAAGGGCTGTAATGAGCAGAGAAAAGAGCTCTACAGGAAATTAGCCAAACTACTGCTGTAACTGCATAAATATTGTGTATTTCTTCTGCGGTACATCTGCAGCAGCAGAGTTAAGTGCAACACAGGACCTAGGCAGATTTATAAGTAATTTTTAATTAACCGAACTCTAGAATATACCTTTGTTGCTACAATACTCCTGAGAGCCCCGTAACACAGATTAGGCTACCACACAGGCATTAATTAGAAACAACAACACTCGGTGCCTCTCGGAGGGCCGCGCTCTCCCGGCAGCTCCCGCAGCCCGTGCCGCCCCCGCCGGGGGTTGCGGGAAACCGGGGTGGCCCCGCGGCCTCGGGCAGCCCTGCCGGGGTGGTCACAGGTGAGCCCGCCCCGCCGGACAGGCCCGCGGGCCCCTCTGCGCTGCCCCAGGGGCAATGGGCCCTGCACGGCGCTGGACCCCCACCCAGAGGGTCCCGCTCAGCCCCAGGGGCTGCTCGGCGCTACCGGCCCCCGCAGGGACCCCCAGCGCCGGGCCCGTCCCTCAGCCCGGGGCGCCTCTCCCCTCCAGCCCC
>VZTX01018171.1:0-17444 GCA_013400915.1 Pardalotus punctatus
GCCCCGGCGGCAGCCCCTCGGCCCCGGCACCCGTCGGAGCTGGGCTGGGCGCTCGCGGAGCGAACCGGAGCCGGCCCCGGGCCGGAGGAGCCGCGCTGCCCTCTGCCGGGCACCCGCGGCACTGCACGGCCCCAGCCGGCTCCGCCCGCTGCTCCCGCACCCTGCTCAGGTGGAACACGGCCCGGGAGAAGCCGGGCGAGGTGCCTGGCCCTTCCCAGCTCCCCGCTGAACCCCGCTCCTGGGGCAGTTGGGACACTGAGCTCAGCAAGCCAAGGGGGCAGCACTGGCACATTCTTCCCTTACGGCTCCACTATCACCTCGTCCTGGACACCACCAAGCAAGGGAAATTCCACCACCAGTGTTTAGTGTGAGGGATTTAACCCAAACCACAGAACTAAATCAGAAGAGCACATCTTGTCTGGGACACAGGACCAAGGGCTCCATTGGGCAGCGTGGGAGCTGCACTTGCAGTTTCATAGGAAGCAAATCTTCTGGGAAAGCACTGGTATCCAGACCAGCAATTTCCAAACTGAGACAGGACAAATACCTTAACTGCTGTTCCCAATCCACAGCCAGCATGCAAAGTGAACTTTTGCATCTCCAGCTGGTTTTCCAAGGAATCACTACAGGGCTCACTGCTGGGCAAGAAGTCAGGTGGCATCAGCTACTGAACCACCCTGGCTGAACCTGCGAGACAGGGATTAGATTGCCATGGCAGTGACACCCTGCACCTCACCAAGGACAGGTGAGCAGACACTGCCAGGGACAGCTGTGTTGGACAGTGCACAGGTGTCTCACAGCCTGGTGAGGCGACTGTCACAGACAGTGACGAGTTAAATACTGAACAAGGAGTTGTAACCAAAACTTTAATCCCAAGGATCTCACAAAAGACATTTTACAAGTGACATGAAAATTGTTGTACAGTAAAGAAATGTTTAATTCCTAATGTTTACAATGTACCATTAGACACAACACATCCACTCCAGGTGTCAGTTCTGCTGTGGATTTGGTCTTTTCAGAGATTCTGGAATAGAT
This sequence comes from Pardalotus punctatus, assembly GCA_013400915.1. Lineage (NCBI taxonomy): Eukaryota > Metazoa > Chordata > Aves > Passeriformes > Pardalotidae > Pardalotus > Pardalotus punctatus. The sequence goes on from VZTX01018171.1 coordinate 1,036, forward strand.
GGTCAATCAACAATCAGCTAATTAAGGACTCTACTCACACCAAGTACAAAATTAACTGACCCTATGGCTAGAAAGTTTTATTTCATGGAATATGAAGCAGCTCAGTAAGAACTGGAGCTGGATGAAGCTGCAGCCCAACCCTTTCCCTCCCCGTGCCACTCCTCACTGCTCTCTCCCACACCTGGGCTATGGAGCACCCACATCCTGCTCTGCTCCTGGCCTGATTCCACAAGAAACACATCATCCCTGCACTTCCTCCAGCTGAGCCCCAGCAACCCCCAGCCCAGCCCAGCCGTGCTCTCCCAGCTACACAACACAGACCATTTGCCATTCCTCACACACACACACAAACCGTGTCTAATGGTACATTGGAAAACCATCAATATTACAAATCATAGGATCTGCTCAGAACCATATACAGATTCACATCTTTACATTTGCCACCTGTTACAAGATACAAGAAACAAAGCAAGTTCAACAGCTAAAACATTTTAAAAATGCACCAAGCTTTATGAAGTTTCAAAACAAAACAATGTTCTGTACATACTCCTGGCCTCGGATCTCATGACTTCCTGTACACAGCTCCTTCCCACAGTCTTATTTCCTCTCATTTGACCTGGAGCGACTGAAGAACAACAGACAGGTTAGGTTAGGATCCAGGTGCCAGGACCAGCAGATTTTCCTTTAAGCCTCCCAGCCCCAATCGGCAGATGATATTTAAGCATTTTAAAAACATTGTTCATTTAATAAAACTGAGTATTTTACTGTCCAGGGAGAAGAACCTCCAATGACACTCGAGGTGATTCTCCACCGCCCCCTTCTGTGCCCCTTACCAAGGCACAGAAAGGCATTTTTACATTTACTCAGAACACACAAACACTGAAGACTCTTCTTACCTGCGAGACCTGGAAAAGGAGCGAGAAGGCTTGTGGTTCCTCTCCCGTGAGAGTGATCTCTCTCTTCTTCTGTCTCTGGAGAGGGACCTGGTACAGACCACAACACAACATCATCAGAGCAAAGCTCAATTAGACCAATGAGGCTCCCTGATGATCTTCCCTTCAGGAGTAAAGGGTTTTAACCACTCAGCCAGGGGAAACCTGTTACAGACGCTGCTATTAACCCTCTCCTGAGGGAAGAACAATCAGCCTGAGCCAACAGCTCACAATGTGCTGTAAACAGGCATGCAGTACTTTGCAGAATGTTTTTTTTTTTTCAGAATCCCACCTATTCACATACGGATTTATGGCTGGATTCAATCTTAAAGACCTTTTCCCACCATGAGATCCTATGCTCACAGTATCTACAAGTGAGTAGCACATTAACACTTGAACTTTGGGGGAAACTGTGAGAAAACCCCAGGCAACTGCAGGACAGGAATTACTTCCATTCTCTAAACCCTTCCATTGCTAACCCCGGAATCTCAAACAGCTCAGTAACTCCAGGCAAGCAGTATGACAGCAGCAAATCTGTTTGCCTTTTACCAAACTACAGTCTGACTGTGCACAGCCCACGCATGGAGCTGTTTTGGGCTGCTCCTTTTCAACCCTCCAGGCTGGAGCAGTCCATGGGGTTAGGGAAGGGCTTCGTACCTGCTGCGGCTCCGGGAAAAGCTTCTCCTTCGCGGTGATCTAGAACCAGAAAACCAAATGTGAGGCACTTTATCCATTCTTTGAGTTTTAACGGGGTGAGGCATTTCCCAACTTGTCAAACTCACTGTTGGGCCCAGGGAACGTGCCAAGAATAACTGGCATCCATCATCCAGTAAAAGGCATGGAAAGATTAGGCAGTAAAATCAAGCTCAGTGTGAACAGCACGTTTCCAACCACGAATTCACTTAACTAAGAATGCGTCAGAGCAGAGTTGTCCAATGCAACACTTGCAACACTTTCCATTTCAACTAAATACACTGCCCAGAACACCACACCAAAGTCCCACAAGTGGTTCCAAAAAAAAAAAAAAAAAGCACAGAGCAAATGTTTTGGAACCCATGCAAGCCAAAAAGGTCCGTAACAAGACATAAGAGATATCAAGTGGAAAAAAAAAGTGAAAATGCGCTCAGTGTCAATATTGATAATGCCATTAAGTGCTACATTAGAACTGCATATTTGTGATTGTCATTTTTAATGCCATAGAGTGTGTTTAGACTATTTTCTTATAAAAAATAAAAAAATTAAAAATATAACCTTAGCTCGGCCCAGTTCATCCCAAAAAGTAATTGTTTTAAGTTTTTGAAAACTGTTAGTAAAACCATTTAAAGGTGATAGGATTTTTCCGGCAAGGAAAAGCTGTATTTGTTAGAGCTTCATAAAAAATTTAGTTTGGCTTCTCACATGCAAATATCCTGTTTTTTACGTTATTCACAGTGTAAGAGCTTCCATATCACCCTTAAAAGTTTTCTCAAGCAACATATGTACGTTACCACTCAATTATGCACAGCCAGCCTTTGATTGAGAAAAGTAATTACTTATAAGCCGCTTACTCCTTATTTTAACCAGCAGTAAACTGTATAAGCAGGAAAAACTTACAAGTCTTTGGTTTCAACAAGCTAGAAATGGTGAGGTGAGGCTGCCGGACTGACTGCCAAGAAGAATTTGCTGAAAAGGTTTTGCCAGATGTTGCGTTGTATTTAGTTGGTTGGCGAAGGGGGTGTTGTGGATTTTTCCTGCTTTTTTGTTAGCCGAAGGCTGCTGCTGTAGTTGTTGTGAAGACATTTGGTAAATAAACAGCTGAGCTGATTGGCCGGGAATGTGTGGGCGGTCGAGGTGGCTGCTGCCGATTTGGTTAAGGTTGGAGAGAAGGCTGAGAGAAAACAGCATGCTCGGGAACCAAAGGGCGGTGCAACCTGACGACTGGCCATGCCTGGGTCATGTGAAACGACACCAGCCAAGCTGCATGGGGCGCGCTGGTCACATGACGCTGAAAGGGCTAGTTGGCTGGCTAATGCAGACTCAGAGGGTGGTGAGAAGAGACATGATGGTGACTCTGTAACGGGTTCATTTTTATTAATAGATGGACCAAAAAGCATAAAAAAAATGAAAAACAAGCCATCAGTACAACCATCTATTAGCTAACAAATACTCCTAATGTGTTATTTTTTTCAACAGCAAAAGGGTAAGCTTGAAACCCTGACTCGGGAGGACTTCACTCACCTGCCACAGGTAAATTCAGTCCTGTAAAAACCACGCTGCACACTTAAACTGCCAGACAAACTAGTCTGGGTCCAAGAATGTGCCAGTTCCCAAAAATCCTGCTATATGCTAGAGGTGGGTTTGCAAACCAAGTGACAGGCTCGTCACACGATGCTTTAATTCCAAGCTAGCACTAAAGTGTCAAGATTCCAGATGTTTAGAGCAACTGTTACTCAATCTATTATTAAACAGCTGCCTGCTCAGAAGTATTTAAGTTCTGCAAACAAAGCGGAAAAACCCATCGGTATGGAAATGCTAAACTGCTGTATGTCATGTTCTGCCATTATGGAATAAAGGAAAGAACAGCCTAAGTCGAAGTATGGGGAAGAAAGGGAAAGTGTGACTAGAAGATGAGCAGATTTTAGGACGAACGAGGATAAGCCCAGGACAGAGGGCACTGACTACCAAATGCACAGTCACCTAAAGACAAAAGCCAACATTCAACACAACTTAAGTTCACCTCGATTTTGTGGGGGGGTTGATTTTGTTTGGTTTTTTTTTTTATCATTTGTCATCTCCGAATCATGACCAGATAGATGAACGTTACCCATCAACATGCCTTTAACAACCTGCTTCTAGGATGCTACGTGGTAACTGTGCCAAGAGCTCTAGGATTGTACTGTGCCCAGGTACCTGCGCCGAGGAGGGGGACTCCTCCTGCGATAGTCATCCCGAGGGCGCCGGCCCCACGACGGAGGGGGACCGCGGTTCCGACTCCGCTTCTCCCCGTTGGAGAGCTCCACTCGGACTCGACACCCACACAAGGTTCTGGGAAGAGAGCTTGACACTGGTTAGCATTTCCAGGGAGAAGGCAGCATGGAATAAAACATACACAATCCAGAAAGGTGAAAAAGAATGGGTAAGAGCAAAAATGGTCTGTCATCAAAGCACAGTGCTCAGAGTCAGCTCCAGCATGACTGAGGTGGCCCCTTCCCTGGAAGCATCCAAGGCCAGGTTGGATGCGGGGGGCTTGCAGTAACGGGGTCTATCTAGTGGAGGGTGTCCTTGCCCACAGTGAGGGGGGGACCTGGATGGACTTTAAGGTCCCTTCCAGTCCAAACCATTCTGGGATTCTACAGCGGACAAAAGTCTGGCTGCTTCTCAAAACTGCTGTGCCAGTAAAGCAGGCACAGAAGGAACCAAGGAGAGTTTCCGTGGTAAGTTTTGCCTCTTTACAGTAACACCAATTTAATTAACACACACAAAGAGATGCAAGTCATTTCTAACATGGGAGTTCAAGCAAAGTGTAAAACTAACCATTACAATGCTATTCATTAAGGAGGGCAGGGTTAGATGGGATACTGGAAAGAAATTCTTCCCTGTGAGGGTGGTGAGGCCCTGGCACAGGTTGCCCAGGGAAGCTGTGGCTGCCCCAGCCCTGGAGGTGCTCAAGGCCAGGCTGGATGGGGCTTGGAGCAACCTGGGATAGTGGAAGGTGACCACGCCCATGGAGATGGGGGGACTGGATGAGCTTTGAGGTCACTTCCAGCCCAAACCTCTCTGGGATTCTATTTCTGCATTGTGAGAACACCCTTACGGTACCATATAAATAAAGAGTGCATAACAAACGTACCAAGACCTTAGTCCTGCACTTTTAAGCTTCCCAATTTAAAACTGTATCCGTCCCACAACGTCTCGTATTTTGACAAGCCAAGCCAAGTGCACAAGTACATTTTACCTTCCATCTAGCTCTCTCACTGCATCAGCTGCATCTCGGGGATCTTCAAATTCCACAAAGGCGAAACCAGGAGGATTTCTCGCCACCCATACACTGCGCAGTGGTCCATAGTAGCCAAAAGCTCGCTCTAATTCCGTTTTGTTGCCATTGTTTCCAAGGTTACCCACATAAACCTTGCAGTCCAGCGGACAAGAGTCACGATGCATTGCTAGGACAAGAAAAAAAAGTTCACGTATATTTAACACAGCGCATGTACTTGTTCACTTCCAAGGGAAGTCGTTCTGTTGGCTGCTTCCCTCTGAAACTTCAGCAGTGATACGATCTGATTGGATGGAAACACTGTGTGGAAGGGGCAGGCGGGGTGAGAGAAGTGTGCTAAAACCCAACAAGAAAAGACAGCTGCCATGCCGCATTGTGATTAAAAGTCACTATTACGGGGAATGTCGTTTACTTTGACGGTTTACAAATTCGGGGGGGCGGGCCCTGCGCCCCCCTCTTCCGGCTTAGCGCGGGGGGGGTCTGCAGAGGGCGCTGCGCGGGAGAGGCTCCATTGTTCCCGGATCGGGATTAGGATCAGGGCCATCCGCGCACGGAAAGGGGGCAGCGCCATCTCCGGCCGAGCCCCGCGGGCATTGTCCGGGGATTCGCTCCGGGGCTGCTCCTCGGCGCGGCGTGAGGGACCAGCGCTGCCGTTGGCGAGCGGGCCGCCGCCACTCCGCCCCCGCGGCACCTCCCGCTCCGCCTCGCCTCACACGCCGCGGGGAGCAGGCCAAGAATGGGCTCCTCCCGGCAACCCGCGGCCTCCCCGCCGTCTCCCCGCCCGGTTCCGTTCAGGGCCGCGGCAGCCGCCGCCCCAGGCCCGGCGTTACAAAATGGCGGCGGTTCTTTGTTTGCCGCCGCCACCGCTTCCATCCGCCCCGCCGGGGACCGAGACCGCGGCTGCCGCCTCCCACCCCACCCTCCGGGGTGCAGATCCTCACCGGTGCTCAGAGAGAGGGCGCGCGAAGGGAGCCCGCGCTAAACTCAGCCGACTCGACCCTCAACGAGACCCCAGCTCCGCTTTTCCTCACTGGACAAAATGGCGGCCGCAGCCTACCCCGCCCGCCCTTATATAGGGCCAAACCTCTCCCACGTGACGCCACGCGACAGCGAATCAGAAAGTGCCGTTGCCCTGATTGACAGGCGGCGTCACCGCGCGCGCGCAGGCTGGTGGGCCGTTGGCGGCAATGGCGGGAGAGCTGAGGCGGCTCCGCGGCCCCGCCCGGGCCCTGCAATCAGGGAGCGGTAACTCCCCCACAAATGGGGTTTTTTCTGACTAAAATAAAAAATAAAGTTTTATTTCCTTGTGGCTCCGGCCCAGTGCGGTCCGTGCAGGTAGGGTTTACACCTATGAACACTTCAATTCTCTCACAGCCGTTTCTCCCCATGAGCTTTAAACAAGTGTGTTGAGTAAGACTGGAGTTTTTGGTTAATTTTATGCCTGGGCTTTGCTAACTGAGGGACAAAAGACGGAATTGAATTGGTTTGGGGTTTTTTTAGCACTTGAGAAAACGAGAGGATTTCAACAGAGGAATTTTAGTTACAGATACACAGTGCTGTTGCTGTGCTTTGCAAACTTATACATGACATTTGTACATAAAACACGAGTTTTAACCTCTATTTAAACAAATAACTTGCTCCAAAGGGGTTGCCTTAGATAACAATCCTCCTGATTTGGGTTATCAGGTCCTATAAGAAACACACCCAAGGTTGTTGCTGCAATAACCTCCCAAAAACCTCCCTGCGCAGCTAGCCTGGGTTTAATCCAGACTTCATCTCTTTGACTTGGGACAGAGAAAACAAATTTATCTGGTACAAGTATAATAATACTTTGAATCAGATCATATACAATAAGGCATTTTGAGTACCAATTAATGCTCATTGACTATGCTTTCCAAGCAGGAACTGTGCAGAGGATGGGTTTTCCTCAGTCTGCCAGAATTCCAGAAACCCAACTGCAATTAAAAACACCCAGCTGATATAATTCATTGCAATTTTCCAAAACCTTTTGCAGCATCCCCCATTATTTTTAAGAGCTTTTTCTCAGTAAAATCCTCCAAGGGTCGAAACTGGCCAAGGGACAGAAACACAACCACAATTTTGAGGTAGTAGATGCTCCAAAGTATCTTTATTGTGTGTAGAGTTATCTGAGGGTTACCTGCTTTTAATTAAGGAAATCTAATCCACTGTAATCTAAATTAGTTGATGGCTGATTTCCTGTGGCAACACAAACAAAGGAAATAATTTGAAGGTTGGGGCTGTTCAGCCATTTCACTTTGTGACTTCTTTGAGATGGTGATTTCCAGTACTCGCCTCCCTTCTCCAATGGGGTTTGCAGCATTCCTAGACCCTGCTCAGATCAGAGAATGTAGATTTTAAAGATGATTTAAGTTTTGCAATAATGGATATTTAAAAAAAACCAAACAACAAAAAACAAAACAAATATTAGCAAGCAACTTGGACAACCTTGTAAGCTTAGCAACTTGGACAACCTTGTACCAAAGTTCCACATGATGTATGAAGATAATTCCAGGTGACAGATTTGGGAACAAAGGATTTATTCAGAATTCACCTCCTGCAAAGCAAACAGAGCACTCAGCACTCACCTAGGACATGTCACCTGCTCTATTCTAAGTGCTAAGAAGCACTTCTTCCCTGGGATTAAACCCATCACCACATTTCATAAATCACAGTCCACAGAAACCCTGTCGTCCAAACATAATCCATTTCCAGTTTGCTTTTGGCATTATACAGAAACTAAACGTGGCACATCACCAGGACACAAGGCAGAGGTCAGAGTGTTCAGCCAAATTCCCAGAGCCGGGGTTGGGATGTGCCAGCACAGCCACACAGCACTTGTGTCATTCCAAAGTCAGCGATTTGATTGTCCTCCCAAAGCCGCTCCCCAGCCAGCCTGGGCTGCACTACATGTGGATGTCATACATACATGGGAGCTGCTTTGTGCTACATCCCTCCTTATTCCAAGTTTGTGAGTGTTTGAAAAGTCCCAGTGCATTGCCCTCGCTGGCTTTTACAGTAAGAAAATACAAATTGCGTACAATATTGTTGGTTAAATGTTTTATAACACCCCCAGAACCAGGATCCATGACCACACTGACCTGGAGTAAGGTGTTCTAGTTGAATTGCTGTCATGGTTTCTGAGATTTCAGTCTCACAGAGGAAAATAAACACATTCTAGACGTTATGATTTGGAAGAAACCTCAGCTGTGTGAGCCAAATTAAAGGGATCACAGAATCACAGAATATCCTGAGCTGGAAGGGACCCACAAGGACCGTCAAAGAGCCACTCCTGGCCCTGCACAGGACACCCCAGCAATCCCACCCTGTGCCTGAGTGTTGTCCAAATGCTCCTGGAGCTCTGGATGCTTCAGGAGACAGATAATATCTACTGGAGAATCCTTGTATGATCAGGAGGATGTCTTAGAGCTGCTCATCAAGCGAAAGCAGATACTAACAAACCCAGAGCCTTTTGCTGGGAAACGTCATTGCACAAACACAACAGGAACTGGTGGAGGGGACACATCTTCAGTCAGAAACCGACTGCACACAGGCACAGCTGAGCTTGCTGTCATGAGGTTCCTGTGAATTCACCCCATTTTCACATCCTGCCCATAGACCAAGCCCAGTGAAAGCCATTTTCTGACGAAACAGAGACTTGCACAAGCCTGATCTTTAGCTATATTACAGTGCATGAGCTTATTCCCAGGAACTCATCTGTTTACTGGGTACAAGTCCCTTTTTCCATCACTTTTAAAACATATATATATTTTACACTGTGAAAACCTTTAGCTGTATCTCAGACTTCATATAAAGGGAGAGTGAAGCAACAGACTGTAATTTATGTATCCTAGACCTAAAGTAAGACACAGCACCCAGCACAGGGACACAGCATGTCCCTAAGACTCAGCACTTAGGGATTAATTAGTGAGAAGTTTGTTTCCTTGAGTGGCATTTAATTGCTCATCCTTCACCCCCACCTTTCCAGGTGTGAGGCTTCTGACCCTCTAAGCTATGGGCACCACACAGTCACATTCTCTTGCAGGGGCAGATCTCAGAGAGTTCCTTTTTATGGAGACAGGGCCCATGGCACTGGAAAACACCCCTTCTCTATTTTGTTTTTACTCAGGTGAGGTCCTCAGGAGACTGCTGCAGTGCTGTGGAACCTGGGATAAGCTCAGAGAGCCCAGTGGGTGTTACAGAAGCAGCAAAAGAGACCCAAGGCTTTGTCTCAGCTTCACCTGAGTTTGTTTTGCACACATAAAATATTCCATCTGGAGACTATTTTGGGAAGGAAAGAGAGAATCAGCCCCAGGGTTGGCTTCAGGGCAGGTTTTGGAGGACAAGGCCCTCCCCCTTGCTACCATGTTCAGACAGAGATGTGAGTCTCAGGAGCTTCTGTAAATCTGGCTTGAAATCAGAAAATGGAAAATGAAAACAGTGAGCCTGAGTCACTGCTGTTCAACTCTAATTTTAATTCCCTGGAAGATGGGAGTTCTCTCTGGAATGACGCAGTACACAGTGCATTAGGGGCCAGGATTTCAAACTGCTTCTGGAACAGTTTGCTCCAACGCCCCCCCCAAAATGTAATTACTGGCACCTCTCTGGATGGCACAGGACTGTCCCCAGCAGCAAGGAGGTGACACAGAAGAGCTAAAGGCACCCAGAGGGAGGGGAAGCCTGGCACTCACTCCTGGGAGCTCAACTTCACCACTTGAAATGGTCATGGAAGCCACGGAGCTGCTGGCTCCTTCCCTGGGGGCAGAGGGCTGGTGATGCTCCTGTAGCACCTTGAGTGCAGGTGTGGTGGTGCCAAAACCTTCATGGTTTGCTGTGAGGTGACATTTCCTCCCATCTCTGTGTGAGGGAGGCCAGGGAGGGCAAACAGCCCTTCAGCAGCTGCTGCTTCCCCAGCAGCTCAGGGCAACTCTATTTACCACGAGTGTGGTCAGAGCGTTTCCTCTCAGCAGGGCGGTGCCCGGCTTTCCACACACAGCACAGCAGCTCACAGGAATTCGGCTCTGTTGGGCTAAGAGCAGTAAAGGGAAAAAAAAAACCCACAACCCAAAAATAATAATAATAAAAAAGAGTTGATGTTTTCATCAGAGAAGCAGGAAGCCGTCTGGAGCCCACACTCCTGTTACTGGTGAGTAACAGAGAGCAGCACATGGAAAAAATTCCTCAGATCTGTCAGCCCATCTCCCTACAGATAGAGGATCCCTTTGATGCAGCACACTCTTTGTTCAATTAAGTTTTCAAATCCCAGGCCAGAGGATCCCCCTTGCCCTAACGAGGCTATTTGCACATTTGCTTTGCTTTCTGTTCCCTCCCCCAGTTCCTTCTTCCCCCTCAACTGGGCCTCCAGGCTTTCTCTTCCCTTTTTCTTTCATGCTCTGCAGCGAGCCATATTCCCTTCCTCCCCCACCTGGCTCCCCGGGGAAAGGACTGGAAAGCAAAACAAAAGAATCACTCCCTGGGAAACTATAATTGGCACAACCCTCCTGCTCCAAAGCCAGCTGAAGGTGAGGGAAGAGCGAACGCCTCTCCCATGCAGACACCAGGAAAAGCCGGAGGGAGGGAGCGAAGGCTTTGAAGTCAAGGCTAAAACCTTTGATGGCTCCAGGAATGCTGTGAGGGAGGCCCTGAGGGGACCAAGCTTTGGTCAGCCCGAATCTCTGGTTACTTCGCTGGCAGAACGGGCTCCTACTCCACTCTTGCAGCGGTCAGGGCTCTCATAGAAATTGATTTATCCCACCTAAAAATATCACCTGGGAGTGCTGGTACAATTTCCCTTTGTGACATTAGCACTGACCCCATGGCAGCTGGGAACATTTCCTCCTGGGTGTGTGACTGGGGGTGAAGTGTGCAATCGACACATTTTATATTTTCTTTACAAATATTGTATCTCTCATGGGTAGAGGGTAGCTCCAGAGCAGTCCGACCTCAGGGAGATGTCATGAAGTCACGACCGTGGTTATTTTGACTTCTCCCGAGTCCTTGGCTGGAAGGAATGGCCAGTGAAAGGGCCATGGCAGTGTGGTGCGACCACCAGAACATGCTCCAAGTGCCCCTGTCCCGACCCCACGTTGCCGTCTCTGCCTGTGGTCACTCAGTCGGTGTTTTTCCAGTGGAGATGCTGATAACTGCATCCAATGAAAACCCATTGTACCCTGGAGACTTGAGAAGTTCATGGATGAATTGTCCCAGATATTTTAGACAGGAGTTAGGCCTACACTTATTAATCCTTGAAGAGGTAACCAAGGGATCCACAGCAGATAATTTGGTGTAACCACAGCGTAAACGCTGCCCTGGAGACTCAGATGCAAAGCCGGGCCCTGATTTAGCAATATTTAGCAAATGTCAGCTTTAATTGGTGACACACTCTAATGGGTGACACTTTCCTTAACAATCAGGACTCAGGTAATGAAATCAGGAACATTTATTGGGTCTCTCGGAAATAGCGGGGCTCAAACAAGCTGCCCTGAGGAACATAATGAAAAGCAATTTGGTGTCCATGGAAGCTACGAGAACAGACGAGGCTGTGAAGCCCTGCAGAGGGTCTGTCTCTGCAGGACAATGTGTCTGCATCCACCTGAGTCCGGGTTTATCCCTGTGCTCGTGGGAAAGGAATCTGTCACTTCTGAAAACACTGAGCAAATGATCTTTCCAATCTTCCCAGGGAGCTGCTCCTCAGAGATGACAAATACATTCATTGTCTGAGAAATAGGAACTGCTCCTCTGAAGTAGTTTCAACCTAATGATCCAGCCACATCCTGAGTATCCAAATTCTACTGAAATTACCTGGTTAGAGATCATACAGTGAGTATTAAACCGTGTATGGTGTGAGCTTGTAGGGTTTCAAAACATATCAGAATATGGCTTTTTGCCTGTACTACCACTTGCACATTTATTGTTCAGTGAGTTGATAAGTCTTTTCTATTTCCAGGAATTCAAACAAGTCTCTTTACTGTACAATCAACAGATCTAAATGAGATCTGTACTGAATATTAAAATCCAGTGGGATCTTATTTAGGTTGCCTGGAGAAGCTGGGGCTGCCCCTGGATCCCTGGAAGTGTTCCAGGCCATGTTGGATGGGGCTTGGAGCAACCTGGGATAGTGGGGGGTGTCCCTGGCCATGGCAGGGGGTGGAATGGGATGGGCTTTAAGGTTCCTTCCAGCCTAACCATTCTGGGATTCTATTATTTACCAGCTCCTGAGATTTTCTGTGAGTGACTGGGCTTTGCTGACTGTGCATTGCAGGGGCCACCAGAATTGTTCATTTAGCTTCCTCTTACCCAAATCAGGGTCCCACACCTGAGCCACAAGGACAGGAAAAGAGGGAGATCTCTTCTGCATAACAGGGACACTTTTCCTGATCAGCCCCAGAACAGCTGGATATCCCTTGTCCGTCACCCTGGGGCACAAGCAAGCTGTGCTAGAATCCAAAGTTCTCACAAAACAGGAGAGACTGCAAAGGAAGAAGAAACTGCCTGCAAAGTTGTGATCTTTTCCTTAGTCACAGCTGAATATTTTAGAATCCAAGGTTTGTTCTCATTGGAGCTGTCTCATTTCCCTGACACGAGAGGAAAGGTTTTATTCACAGAGAGCTGTGGAGCCCATTCCCATCGCTCCTGAGCTCCCTGGGCTGGTATAAAAGGCAGCCCAGGGCACTTGTGTCACTGCACTGGAACATCACCAGGGCTGGCAGGAGCAGGTCTGGACTTCACTGGGATCCAAACAGCACCATCAGTAAGTGGATAATGTTCCATTTGCAACTGGGAGATGCTTTTTTATTGATGTATAATTTATTGTTGATCACAATAGCAAAATGTAATTTCTCTATTGTGTCTGCATTAGCATAACTTAGAATATCACTCAGCATTTAATACACACATCTCTATGTATATTTATGTGCATGTATCTGCATTTAATACAGATTTTTTCATCAGAACTAATACCCACTTGTTATTTCACATCTAGTTTGATTTCAACATATTGCCCAAGGAAATTATTCACAAATTACTGGGGCAGACTTATTATGAACAAGCTTGTTACAAGCAAATATAGAATTGATGTGTATTAATGTTCTATTAATGTATAATTTGCTTTTCTATCCAGCCACTGACATTATTCAAGTCAGGGTAAAGACAAGTCATTTGAGGAGATGCTGAGTTTTTCATTATCGCAAATTTCTTCTGCACAGAAAGAAGTATTCCTTAAAAAAATTGTTCAGGAACATGTCTTTACTACTCTTACGTAACAATTTAAATGCTGCAACTTTTGTTTGGTTGTCCCTCCAGGTTTTGATGTAACACTAAATACAGGATTTGCTGGTTAGGATTTGCTGGTAAATGAATAAAGGGCTAGGCTGGAACCAATCCCAAAACAGGGTACAGTCTTTAGTACCAAAAATGCAGAAATTTTTGGGCTAGACCTGGCATTAAGGCATGGTGGGGCCGAAGGGATGGGTCGGTACAGGTGTACCAAGGCCAGGAGCAGACACAGAGCTGGATGAAATTGTACCTTAGATTAAAATAATCATTGCACAATTACATCTTCCAGTTGTCCCTTCCCTAAGCCAGAAATCCACTTCTTCACAGGACAAGCAGTCCGGTATCAGTCTCATACAATCCTGGATATTTGGGTGTCAGCACTTGTCTTGCTCATGGAAAACACTGTGTTATTGAAGGCCCAAACCCCAGGGCTGTGAACACCTGTTAATTTTATGTTCCTGCTCCAGCCTTAATACCTTTTGGGTTTCATGATTTTCAGCAATCCTGATCTTTTTATCAAGTTTCTGTGAAGTTTTTATCAGGAGGGTCTCTTCCAAGTCCTGAAATAATTTCCTGTGCTTGCAAATGCACAAGAGTTCAAAATGTTATATCGAGAGGCAACAGTGGGAAAGGAGATTTAGGACTCTAAGCGAGAAAATGTAGAAATATCCTGAGAATCCTTTCTTTTCCTGGTGTATGTTACAAATCCACAGGTCTGGGATGAGGTGGGAGGCCCTGGGATATTTTACTGCAGCACAGTGCTCCACTCTCAGCCCTGCTTAAAGGCTGAAATTCATTTTGTCAGGTGAAAAAAAGAACAGAGGAAAAGATTTCTGATCACACAGCCAGCTTCTGGTCCCGTGGAGCTGATTTAAAGAAGAGAGAAAATGTTCCTGCCCCAGAGATCTCTGCAGACAGTTAAATTTTTGGCAATTCTTTTTTTTGCCTGTTTTGCAACGTGTCAAGACATTGAAAAGTAAGCAATATTACCTTTCTACTTCATTAATATAATTAGAAAACTGCTCACTTCTGATTTCATGGGCTGTGTTCTGCACTGCTCTCAGTTGCTCCAGGCATGGCAAAAGAAAAATGTGATATATTTGATACAGCACCATTTTACCTCAGCCTCTCTGCAGTATAAAATGACACCAATTGCATTTTTAGATGTGTAACATGTACAACATTTCAGTTGTCACTTTTAAACACAGTGCAGCAAATTACATATGGATGTTCAACATAAGCCATGGAGATGGCACATGCTGAAATTCCATATTTAGGCTCCCCTTCAGATCCAAATCTGCAGTGGGAGCCTATAGCTGCAGTTAGAGCTTATAGAAGCAGCCTAGAATCCTGAAATATTTGCATCTGAGATTTAGCCTGCCCTCCTCAGCCAACAGTTGACTCAAAAGTTTTGGTGTATCTGAAGAAAATAGGGGTTTGATTTTATTTCATGGACATCAGTGATTTCAGGTAAATTACTCCCAAGTTACAGCTCTGGAAGGGAAAAAACCAAACCCAAGAGTCCTGTAATGCTGAGGTGATGGAAAGGGAACTTTATTCTGCTATTGAAACCTGTGAAAAGAATCCAAATTTGGGAAAGGCCAAATCTCTGTAAGAGCTCCTTCAGTCTGCTACGGTCATTTTGTCAATGTCCCCAGTTTACCCTTTTTTTTTAACGGGACATTCAAGGTACACCTTTGGGAACAGCACAACATTTCAGCTTTCCATCTGCAGGAATCCTCAGGCTGCCTGACAGGCTGCTGGAGCCCGAGGCACCTCCAGCGCTCCTTCCTCAGCGCGGAGAAGCATCTGGGATTGATGATGCAAATCAGCATCAGTCCCTGACTCCGTTTCTCCTTGCAGCAGGAGGGCAGTGACCGAGCACCAGCTCATGCACGACAAAGGGAGGGCGTTCCAGGCTCTGAAGCGCCTGATGTGGCTGCACCACGCCCTGGGGGCCGTGCACACCGCCAGCAGCAGGGATATCCCACTGCCAAGTGCCAGGTGGGATGTGCAGAAGAGCCAAGATCACTCCGATTTCAACAGCATCGACAGAGATGAGGCTTCGGGCCTGATGAAGCAGCTGCTGGAACTGACAGAAGCTCAGGGCTTCCTCCCGTTGAAGCAGCTGGACGGGAAGATCCCAAAGGGTAACTGGAACCCACAAAGCCTTTTTGACCCCCTCTGACTATTCCCACAAGTGTCAGCCCAGCTGTCTGTCCCTCGCTTTACACATGCACTGCTGGAGGGAAAGGCTCCAGTGCAAAGGTGAACAGCAAAATGAAAATCCATACCTGCATTCGCTCCTCCAGGTGTTCCCAGAGACCCTCATGAAGAGCAGCTCCTCTCCCATTCGAGCACTGGGACTGGGACATGGATCCCCTCCCTTCCCTCACCAGGGCCCTCCCTGTCTGTCATGGATACCTTGGGGATGGTGCATCCTGTTGGGGCTCCTGGAGCTCCCATGGTGCAGGAAGTTTGGCTCATTGATCTGCACACTCGCAGGCTCATTCACAGCCTCCTGTTTTGACTCCTGAAGAACTTTACACCCCAATACAGGTTCTCTTCCATTCACACCTGCCTGCAGTAATTTCACACTCTGCCCTAGTAATGACTTTTCTTATACTGTAGGTCCAAAAGGGTTTTTCCCTGCTCCTCCAGCATGGAGACTGTTTTAAGTGTCTTGGCCCCTCAGGTTTTCCTTCGTTTTGCCAGGTAGAAGTCGGCAGTGATCCCCACTCAGCCAATGCCCTCAACATCCACCTTGTCCTGCTGGTGGAAGAGATGAGAATGAGCTTTCAGGGTGCCTGTTTAAGCTTTTTGTTCCACCACTTCCTTTTCTTTCCACAAGTGAAATCCTCTCTAAGAGCTCCCACAGCAGCAGGAAACCAGATTCATGAGGCCACCTGTGTTTCCTGAGAGGTAACACTGGATTTTGCTGTTCACCTTTGATGACCCTCTCTGTCTAAGCAAAGCAAGGTCCAGTTTAACTGTAAAATGAGTCTTTCAGAAATTAAATCTGTCATGTGTGTTACAAATATATCAGCATTTCCATCATGTACGGACCCTACACACTGTTTTAAATCCTGAAATTCCTCTGTTGCTGAAAGACTTCAACTGTCCTGAATGCATTTCTCAGTGATTCAAATGTTGTTAATAATAAAAACCCTTTTCACCCTCTTAATTGCACTTGCTTCTCTTTTTTTTTTTTT
>VZTX01018176.1:0-40776 GCA_013400915.1 Pardalotus punctatus
CTGCAGCCGGAGCCGGGGCACGGCCGGGCCGGGGACTCTGCGGGGCCGTGCCCGGGGTGGGCCCTGCGCGGGGCTGGCCCCGGCCCTGGCCGGGCACCCGCTGCCACCCGTCCCGCTTGTGCGGCATGGGCGGGCGGGCGAAGGACATATTTGTGTGGTGTGTGGAGAGGGAGAAATCTGCTGTAAACAAGACGGTGCCTCGCCTGCATGCCACTGTTTTCATGAGCCTTGTCTGGAAGATGTAGTCACTCCCAGGGAAGAGACTTATCTGTTTTCCCATGATGGATGGAGAAAGCAGAGGTGCAGATGAATAAATAACACCTGGTTGGTCCAGGCTGCGGTTAGAGCAATGAAGGAAGCAACTTCATTAAAGGATGAAAACGTAGTTGGAAGGCTGTGGGGAGTTCCATTAAACAGTCTGTTGTGTACTTCAGGATCCTGGGAAGCAGGCAGCAGGATAGTCTCCGAAGGGAAGGATTCAGAATGTGCAAAACTGGGCCTCCTGAAGGGTCTGAAAATGTACCTGAGCAGACACTGGTGGTCTGCCTGCAAGTGGACAAATGAATAAAAAAAACTATTTGTTTTTCTAGTTTATGAAATGAGCAAATCGGAACCAATCTGAGGGGAAAATCCAACCTGTCTGGCCTCCAGCTTTTCAGGAGCATAGGAGTCTACAGGGAGTGGGAAGGAGAGAAAAATAATTTCCAAGTGTGGAGTGTGAAACCTTCCCTTAAGAAGTAAATTCCAGGTCTAGACTGTGGAAAAATAATTCAAGATGAGGATAGTAGTGGGAAGAACAGGTTTTAAAAGCACTTTATTTGATAGTTTGCCTCTCAAAAAGTACATTCTCACTTTCCCTGTTGTTCCTCTGAATTTTCAGAAGCTTTTTAAAGAAAAATTGATTCCAGATCTGGAAATTATTTGTTGCTGTTGACCCAGGCAAAAACATAACAAATCTACCCAATCTGGGTTTACAGTGTCTCAGCAAAAGAGGCAGAGATAGATGCATATATCTTTAGTCTCCTAATGTCCTAAACTTTGAGTTCCCCACTGCCAGTCTTTCCCTATCATTACCTCCCAGAACAATTGCTCTTCACTAATGACTTCCATTCCACCCTCCTAAATCATACACAGGTTTAAACTCATCCCTCCATCCTCCCTTCCAAGTGATCCCCAATACAGGATGAACCAGTATGTCACAACAAGAAGGTGTCTACAGGTTATTTCCTGGTTCTTTAGCCACAGACACTGGGCTTGTGGTCATGGAACAACTGAGGAAAACAATTTCACTACTGCAAAGAACGAGTCCCTAAAATTAACTATAGACTGATGCTATCATAAGCCTTAAAAACATTATTTTGTACGCAAAAACTTCTCTGAGCTTTGGTTTGTTTTAAGGTAGATAATTTCCCAAAATTGTTGAAATAATGTTCCAAAATTCCTACTATTTTAGGGGAGCAAAAATTGTGCAAAATGCATCTGTACAGATCCTTGGCTGTGGAAAAGGTAGTACAGAAGAGAGAGGCAGGAATTTTCCTGTCACTAGCTGCACGTGGGAACAATGTATCATCAGTTTGTGAAGGCAACATTTCAAAATCCAGAATTTGATTGTATATTCCAAATTTAAGTCAACTTTTTCTTTTCAGAGTCCAGCTACAATAGGGTCTAAAGTACCTTAAAATGTTTTGAAAAGACACATGAAAATCTCCCATTTATATTATGCAAAAAGAGCAAAAATCTGTTGAGAATTGATTCAAGTATTTAAGAAGGAATAAATTTTAAGTGTTGCTATATAATAATGTCAAATGCATTTATGAAATAATTAAATAGCAGGCACTTTATACCATCAGCCAGTGATTGTAGCAGTGTGATTTGATTGTTTCTAAGCAGGAAATAGAAATCTTATTAACTGTTGAGCCTAAGGTGAAGTCCAGATCTCAACATATGCTAGCACTTTATCCCAACTACATTAAGAATACATCTGCTGAATATTCCTGACCCTTTTCCACTCCCTTATGAAACTTTCTGCTCTCCAGTACAGGACACAAAGGCTCTGTCCTTTGAAGGAAAGGATGGCCACCTTTGTATAGCCACCTGGCCATGTAACTGCTGTCGGCATTTCATGCTACCTCCATTCCAGCACTGATTCCAAATCGATTACTTATCCAGCCGCTCCATAAATGCCTTCTATTTCCTTACAAATCTGTTTCTGCACTGCACACCATATCTTCAGCAGCCACATCCTCCTGTGACTCCTATCCACTGTAGTTCTGACAGCAAATTCCTTGTGCATAATAGTTGGGATAACCCTGGCATGTTTTACTGATATTTAGAAAAAACTAAATATCATTAGAAGGAACATCATGAATAGAGTCTAGGTATCCATTCCTTTCATTTTAGGCTTTCATTTTTTACAAAATCGTCTCTAAAGTTAGGCCTCTATCCTGTCTATCAACCCGGTCCCTCTTGGCTCTTGTGCCCCCATGAAGCACGGAGCACAAGTCTGGTGAAGCTGCACCTGAGCAAAGGATTTCATCTCCCACGTCCAGGTCGTGGATCAGCAGGCAAAAGAGATCCCTTCATGTGTGCTGGGGTCAGCAGGGCTGTGGACCGGCTGCAGCCTCCCCACATTCCCTCCACATTAGTCATCCTCATGACATGAAGTTAAAGAGGTGCTATCGTCTTTAAAACGCCATTGGAGGAATGGGCTTTGTTTTGTGAGGCTGAGCTGCTCCCCAGCCTCCCTGAAACGTAAAAATAAATCCAAGTCAGGCTGTTTATTTTTAAAACACTCCCAAGCCTGTGTTTGTGCGCGGGACTGGGCCTCCAGGAGCCAAGGAGCAGGGTCTCCCTGTGCCTCTGCCTTCCAGGAGAGAGATCCTGAGAGAGCCTGGGGAGGCTCATCCTGCCGTGCTGCTGCCCTGCTCTGGGTACCCCCATCTTCAGCAGGGCCTGATGGTCACTGCTTGGAAAACTGTGGGAGGCAACTGCAGAAAACTGAAGGAAAGGAGGAGGGTGCTCAGCCCATCCTGTGCCCCGTGGCAGAATCAGCAGACCAGGCATGTTTCTGCCAGCCTGCCTGTTTCCTCCCTGCTGCAGGAAATCTGCCTTCCCACTTGGCTCCATTTGCTGCCCAGGCTTCAGCCTGGACATGGCCTCTCCTGGCCAGTGCAGAACTTGTTGCCAGCACTGCGTATGGTGCCCCATAATGTGTGCAGGTGGCCGTGTCTGTAATTAAGAAGATGTATAGCCATTTAATGACAGAAGTGCAATTACACCAGCACACACCCTTAATACTGCTGCACTAAACCAGCAGGACTGGGGTTGCTGCTTGTGCAGCTTATTCTGCTGTGTTTGTGGATGAATATACATTAATGCAGGCATGCCTCTGTGCCAGGAGGCACTGACACACTCGAGAGTGTGCCCCACTCAGGCAGCCTCTTCTGGTCTCTCATAGTTTTTCTCCTTCATCTCACATATGCATAATCAGATGCTGCTGCAGTGGTAAAAGTAGTTTAAATGATCTCACAGTTGCCAGAAGGTTTCTGTTCTATTGTTCATGGTCCTTCTGATGCTTTGCCCCATTGCCTGTGCTGCCTAGCTTGCTTTGTACCTGAAAAGTGTGAAAGGGAGATCTCAGGAACCTTTATTTAGGGACCCAAAGAATCATATCCATTGTCTCGGGTGCTCTAGATCAACCTAATTGCAAACCAGAGACCTTCCAGCTGAAGCAGTGGCTCTTGCAAACACCTTCAAGCTCAGTGTGGGGAAAGAAACAATCACAAGCCTCCTGCAGCACATGAGACAGGAAGCCAACAGGCAAAAGCCATAAAATGTTGTTAAAGGTTCAAAATCAGCTGGAAAACCTAGATAATTTGTTTACTGTAATGTATGTATTTAGCTATAGCAACTTGTTCCACAAGTAGTGGGATGGATGAAGTTTCATGCCCTGTAAATGTATTTTCTACATTTTGTAACACTCAATATCCTGCAATAACCCCAGATTTTCATGGCTTTTCTTTCCAGTGACAAATGGCTCCAAATAACCCCAGTCTTTCTCTGAGCAAGGGCTGGACCCAGTGACCTCTGAAAGTCCCTCCCATCTGCAATAATTCCATGCTTCTTTAATGTGCCAGCAATTTCCACAAAGTATGCAGGTATTTCCCAGTTCACTTTTTTTACCCCGTTATTGGTTGGGATTTTTTTTTTTGAGACTAATGAACAGGCAGATAGTGCAATAACCTAAGCTTTGTTCCCTCAGAAAACTAGGGTAAAATACATAATTACCACATTTTCAGGGATGTTCTCAATACAGAGATCTTTGGTTTGGTGATTTCTCTTTAATCACACAAACATTATGTTTTAAAGAGAGATATAAATCCTTATTTCTTAGTTATAAAAGGTGGTGAATCCGTTACAACTGAATACATGCCATAATTCAAAGATTTGCATGGTTTAAAGTATATTTTGTAGCATTTTTTCAAAACCACAACTTTCATATAACTTCCAAGGGCAGTTGAGACATCTAATGTCATAGTAATAAAAAAACAAACAAACAAAAAAAAAAACTGATGACCTTTAATTTTCACAATAGAACCAGGACTGTTTTGCTGAAAACTTGAATGCTTACACCTAAGCTGTGGGTGGTGATTCAGTCTCTGTCTACTTTTGAAAAGTCTAATGATTCCTTTTGCCCATCATATTTTATTGAACACTGTAAGGTATAAAGTCAAGTATTACTGTGATAAACATCCAAAGTAAAAAGGGAATTTAAGGTACTTTACCAGTCCATCTTTATCTGTGCAACTGTAATTAATTAACTAAGGGTAGCAGCACAAGTGGTGTCTCACTCTGAGACGAGGGCAGAAGGTAAAGCTGAAAAGCATCAATGCAGTGAGGTAAATTTGCAGTGAGGTCAATCAGCACAGAGATAGGCAGGCACTGTCTCTGCTAAACAAAATACATTTTTTTCTGCCAGATGTTAGTGCTACTAGGCAAACAAACTATTAAGGAAACTACTATGTTAAAATGGAAATGAATATAAAATGAAACATGAAAAATCTGAGGTTTTAAAATTTGAGGCTTTTTTCCTCCCTGAAATCAACTCCCTTTGCCTGACTACACATCACATCCCCACCTGGATGCTGAGTTCAGCTTTTGTGTACTGTGAAGCTGATGGCAGCCCAGGCCTCAGCCTGAGACCTACCCTGCCACCTAACTACAGCAATTTCCTTATCTCCATCCTAGGCCATCTTCCTCAGAATTAAAACCTGCCTTCACAAATCCTTTCCTCCTTTCAAACTGCACATTAATGATGACCTCCTCTCTGACACTGCTTGTTCTTCACCCTGGTCTTCCCTTCATCCTGGCAGTTTAACAGACTGTGGAAGCAGGGCAGGGACAGTGTAAGCAGGTGAAGCCATGTCTACATCCAGTCTATATCTGTCATATTAGAATAATCTGTTTTATACTAAAGAGTAGATTTGATTTCTTTTCCAATGTGTCATTTGCAATCTGGCAGAGTTCAGTACAAATGTAGAAACTGATCCTGCAATTTGATCAGCCCCAACAGACCCAATGAAGTCAGTGGAGTCTGCACAGGTGGATCGGATTCCAGTATTGAAGATTTTTCTTGTAAACTGTTTCACAAGCAAATCTCACAAAATCTGTAGTCACAAAATGACTAAATAAACAAGGCAACTGACATCTGTAGTTGGCATTTTTACTTCATAGGAATGTCACAGCATTGGCTGAATTAATCCATTTTTAAGTGGCAGAGAAAAGATCCTAGAGAGAGAATAAAATAGAGAAAATGAAACTAGCAACAGAGAGAAACTTTTAAAAGATAAGCTTGGAAAGACACACCTTTTGCTTTGAAGTGAATAAAACTAGGTCCTAGAAGACAGAACTCTCTTTCTATCACTTTCAAATGGGAGCCATGATCCTGCAGGGAGCTCTGGGCAGGCAGATCCAAGAATCAATGCAGTGTCCTTCAGTGTCTCAAGTTTTTATTTCCAGTCAGAAATTCCCACTAAAATGAACAAAAGTATTTTCCCCATTTTTTTAAAAATCAGAATTATGACGCTCCATAATTCCTACAAGAATCTCATGAAGTAAAAGCCCTTTGGCTTTTGATAAAGATGTGATTGGTGAATTTAGCCCAGAGTAAGTTCTCTCCTAGCTATTATTAGGAATTAGAGTTCAGTAGGAGGAAGTAGTTTGATTAGAACCCCCTGCCTTCTGATTGTTCAGATATCAGCTTTATTGCCATTGTCATCCTCCTGTTTTTCCTATACTATCAGCCAGTCAGCAAAGTTGGAGGGGTCAAAGTGCAAGCCAGCCAAAAACCCAGGACAGAATAAAAAAGGTATCTTTAGTCTTTTGTCATAAAGGCCTTGAGAAACAAATGAGATTTTTTTGCCTCCTCTTTAAGGTAATTTTCAGAGGTTTATACCACAGATATTTGAGCAGAAACTAAGTATTAATTGCTTAAAACTGCTCCTTATGTGTTTCCTGAGGAGGAGGAGGAGGAGTTTCTCACCCCAGCAATGCCTGGATTTTGCAGCATGTTGCAGAGGGGAGGAAGATCCCAATTAGAGTAATAGGAGAGCAGAGCTTGGAGCACAGAGATAAACATCTGGAAGGCTCCTTGGGGCAATTGCATTTGAAGGCTTAAAAATAGGAAGGATTAATTTAACTGGGATTCTGAAGTGGAACTGAAACTCATAGAGCTGTTTCCTGGTGGAATCACATAACTGCACTTCCTATTATCAGTGGCAGTTTACATTCAGAGTTTGGGAAGTAGGACTTTTAAAAACAAAGGAGAACTGACAATAGTTCAGGAAGCGAGATGAGAGCATACATTAACATTTCCACAGTGGTGAAGTCAAAGCCAACTGTGGCATCTGACTACCTTTATTTGTCCTCAGCATTTAGCAATGAATATTAACTGTATTTAATAGAAGCTGGTTTGTTATCTGAATAGGAGACTTAAACATTCAGCTGGTGTGGCCATCACAGCTGCACTGTTTCAGCACTCCCTGCTTTCTGGGAAACCCCTCCCATGGCCACTGTAGTGGGAGTGAAGTGGCCTTTCACTCAGGCTACATTTTGGTTGAGCTTAGTTTTTAACAATAAAAAAACATTAAATTCTATGGAGAAAACTGGGGGAGAAGTAGGGGGAAGATATTTTGAGCAGTGTTAGATATATTGTATTTGAAACACTTCTGGTGCATTGAGTGGTCAGTAGTAGAAGGGCATGGGGAGGAGAGAGAATTGTCACTTTTATTTGTCAGGTTTGCTATGCACAGAAAACTCTGCAATCGATAATTTTTCAGTGTAAATCACTTCTTAGTCTGGGATCTTTAGGACAAGATACTTTTCAATAACTTTTTGGTTTGATCCTGCCATTGCTGCATTAAACAAAAAGCAGTATTCCTACAATTCCTATAATCTTTCCAGCACATATAGGTATATGTATATATGTATGTATATGTAATGTATATTTGAAATCCCCTATAATTTCTTCCTGCCTGTGCCTGGCAAAGGAAGTCCTCACTGAATCACCACTGTGTTGCCAATGTTGAAGGCTGTTGCCTGCAGTGTTATGATGCATGTAGGAACCTGCTTGCACACTTGATTTCCCTGGCTTGTCTGGAGGCTACTCCAGTGTTTTGGCAGACGTGGTGCTCATTACACTTCTTGCCTCAATGCTCAGGGTGCACTGATACTTTCAAAAAGCTTTTCTTTAATATCTGAACAATCAGAATCTTCTACAAAATCACACTGGATTTTTTGGCCAAGGGTTAACTCATGGACTCATCTGAATGCTCGGGTCACAGAAGGGACAGGGATTCTTCTTTATTAATAGTACTTTATTCTTCTGAGTAGCTTTGAGGAAATCAGTCTCAGAGGTTCTCCACAGCAGAAGCTCAAGGAGCAAAAGTCATCTTTCAACATAGCCAAAGTCCCAGGAGGCTGAAATATTTAAAGTTCTTGTCAGAAGCTTTCTATCAAAGGCAAATCTTTTGCCTCTGTCCTTCTATCAGAATGAGGAGAAGTTTTTTGAGTGACGATCAGCTGGGTTTCAAATCTGGGAAGACCTACAGCTGCAAGTGAAGAAGAACTGGTGCTTTCATTTGATGATTCCTAGGTGATTTAGCCCCTCATGGCCCAAAGGTGAGGCACTGACCTTCCCCAGTACACGTGGGAAGCAGTACATCCAAGTACTCTGGCTCCTTGATATAAAAACACTAGCAACTCTTACCTGAACTGAATTACTCCAAGGCAGACTCTTAACACTTCGTTGTGAGTTCATATGGCAATGGGTATTTTTGAAACCTCCTACAAAAAGCTCTGTTCTAGGATCTTTATGAGGGTCTCCCATTGCTGACTTCCTTGGATCTAATCGTTGTCTAGTTCCTTAAAGACTTTTTTGCTGACATCAAATGAGTTTCATGCCTCAGTCACTTCTTAATCATCTTTTAGATTTGAAATGGTAGAATGCTGCAGAGAACTCATCTGAGAGTCCCTGCAAAGAGGAGACTTGAGATACTTTGCCATTTCTACCCTAAATCTTATCATGAAGCCCTGTTCTGAAGTTTTTTAGCAACCACATATAACGTTGTAAAGGCCACTGCAGGCGACCTATGTGGGCTTTCTCCATGCCTCTACAAAACCATTATGCTTTAGATTTGGTCTACAGCAAGAAATGCTATTTTAGTCATCCTGTGCTGTGGAAATTGTTTCTGGTATTACAGAAATCAGGCTGTTCAAGCCAGTAGGAACTACATCTGTTTCAGGATAAGATTCCTTAGCTCTGAGTTGCTTTTGCTGTAATCTTGCATACATCTTTCAGAAAAAGCAGTGCTATCAGGGAAATGGCTCTGAGTTACCACACCTTTTGTTTCAAACAGGGCTTGTCTGCATCCATCCTCTTCTCCCAATAATTCCGTCCTGTCATGGTTTTTCTCACTGGTGTAGCTTCTTTTTTGTCAGCTGCTGATACTCCAGGGGTGAGACCAGACAGCCCTCTGGAGAGGGCAGCCACTCACTGAGTTCCCTGAAGAGACTCTTCACCCCTGTCCTGTAACAATGGCAGAGTCTGATAAGATATTGATTTTGTAACTTCTGTATTGTTCTGTCGCACTTCTTTCCCATTCTCATCCTCTTTTATTTTTTGCCCTCCCTGGCTGATTTATTTCTCTGGTAAAACATTGACTCCTGCTCAACCTGGGAGCTGCAGGGAGCATCTGTTCCAGCTGTGGAGACCATGAGTTTGCGTTTGTCACTTGTACCCAGCCACCACAGTGCGGACCCAAACCTCTCCGGGTTATAAAGGCTTGTGTTTATTCTTGTGTTTATTCTGAGAAGTCAAGATATAGAACCGAGAATCTTCACTGAAATGAGGATCTGAATGTTCTCAAACAGGAGCCTTTTTTTTAAGGAGTTGATATTCCACAGTCAATAAATACTCTTTGGGTATTGCTAGTATAGCATGAGATCTTCTTAGGCATTCACAGCACTAATGCTTAATCAGGATTAGAGAACAAACCAACAACTAGTAAAAACCATGCATATATTAATGCAGAAATTAATATTCTATCAAATATTTCAGATTTACACAGGTACAAAGTAAAAAAGACCTGTTACTAGTTCTGGGAATTTGAGTGAAGGTAAGAGAGGAGAAAGAATATTTTCAAAAACTTGAGAGTGAGTATGTGAAAAATG
Source organism: Pardalotus punctatus (assembly GCA_013400915.1). Lineage (NCBI taxonomy): Eukaryota > Metazoa > Chordata > Aves > Passeriformes > Pardalotidae > Pardalotus > Pardalotus punctatus. The sequence goes on from VZTX01018176.1 coordinate 9,730, forward strand.
CCTAATTAATGCTAGGTACTAAATCATGGACATACCTTTCCAGGAAAAGGGTGGAAGCCCATGCCTTAAGCAGTTTAAAATAGTAGGAAGCACTCCTGCACTAGCAGATAGGATGGATGGAAGAACAGGTTACACAGACACTCAGGACCTGAGGAAGGCAGAAAGTGCCTCAGCCAGCACAGGTACAGCTGGAAGAGGATGAGCCATGATGCCCTCGGGCTCACACAGCCTTCCAAAGGGGATATTCCTATGCATAACTTCACACATGGCCATTTGCAGACCTGCAAATCTAGTGCAATTGATTTCTTCCTCTCTGTATCCTATAATTTGAGAGCTGAAAACTATTTATAGTGGAGGCAATGCTGTCTAACTGTGAGAATAATCTGGTGTTTAAATAGGTTGTTTTTAAAGATTCTTCCAACCTGCTACCCATTGTCTCTCAGTCCAACAGCTCGACACTGGTTTCAAGGGAGTAGGATGCATTTTCCAGTCCAACGTCCTCATTTCCTATGTGTTTGAACAATAATTTATGCCAGTGTCACACAGTCCCAGAAATATTACAAGGCCAGTATGTTTAAAGATGTCACAACGGTTACACACCTTTCCCATCCTCTTGCCAGGTCTCACTGCCCTCTAAACAAGGACAACTTATCGTGAATCAGCACTGGGGCTGCTGCAATTCTGTATTAAGGCCAATCCAGGCTGGAGTTATTTTCCTTCAGTATATTGGGCTGACAGTGGCAATCTAGGACCTGATTCCCCAGAGGATCAGATGTCTCTGCCTTGGAGAGGAGCAGGGCTGAAGATGGTGTAACCTCAGACTGCTGATTTAATCTGCTGGCCCAAGCGTGCTGGAGCTTGGTTCAGCATCAGGCAGTGGCAGTGATGGAGCAGTTCTGGGCAATGTGACAGGGACTAGAGTCCAGGTGGATTGTTGGTTTGATTTGGCTGCTTGTGGAGAGCTTCTACATTGTGATCAGCTATTTTTGAATCCTGCCAAGCAAAAAAGCTTGAGGACTGGCTAGCTAGAAATCCGTGGGACATCCTCAATCTTCTGCCCCAATGGAGGAGGCAGAAGAGTGAAACAGATATACACAGCAGCAGGACAGCAGGGAAACGTGGAAGAGTCACAGCTGGAAGGACTCTAGTCTTGAGTACTTGCAAGAACAGCCACTGATTTGGAGAACTGGTGACTGAGCAGGGGGAGCTACATCTTACTGTGGAGGTGGGAGGAGGCAGGGGTGGAAGAACAGGCCTGAAGGAAAGGGAATTTCCACTCTGAAGTGCTGGTGTGGACGGGCTCCTGAGAGCAGGGGAGCCAGGCAGGTGCCCAGGTGCTGTGCCAGGGGCAGCTCCAGGAGGGATCTGTCCGTTTGTCTGTCCCTGATCTGGCCACTGGGCAGTGCATGCCTGCCCCTGGTTCTCTGCCTCTGCTGGGTCTGGCGCTGTCAGGGATCTGCAGCTCTGCAGGGAGACCTGGGCAAACTCATCCTCTTCCTGCAATGCCTACACTCCCACAGTCACCTTTTTTTCTTCTTCTTCTGTTACATAAAATCCAGGCTCATTACTTTTCCTTCTCTGTTATTTATGTTTAAAAGCACTGTTTTGGTAAAAAATCCCAACAAAACCCAACAACATTTTATAACTGTCAGGGAAGCCGAAACTATTCAAAGCTTAATTCTTCAGAGTACTTTGGAAATTCCCACCAGAAAATATCATGAGGCACCTGGCGGGAACCAAGGCGGGTTTGAGAGTCGTTTCTTGGGATATCAGACATCAAGGAAAACAAAACAGAATAACCTGTGAGAAGGACAAAGGCCTATTGTTCTTTCTGTTCTTCTGGCTCCATCAGCTCTCTGACTCTTCCTGCCCAGAGGAGCTTCCTCGTTCTTTCCCAGTTATTTTTCAATTCACTTATTTCCACTTCCAAAAGACGGAATCTGAAGGAGATCAATTAATGAAATAACAAATCTCAGGTTTCCTAACGCCAAGCAAATACTGCCAGAGCCCATCTGACCATGCCCAGGATGGAGGATCCCTTTGGGAACACTAAAGGCTGGACCCAGCATCAGCAAGGCTGACAGAACGCTGTCCTTCCTCATGAGACTGAGGGAATTAAGTCTTTTTACAAAACTTTATATAGAAAATCTTATTTTCATTTGTTTTCCTAGACTGATGGTGTGTGATTCTCCCTGCTTTATTTATGGAGAGATGATTTAGCCACATGATTAACTAACAGAACAACCAATTACACACATATTGTAGTAATTGTGAGTTTGCATACAGAAAACTCACCATGGAAATTACACGAAATAGGCTCATGTCAGTGAAAAGGAGAAGACTGGCTGTAAGAGCAGAAAGAGGACCACGTCCTCCCATATAAAACCATCATCTTGCTTTGCTTTAGCACTCACACAGATTCTTTTCCAAAAAACACTTTTGGTGACATTTAAAAAAACCCTGCAGTTTACTAGATGCTCACGTTTGGCATTTGTTGTGTGGGACAGTGACTCAGACAAACTCCCTGTGGCCTGTGTTTGTTGCTGAATGTTTTTACTGTGCAAAAGACACTGGAATGGGGATGTTACAAATGGGAGGTGTTTGTGTGGTGGCTGGCAGCCAGCAGCCAGTGTGGCCTCTGCTGCTTGAGACACTTCCTTAACCTTCACACTGGAAAAAAATAAATACATAGAGGTATTGCAGAGGCCCTGTAGAACAGCTGCTCCCAAGAAATACAAGTCTTCGAATATCAATGACTTCCCTGTTAGGAAGTATGAATTGTTCCTTGAAGGACTGGGTAGCTCAACGGTTGAACCCAGGAAGCAGAAAAATAGGTTAAATAAGTGAAAGAAGCACAAAAGGATAGCAGTAACTTGTAGGCAATCTCAGGTTGTCCCAGAGGAATATTGTCACAGAAAGGCAAAATGGTTCTGAGATATATCTGGAATTAAAAATTCACAAATTCAAACTACCTACTCCCACTCCCAAAATAATTTGCTCTAACGTTTATCATCATCTCAGCACACTGATGGTGAACTAGGAGAAATGCCAACTAATTCATGATCAGAGGGGACTGGGCAGCAAGGTAAAGAAAATTAAAAGTTCTGTGATTTGTATCTCACTCTAATAAAAAAGACCAGCACCAAAATAGCACTTCTAAGACTAATTTTTCTTTATGGGCTTAAATTCATTGTTATACACCAAGGAGGCAAATACATCTGTGTATCTACACTATTACTGTCAGCAATACTGAGAGAAGGAAAGACAGTTGTTACAGTCACCAGAAATATAAATATGTAATTAAGGTTAAAGAAAGATGCTGAACAAAGGGGAAAGGGAACAAAAAAAATTACTTGAGCGTGTCCTGTGAATATCCTGGTCTTTCATGGAGAGCACAGCCTGGAGCAGCAGAGCAGAGGATCACACAGCAGCTCATGCTGCGGTTAGAGCACAGGACAGCCATGGGTGCACACAGGCCCCCTCCAGGAGCTACAGGAGAGTCTGATCACAAAATAAATGCAAAGTTAACATAGCTAGCATGCTATAGGCTTTGCAAGAGACATCCTCATTGCTGTAACATGAGCAGGTCAGCACAGTCAATCCAAGAATTCAGTGCACCGGAGGCTTTGGGGCTCTTAGCCCAAGGTGAATCTTGCAAATCTCAGGTGACACCACATTCCTGGAGAAACACAGTAAAGGCGAAAACAATTTGCCATAAACCACGGTCACGTTCAGCCACAAGCCTCGGGGGGCTTTTCACGTAACCTTTCCAACATCCATAAATCCATAAATCCTGCTCATGGGGACACAGACACCTTCGCCTCAGGGCCAGTCCTGTCCCTCGGGTGTCCATGGATACTCAGGAGGGTCTCTTCACTGAGAGCTTTGGAAGGGTAAGTGCCAGCTGCTGGGGCATTCGTTTGGTGCCCCGAGGTCCGGGGCTGCCTGTGTGGGATGAACCAGGAGTGCTGGGAAGGGCTCTGCCTCCCTGGCCAGCCACGTTCGGCTGGAGAAGGGCCATGGGAAACCTGTTAGGACAACTCTTCCTGTCTGGCTTATAAAAGCAAAGGTGAGCCCCGAGTTAGGCACGTGGTGTCACTTGTTACTGCCTGGGACCAAGGTCGGGGGTGCCACCCTCCCTGCTGCAGTGAGGAAGTGCCCTCTTTGGTCCTCGTGTGTCTGTGAGGGGTCAGGCTGTGCCCGACACATTTGTCATTTTCCTTTGAGCAAGGAGATTAGCTCCCAAATGAATATGTCCAGAGTGCTCCGTGTGTCACCCCACAGTGTGCTGTGCAGGGGAGAAACCCTCCACATCTCCCCACTTACAAAAGCTGCAAGAACAGGAAAACTGTGCTGTCAGAGAACCTGATCTGCACAGGACAGTGTGCAGAAACCAAGCCTCATCACATCTGCTGTTCCTAGAGCATTGTTTATAACAACATTTCTCCCTTCTGTAGGGTCCTTAGACATAACTGACTGTATTTTCTCAAGATTCTTGTCTGTCTTCCCTTGTTTCTCAATGGGCTGCCATTCTGAGGGCATAGCAAGCAGCCTCCTCCATTCCTTTCCCTCCTGCTCCCCTGGGGATTTCTCCCTCCCCAAATTGCAAGCAGATTGAGACGTCTGGCATCCAGAGAAGTGGGAAAATAAACAAGTCTCTCTCAGTCCCCATTCCACTCCTTGCCTGCCCCGTGAGCCCAGCTGGGCTGTGTGTGCTGGCTGTGCCCAGGCCATGGGGAGTTTTGTCCCAGTGCTCCTGTGAGAGACACGTGCTGTGACACTCATTCAGGCCCCGCTGAGAGAGGTTAGACTTCTGAAAAACTGCCTACCTTAACTTTACTACTTTTTTCCCCCTATTCTACAGGCAGCAGCACAGTGGATTAAACATCTAGAAAAGAGTGCTGTTGGAATTTTTTGCAGCTTTCAGTGGTTCAGATGAGGCGAGCAATCAAAGGGCAAGGCAGAGGCATGGCTTTTCATTGCTGCTATAAACAATCAAACTCAGACTTTGCACCATGTAGAAGGCTGTGTTATAAACAAGCACGGCTGCTATCATATTACCATCCCCAGGCTGATTTATATAAACTGCCTTCTGAGCTCTGATTAGCTTCAAACACACATGCTGGATAAGCAGAGCAGATTGCTGGAATAAAATTTTCAATAAGACTTCAAATTATTCAGGTGCCTACTAGTGAGGAATTTCTGTTTCAGGGAAGTTGCATGTAGTTTCTGCAGTGTTTTAGGAGGAAGGTAGTTGAGCAAATGAAGATGGACTGGTATTTCTCTCTGAGGAGGCTGTAGCTCTGTGCTGTACAGGCTGCACATGAGTCAGGAGCAGTAATTGTTCAGCAGATCGCAGGAGGGACAAATAAATTCATTGTAAAGTTAAGGCAGAATGCAAACATCTGCATCAGGCCCTTTTAATTTATTCCATGGAAGGAGTATTTACAGCTAGTGAAATCCATGGAGTTTTCAGGCGTATGTTCAGAGGTCATGATCAGGGCTGCTGTAAGTGAACCTGCACAGCTCATTCTTGACTACAAAACAACTTTCTATCAAGGCATATCACAGAAAGAACACTATTCCTTCCACTCAACAATTCAGAAATCTCACAAGCCCTTGATTATAGACTGCTGTTCTGCTCCCGTGTTGCAAACCCCTCTTCTCCCAAAGACTTCTGAGGCAAAGACTCACTCGGTATTTATGTGCAGAGCCAGACCTACCTATGGCCGAGAATATATTAACTCCTTCCAGTTCAGATGGCACTACAGTGAGGCTGGGGACACAAGAATTAAACACTGTGGTGGAGGCTTAGCTGCTTAGAAAAGTGCTGCAAACGACCAGGAAACAGCTGCCCCAAAATAAACTCGGGAAGGGGCAGTGTAGGCTGCAGCTGAGCCCTGCCTCACCCCAGCAGCGGCACAAATGTGCGAAATGGGCGAGCCTTTATCAGGCAGAAGTCCCCGCTGGCCTGGATTCCCGTGCAATTGAAAGCAGAGTCATCCGCAACAATGGGAGCTTTATTTATCCTGCACAATTGCTGCCAAAGCAGTCCTGGGACGTCCATGAGACTGCTATGAATATGTTTGGAGCGGGATGAATCTGGCAGAGCGCTGCGAAACTGCTGCATCACCAGTCTCAGGTCTGCCGGCTGGCTGCACTGACTGGCAGTTTTTGTGCAGGGCTGCTAAGGAAATTTTAAAGCTTTCAGGAGCCTGAAATGGCACTGCTCATCCTGCCTGCCCCTGTGGAGACTCATGATTGCTCTACCCTCTAGAGGCAGTGGCGAGGATGGAATCGCTGCTGTCTGGGAGCTGATGGAGATCGTGGGGAGCCAGGGCTGTGCCCAGCCCCGCGTGCCCCACGCGCTCACTCTGCTGGTGGGTGTTTCAAGGACTAATGAATAAAGAGATAAGTCAAGAGTAAAATGGGAGTCGTTTTACATCATCTTTCTGAGGGCGCCCAGGACCCCACCATGAGATTAACCGGTTTTTTTTTCCTTTATTCAAGGTAGAAGTAGGTGTGTACCAAAGGAACAAGGATTTCGGTTTTTCCTTTGTCAGGGGCGTTTGGCACTTTCTGATGTGCTGCACGGTGCTTGTCAGCAGGGCAGAAATCCGTGGCCATCTGAGTGTCCTACTGAACTGTGCTTAATCCTGTTAGCCTCGCTAATACGACCTACTTCTTCCCAGGACTAAGAGTCATCCGGCTTTCATAGGAAACAATCATGAAACTAAATCTGCTTCCAGCATGTAGGACTCCTGAAAGAAGAGTCACTCACTGACAAGCCTGGACTCGATACCAGAGAGGCAGCAGGACTGAGAAGTTTGCACCAGAGAGCAGCTTGGCAAGTTAGAAGATATTTCACTGGACATTTTTACCCAGCTTTTAGGGCCTAGAGAGCAGTGAGAATCTGGGAGCATCAAACTGATGACTTATCTGGAAAGCCCACTCATTGCATTAGAGAAGGGGGAGCCCTCACAGCCGAAGGATTCGATGTTCTACAAGAGCTTGGGAAGAGACGTGAGAAAATACTTCACTGCCTCGTAGCCAGGGTCTGTCTGCAGGAGAATTTTCAAATCTTCACTGAAAATAAAATAACGTGAAGAATTTTAAGGAGAATAACCTCTCCTGTTTTGTGAATGTGCCTTTTCTTTATGCAGTCTTCCTGGCTCCTCACTACATGAACCCTCCAGATGTGAGGGCTGAGGCAAAGCTCAGACAAGACCAGGACTGCTTTTGGTGAACAAAAGGAAGTAGGGGACAGCAAAACAGCATGACAGGTACTCTCTGAGGTGATACTGACCTTATTTCCTAATGGGCTGAAAAGAGAGAGGCAATAAGCAAATAGAAAAGGATAAAAGGAAATTTTATATTAACTGCCTACTTGATCTCTTCCCAGAGTGAAGGTGAGAACCTTCTTGACAGCTTTCAGGTACCTGGGGTTCTGCTCCTGGGCAAATGTAAATGATGCTTTGTGGAAAAGCCACTCAGCTCTACAGTTTGAATTTGACTAATTAGAGGAGGCCTATTTCTTAATGCATGACCCTTCCCATGAGAGGGACACACTCAGAAAGTGGCACAGCAGAGCAAATGGAGATGCCAGGTACACCCCGAACCTGAGAAAGAGTCTCCAGTGCGTTGTTACCTTGCTCCTTAAGAGAAAGGCTCCTGTTCCGCACTCCAAGGCACGAGCCAGGAGGGGCTAGCAAGGCACACTCAGACACACTGCCCAGCACAAGGAACTTGTCACAGACCCAGGATTAAAGTGCTGCACAAAGCCCAGGGTATGGCACTGGCAAGCCCCTAACATGCCAAATGTCACAAACTTCTCAGCAATGCACAGAGATGTCGCCAAAGTTTCTGTGTGACATTCAGTTGTCATTTTTCTCTGGAGATCTGCAGGAGGGCACTGTCACAGCCTGCAAGGCTGCCAGTGAGAGCTATGCAGTGCATGGGAGACCACGGAAGAGTCTCCCTCATTATCAGATGCCTGAGAGAGTCTTTGCTATCCTGATACTGAGAGCAATAAGGCGATAAATCAGTGGAAAGCAGAACTTGTAGGTTGACAATGGCTCAAAAAATATCTGGCAGCCCCCAAAGTGCTCATCTCCCCCTCCCATCATCGCCTCCAGTTTGCTTAGTTCTGTTTCCTTCGTTAGCTCTGGCATACTGGCAAACTGTGAGACCCTTCAAATCCAACCCAATTAGCTCTTGCCTCATCTCCTAAACCCCAAACTGTGAGACATCTTGCAGGGGGAAGAACAAAATGTACAATTCTGCTTTATTAACAGAGTCTAGGGATCTACGGTGCTCCAGGGAAACGAGAGAGGCAAAGCTCAGCAGTGGAGGAGGGTGGGAGGGCAGGCAGGAGGCTGGGAAGGCTCCATAGCACAGAGAGCAGATCCCATCTCTTCTGCCCTGTTTTAGTCCAATCACTCAGTGTGCATTGCAGGGCTGTCCTGAGCCGCTCCGTCTGTGCCACAGGCAGCTGTGGCACAAAACTCCAATACTGAGGTGGTTGCTCAGCAGTGATAACACAGCTCAGGGGAGGAAGGTTCTCGGTGGGGAAATGGATATGTGGAGTGCAGCGGCAGGGGAGATAAAAGGTCATGAATGCTGAACTAGAAATGTTGCTATTGGTATGCAAAAGGATATGAACCAATCTCTCAGTATGAAAACTTGATAAAATAATGTAATTTCCATTGAGCAAAGTAACACAAGGACCTATTTGGAACCTTTCTTCAGTCCTCCCAGATTTAGAAGTATTAGACAAGTAATTTTATTTCCCTGTCACAGCTCATTATGAAAGGACATGGCATGCTCTGCACCCTCTCTGGTTCTAAGTTTGGTCTTTATCTCATCATGTTCCGTATGTGAAAGTATCCTGCTCTTTGATCAGCATTAGACCTACATAAACAAAGTTAGAGCAATTTCACTGAACGTTATCTCCACAGAAGTCAGGATTAGGAACAAAAGCTCAATTTAAGGTGCATTGACAGAGCTGGATGCTGAGTTGTGCCTGAGCGTTTCTCTGAACAGGAGCAGCACATGGCTCCTGTGCTGTGTTCCAGCTGGTTCTGCTCTGCTGGTGACGAATGTTACACTGATCTGGTGCAGTAACATCAAGGATCATATGAAAATAGTCCTTCAAATACAGTTTGCTACCAATCAAGTGGCAAATGGGGTGAAAAACTTGAAAGAAACATTGACTCACCAAGCTGAACCTGTTTGGGTTTTGCCCAAAACTTTCTTTAAAAAAAAAACATGCTTGAATAATCCTCAGATCTTTAACAGTGTGCCCCAAATTAAGCAAGAGTACAGAGAGATACAGGCTGAGCTATACAGGATTTCTCGTGGGTTCATCATTGCTGCCCAGCAGGCAGATGTGGGTCTGCTCCTTCAGAGGCTCCTTCCCCTGTGCTGACTCTCCCACCCTGCTCTGCTCAGTGATGCTGCCCAGTGCTCAGATGATGCTGTCAGGGCTGTGGTGAGATAAGGATGATGACTCATTCCTTTGCTCTGTTCAAGAAGGGTGTAAATATTACACAGCTTCTCTTGAGTCTCAAAGAAAAAAGAAAAAGGAGGGGTTTTAGAGTTTCTGAGCACAGTGCATGGCAGAGCCACAGGCAGACTGCATTACATTCCTGTGAACTCGCAGATTCTCTTTCTTTTATGGGAGATATTTTTCATTTCTTTCACCAAGTCAGGGGAGAATCATCTTCCTGACCACCTCCCATTCTGTCCTCCACAAAAATGTCACACTGAAACATTTCTGATGGTGCCAAAACCTGATATATGGCACATAAAATACATCACTGTCACAATATGAATCAGTCACGAAGCACCTCACTCCTGGTGAGGTGACACAGAATAAAAACTAGACTGGAGAATTCCTGATGGATTTTCTGGGGCCTCATCTTCCCAACTTCTTTCACTGTTATGAATAAAACAAAGAACATTTTTATTTGTGGAACGTATCAACTTGCTTAAAACAATACAAGCAAATGAAAACACAGCCCTGCCTCCTTTTTTTAGTAGGTTTGCAAACCAGCATGGTCTAGCCATTCATCCAAGAAAATTCAGAGTAATCTGAAACCCATTCCCATGGCAGCAGGACAGAGGACTGAATTAAATGGGAAAGCCAGCTCTTGACAGCAAAGAGGAGGGGCTGGAGTGTCTGGACAGCACCCAGAGTGGGAGGTGTGGGGCTCCATGTCAGCCTCACCTGCAGTCCCCTCTCCTCTCTGAAATCTCACTCATGGATGACCCAAGGGATGGAATTCATCAGGCTAGGGATCCTTATTCACTCTTATGCAGTTAAAATCTGATTGATTTCCTTCTGGTGACTTCAGGAGTGGTTGCCATACTCAGATTGCCTCAGGTCATACATTTTGTCTACTTATATCCTTGCAAAGGAGAAATAAATACAGGTAGATGACAAGGGAAAGTGCCCTGAACCAAGCAGAAAGCTTTAGTGATAGCAGTTTTATCATTTCTAATGATAAACTCAATATTGCAGAAAATGCTAAAAGTGAGAAGAAATGAAAACAATTTGTATCTTTATGGATGAACTATAAACAATGACACCCGGGCAGTTCTATCCAGAAAAAGAAAACCCACTCCCCTCACTGGTTTCAATTACACTTAACAGTTAAAAAAGGATGCTGGTGCATAAATCTTGCTCTAGACAGAATCCAGCATGGCCCAGCTGCACTGCATAGCTTGTTTTCCTGTCTGTGTGTGCACAGCGTGCACTCTCTGTAATGAAGGATAATTGTGTCACTACATAATTAGAGATAAAAAAGCGGGCGGGTGAGATGCCAGTGATGAGATCAGCATGGCAATCCTCCTAAAGAGATAGATATCTGCTTGCCACGTGGTTTGGGGCCAGGCCTGGGACCAGGGTCAAGGAGCTACATCTCTCTCTAGGCTGTTGCATGACCCCCAGGAGAACGTTTAACTTTTTCTTGTCCCATTTCCCAGGTGGTGCAAATGAAAGCTGATTGTTCAGATGAATGTCACTTCTCTGCAGAGGCCCCATGAAAAATTCAGGCAATATTTGAATCATTTAAAGGTTCTTTCCAAAATGCGCTGGAGCAAAGTTTACAGAACAGTTCAAAGGCTGGAAGACTTGCAAAAACTGTTTAAAGGGATTATTTATGACTTAGCTAAGCATTGATTAATGGACAGTGTATATGGAGGCAGCCAGGATCCATGTCTACGTGGAAGAAGGGAATGGGCAATGGTGAAAACATCAATTACACTCTCATAGGTCCAGCTGGAGAAGTTTAAGCTGTTCTGTAAGTTGTGACACTAAACATGAGATCCTATTCTAGAGACACAGAGGAAGAAGGGATTAAGGCAGGGAGAGAGATCTGGGGTGAAAAGGGGTTTGCAGAAGAGGATAAGGTGGGAGATTGGAGGACTGCAAAAGGGGAAAGGAGCCAGTAAGAGTCAGGCAGCATGGTCAGAGTTGGTAAAGGCTCTCCCTAGGCATCAAGGACAGCAGAAATCTCTTCAACCATGCCTAGGAGGTGTGGGACCTCAGGAGTGAGACCCCAGCATGACTGGGATGCTCCATCCTCTCCGTCCTCTCCCTTTTGAAAAACTGAAGTGAGCCTTGAACACTTGGTCTGGGCAGCACCTGGATCTAAACTCCAATATCCTGTTGGAAATGTGCCAGGTGAGCACCATTAGCTCCAGAGCCCCAGATAAAGGGCTGTTTTCCCAGTGCAGGTGCTCTCCTGCTCAGGGCCATCGAGATTTGGGGCCCGAGGAAGCCCTGAAGAGCAGCATTGCTCTGACTTGTGAGGAGCACACTCAGCCGAGCACAGAGAGAGCAGGGCATTGTTAAAACCACTCCTTTGCGGGACATTCCTTTTTTTAAAGGCCATTCATATAATGCTGGAACAAGAGTGGGAAATGCCTTGTCTCGGGCTTCCTGTTGTCAAAGCGAAAAATGATCCAATATCCTCCCGCACGGGCGCTGGCCTGCGCCCAAAACGCTCTGCAGCACGAGCGGGGCCACGGGGCTGGCACGGCACGGCGTGGCTGGGGCTGCTCGTCCTGCCCGTGGGCACCGTGCCTCCTCCTCCAGCTCGGATTTTATTTTTAATTCAGCTACTCAGAGGGATGGAGAGAGGAAGAGGCGGGTGCTGCCCTGGGTTGAAGTCCAAAGAGCATTGTTTTCTCATTATGAGCATTGTGTTGCCATCATTGATAATTATAATCTTACATCTCATGTCTTTTTTTTTTTTTTTTTGAAAACCACACAAAGGCACTGAAGCCAGAAACTTCTTGGTGACAGCCCAGGAGATGTCTGTTGTTCTTCCTGACTGTATTTTATCTTATGGGGTATGAGGGTATTGCTGTGGAAATGCCAGATATTAAAACCTCATTATACTTCTGTTTGCAAAACAGATCTTAATCACTCACCATCCTAAACAATTACCCTGGCAGGCAAATTCTGGAAAAATTAACAGCCAAAAAGGATGAAAAATCTTTTTTTTCTTTGTTGAAACAGCAAAATCTGCATGCAAATTCACTTAATCAGCCAAAACGCCCTGCTAACATAGCCCTATTCCCAAGGAGGCACTTTTCCAATTTTCTGAAGTGGAGCTACTTGTGTTTCCTAAACCTTGTTCCAACTATAGCTATAATATAAAGTTCAATGTTTTTCTGCAACCTGTCCCAGCATAGGGAGCTGTGATCTGAAGCAGAGGGATGCTCTCCATCCTTGCCCTCATCGTATTTCCTGTGTAACTCCCATGTGAAGTGGGAAGTGCAGAACCCCACTGGCCCCAGGGGTCAGCATTGCGGATCCAGCACAACCCATATTATTGCACTAAGGATTAGCAAGGAAGTGCTGCTGATTCCTGATCTCTCCTTGTCCAACAGAAAAAATCTCGTGCACTTTTGCTGGGGTTCCTGAGGGATTCCCTCTTCCAAAACTGGTAGTGATGATGTGGTAGGACTGCCATGGACTCCCTGGAAAATAAGTAGTGGTATCTAATAGAATTGTCTTGGTTTCATGGGGATTCTAGTCCTGGAATTCCTGTCCTTGTGTGAGGCTGAGTTCCCTTCGGTCTCTGCTACCCCTTGGGCTCTCAGTTAGATCAGCCACAGGTCTCCTAATTGTCAGTCCAGGCTGTGCTTAAAGCAAAACCACTCTCATGAGGTTCAGGGGGTACTGCTTTTATGGCAGCCATTTCACTAAGCAATGAATATTATTTGAACACTTACTTGCCTTGGAGAAGATGGATCTCTTTTGCTGTTTCCCTCCCTGCAGAGGGTATTCATTCCTCCACTGACAGTGGGATGATGAGAGGGGCAGTGATCTAACTCCTCTGTACGACCCTTCTCACCTTGCCAAGCCAGCAGTTCAGCACGGCGCTGACTTCAAGGAGTTAGGAAACTTCTGAGATCACTGCTCTCCTTTAGAGAGAGCTCTTATTTTATTTAAAAATGCCAAAACACAAATGCGCATTACGAATTGCGTAACTTTATGTTTCACGTCTCAGCTCCCGGTGGCCCGTAGATGTTTATTTAATTATTTCTCGAAAGTTTAGGGGAAAGCTGAGGATGGATGGGAAGCTGAGGGCAGGTGTGAAATGTTCCAAGCACAGAGCCAGAACTTCGGCTGCTGAAGGCTGCAGGAGGAGCCCGGCACAGGGAACTAGGAGCAGAGAACTCGATGCTGGGCTCTGGGAGTAGGTAGTTGGGATTCTGGGAGCTGGGAGCAGGGAACTCGATGCTGGGAATTCGATGCTGGGCTCTGGGAGCAGGGAGCTGGGCGCAGGTATCTCCCTGCCCCGCTCTGAGCCCCGGGCGCTGCTCAGGGCAGCGATTTAATGCTAATTGGAGCTGATGGCCGTGATTTCCAAAGCACTCGGCGTTGTTGTGCACACCTTTTCAGTCTTCTCCCTGCGTTCAATACAAAGGCAGCGGTTTACACCGGCTCCCGGTTAATCCCGCCCTCCCAGGAGGGACAGGCTGTGCTCAGGAGGAGGGGGACAAGGACCAGCCCATCCATCACCTGCGGCCACTCTCCCCTGCACCCCGACCTCCTCCCTGCCTGTGAGTCCCTTTTGCTCCCTTTAACAGGTGTTAGACAGAGGTTTTATGTGAAAGATCGACATTAAGGTCCCTGGCTACCACGGCTGCCCTTCCCAGCCCCTCAGTCTGGACCCCCACCCGAAAAACTTTAACTCTGCACAGATTTTCCAAGGTGAGTACAGAGATGAAGGAAGGGGAACCTCCTCAGGCCTGCTGAATGCATCTTAAATCTGCAAATCCCACTCTGATATTCGACAGAGATGAGCTCACAGAGGGGCATCTCTGCTCCCACTTCTGGAGAAAAGGAAGTTTCATTGTTTTGCCCACAGGCGATGGCACCGACACAAATATTTAGTGTGCACAATGACAAATACTCGATATCTGAGCACTTTCATACTTCAAGAGTCACCAAGAGGGATTTAAGCATATCTGAGTGCTCAGCAGGAATGGGAAGGACAGAAGATTGTGCTTAAAACTTTGCAGCCTTGCCTTAACAAGAATTGCTGACAATTCGAGTCAGCCTGCAAGGAGCCAGGTATTGTATGTGAGTCCCTTTTGCTGCAGGAGGTTTTTAGCCCAAAAAACGTCCCTTTATATCAAGTGAGTGGACGCTGTCTGTCCAGCAGAAGGATGCAGCGCAGCGCAGGCACAGTGACGCCAATCTCAGGAGCAAGGAAACCATGGTCCAGCCTGCTGGAAGCCAAAAACAAGGCAGAGCTAAAGCTGTGACTAAAGGCTGCAAGTCCGAAGGGCAGCTCTGGGGCTGAAAAGGTGACTTTTGTGTGGGAAAGGCAGCGGGGGGAGGGCAGCTGCTGGCCCAAACGCCGGAGCCAGGATGGATGGGAGATGTCTGCTTAACAGCCCACATTCCTGGGCTCTGCCAGCTCCCCCTAATCTCCTGATCTTAACAACAACCAGCTATTTGTCCCTAAAGTGGGCTAGCAGGGGACAGAAAAGGCCTTTCAGGTGCACAGGTTCCTGCGGCGCTGCCAGTTCTCAATTACTATATGTGAGACATTTCGCAATATTTTGTGTAATTGATTATTTTTTTTTTTTTTTTAAAGATTCACAGGCTGGAATCTTGTCAATATGTGAGAATTTCAGCCCAGATTTTAGATAATTTTTTCATAACCTGCAGCTTCCTCTTTCAGAGGAGGGGATGATGATTGGGGGAGCTTTGTGCTTTTAGAGGCGGTGCCCTACAGAAGTGCTCCTTATCACGGCCTGAGCTCGGGATCAGCCCTATCAACCCGAAGTGCAATTTCCCTAAAACCTGGGAATCTGAAGGATGAGGTGGACATACAGAGCATAGTGTCTGACAGGGAAAAGAGGAAAATAAACTGTTGCTCCCTTTGAAGGACGGGTGGGATGGAGGATGGAGAGGCTGAGCCGGGGAA
Organism: Pardalotus punctatus; assembly: GCA_013400915.1. NCBI lineage: Eukaryota > Metazoa > Chordata > Aves > Passeriformes > Pardalotidae > Pardalotus > Pardalotus punctatus. The sequence continues at coordinate 25,185 of VZTX01018176.1, forward strand.
GGATGGGGAGACAGCTCGGGCTGTGCAGGCGGCAGAGCCCTTCCGAGCAAAACGTGTCACTCCCGAAAGGGCAGCAGCCGGGTATTTTGTCATGCCCGGAGTGAGTGTGATGGTAGCAGTGTAATCTTCCTTACAGCAGCACCGCAACACCCTGAGAAAGGCATTCGGAAAAACTTTTCGGGCACCATCCCACAGAAACGGCGCTGTCAGGGCATCTTTCACCGTGAGGAGCCAAAGGTGTCACAGCACCGATGGCCAGGACGAGAGAAGCGGACACAGCAGTTTGAAATAAGATGTAAAATAAGCGTGGGCCAGAATCCCTGCTAAAGATCTGTTCACGACCTCAAGTGCCAGGTCACGAGTGGCTCCGCTGTTGGGGACTGCGGGACCATGAGGGACCTTTCCCTCTGCCTCACGGGACACGAGCACTAACGATGCCAACCAAGGGCTAACGTGCAGCCCATCCCTTCTGTGCCGCACACCGAAGCCACTGACCTGCCCTCATTAACAGCTAAGAGGGGCTGGATGGCCCCACAAGTAACCTGGAGCAGTGATGGATACTCCAGGATTTCTCTCTGTAGTACTTCTCTAAGTCACTGCTTACACAACTCGTTATTTTTAACTCCAAAAGGCTTTTCTTTCCTGGAAACAAACACTCAAACAGATTCCCGAAGTTAGAGCTGCGTTAGTGTTTAATAACCTTTGAGGGTAAATTGAATTCCCCCTCTTAAAGCAGCAGGGAGAATTTAAACTGGTGGTTTCTATTAAAAGAAAACGTTCCCTGTGAAATTTCGCCGATGCGTTCAGTGCAGTGAGCGAGTCACATTTATGGTTAGTTATTCATGTTTTCACTTTGAAGTGCAGGGTGATGGTGTGGTAAACCCCGCAGCGCTGGGAAGCGTTTATTTTGGAGCAAAAGTTATTTGCTGGAATTTCTAAATATATTTTGGGTCGATCTTAAAATAATTAACCCTCCCTGGAAGGTCAGTAGGTGGAAGACGGCAGGGAAGCGTGGCCACCCTTCTCCTGCCCTGGAGGTGGGCGATAAGCGAAAGAAAGGAGGAAATGCTGCTTTGCCTGAAGTTACAAGAAATCATTTCAAATTCACCAAACTCTTTTCACAGGCCCCGTTTCCTGCAAACATTCCCTGGGACGGGGGGAAGCCCTGGGAAGCGGCTGTGAGCCGGGCTGGGACACGGCGGGACACTAGCGAGGGACAAGGGACAGCGGCGAAGAACAGGGGACAATAGCGGGGGACGAGGGACAGGAGCGACGGGCAGGGGACCGCAGCGACAGACAGGAACTGGCAGCAGCAGGCAGGGGACAACAGGGACAGCAGGGGACAGCAGTGATGGGCAGGGGACAGCAGGGGACAGCAGCGGGCTGCAGGGGACAACAGGGACAGTAGGGGACAGCAGTGACGGGCAGGGGACAGCAGGGGACAGTAGCGGCTGGCAGGGGACAGCAGAGGGCAGCCAGTCCCCTGTCATTCACCTTCCCGTGACATGGGGATTTCTTTCCATGGGTTGCGCGTCCAAGAGCTGGCATTNGCAGGGGACAGCAGCGGGCTGCAGGGGACAACAGGGACAGTAGGGGACAGCAGTGACGGGCAGGGGACAGCAGGGGACAGTAGCGGCTGGCAGGGGACAGCAGAGGGCAGCCAGTCCCCTGTCATTCACCTTCCCGTGACATGGGGATTTCTTTCCATGGGTTGCGTGTCCAAGAGCTGGCATTCCCAGCCTTTCCCTCCCGCAGCTCCCACTGAGAGCTCCGGGCCCCGGGCAGAGCTCAGCCCGGGCGGTTTTACCCACCCAGAAACTCGCCTCTGAGCACTGGAAAACAATCGGCAATTTCTAAGCTGGTGGAATAATAATTTATTGCCGGTTCCCCTGGAGGGCTCCAGGACCCGCTGTTCGGCCGCAGACGGGCTCAGGGAACGCCACCAGGAAGGTGCAGCTTCACCATTCACAGCGGCCAGTGCCTGCTCCGGTTCAACCTCCCCCCGGATGGTCAGTGCAAGCCCGTGGGCCGGGTGGGCTACAAGCCCCACGGGCAGGATGGCCGCTGTGGCCAGCCCAGGTGCGGCCGGGGCACAGAGCGGGGCCGGGCTGGCAGCGGTGCCGAGCCCACGGCTGGGCTGCAGGGACACAGCGCGGAGCCGCTGCCTCCCCCAGCCCGGGGCTGGCACCGAGCGCTCCCGGGCTCTTATATAGGTCAAGAAATCTTAGAGCATCGTGTCTCACATCAGACCTCCCCGTGCAGGAGCCTTTATTTATAGATATAGACACGGAGACAGAGATACAGGCTGCGGCTTCCACCGGGGAGTGGTTGTTCCTCATTAGACCCTTGGACCCAATTTCCTTCGGGATGTGTCGTCTTAAAGTGTTGCCAGAGACTGATGGATTGTATCCAGATAGAAGGTGACAAGCACTATACAACCAAACTATAAAATGAATCAAGTCAGTTGTTATTTGAAAGAAAAAAATGTTTCTCCCAGAGCTCATAATTTATTAAAATCTAAAATAAAGAGCTGAATATTTATAGTTTACTTTTGTTCCTCTTTTTGGAGCTCTCTAGACAGACATTTTCAGTTGGCCTAAAAAATTAGTTCTGCATTTAGAATGAAGAAATCTGAAGTGCTCTCACAGATTTCTTTCCTTCTGGAAGACATTAAGAGCTTTGCCCATGGTTTTTCCCAGCTAATGAGCCTTCTGGCCTTTAGTGACTTTGGGCATGATTTTGACAACATTGCCCACAGCACAGCTCACAATGCCATGCCACGGCTGTTTTACATTGCAGTGGTAGAAAGAATAATTATTTCTAGATTATTACCTAAACTGGCATCTGCTTGAGAAATGGGCTTATTTGTTTAAAAATCTCTTTCAGGAGGTTTTTTTCCCCCCCTCCAAATCACAAAGAGTAATTCAACACCCACTAAAGAAGCAGATCACCTATAATCATACGCACATCTGGGATTATTATTAAAGGCTGCTTATTCAAATTATTCTCACAAGTAGTTCCTTAAGGAAAGGGACTGAAATTAAATCCAGGTAAGATAGCTACAGCAGTCCAAACTTCTTGTCTTTGTCCTACCTTAAAGCTTAAATGCTAGCAAATTCCCTCCAAAGTCAGCTTGTGTCCAGGGGTGGGCAGCAGATTTATGCCTTCCATCCCAGTGAAATCCCTGCTGAGGAATGAAGCAGATTACATTGAATCCATGGACTTCATACTCACATTCAAAATTAATGGGCATATACCTTTACACGGTACAAAATGAACCACATGCTAATTTTTAAAAAGTGTTTTAAATCCCTGAGTTGAGGGTTTCTCCTGTGCTTACCTGGGATGACACACACACCGCCCTGGCTCTGCAAAGGAACAGCAAAATTCAAAAAGTGAGCAGGAAGTTTTAACAAAACTGGTATGTTACAGTATGGGGCAAAAGGCCAAATCAGTAGGAATTCATCTCCTCAGCATACGCTGGTGCTTGGAGTAGGTCCTACAGATGTTTTTTAATACTTGTGTGCCTTTCGGTGCATGTCCAAGCCTCCTGACCCAGCTGGGAAGTTTAAACCAGAAGAGCTCTGCATACAGGCACCTGCTCAGGAGATAAAACGGCGCAAAAGTGACAGCTGAACCAGTCCCTCTCTGCACTGCTGCAGTTCAGGCATTCTAGTGTAAACATTGGAAAAAAGTTGTTCTGTTTACACAGACAGAAGGTCAAAGCCCTGGCTGGAGCTGTGTCTGGTGTCCTCAGGGGCAGGATTATCAGGGAGGGCATCAGCCCTGAAGGCAGAGGTGGCAGAGGAAGACAAGCACAGCAGGATCCTGGCTCTTGAGTGAGATCCAGTGTTGTTTCCTCGCTGCTGAATATGTTTGTTTGGAAGAGTTTAGTGTTCTGTGATGGCTAAGAGTCAGTCATGGGCTGAGCTTCCAGCTGGACGTGTGAGGAGCACAGAGGTACAGAGAGAGGCCCAACAAAATACAGGCAAGGACTGCACTCCTTCTCTGGGACAAAGATACCTCCAGTGGCAAGCTCTCCATCCTGGTGGAGACACAAAATATGGTATTTTTAAGATTGTTGCTGACTTCGACAGATTTTTCTCTGCTTAAATAATATTCTCAAGTCAGAAGACAGCACTAGGAAAATCTGCTTAGCGCTCAGCAGCAAACTTCTACCCCCGAGTTTTACACAAGGAAGCGTGAGCTGCCCAGAAAAGCGGAGGATCCACACTTATGCTCCAGGGTAACTGGATTTTCCTCCCAGCACTAAAATGCTCATTTGTCCGTGGGTTATTCAGCAGGGAGGCAGCCCATGGCTCGTCATAGGCTCCCTGCAGCCTCTGCAATTATACAATAGAGCGGTGCTGTGCAATTACACAGCCTCTGCCATTCAAATGCCGCAAATCATTTGGCAAGCACTCATTAAATAACTTGCACAACAACCTTGCTGATAAAGTACACATGCTAATCGTGTCTGAGCATCACAGGCTGAGGCACAGAAGATTCAAGGACTTGCTCAGGGTCACACTTTGAGGATCAATAGGAGTCACTGGTGACTTCCCTCTCATTATCCAATGCCAGTTCTTACATGCAACATCCTCCATTTGGATTTAAAATACAGATGACTGATGCCATCCTTCTATTCCTGTTGGAAGAAACCCATGTGTCAAATCTGAGTGTAAAAATACTGTATTTTGATACAAATATATGCCATAAAAGGAGATCATGCTAGTAGAGCTTGCAAATTCATAGCTCTTTAAGCCCTGAAGCAGCTCAAAGAGCTCTTCCCTGAGTATTTATGTGGTTTTCACTTTACCACCTCTCAAGTGGAACATAACATTCCCTTAATAGCACACAGCAACACCAGCATAGAAATTGAAGAACCACATCCAAGGATAGGGCTGAAAATAAGGAGGGATTTAAACCCAGAAATAAGGTAGTGCTTCAACAAAAAGCTTGATCTAGAATTCCAATTAATTTTCCCTGATTACCTGAAACACTATTATGAAGATCTGCCTGATTTTCTGCATATCGCAGAACAGACAATTTCAACCACAAAGTTTTAGACCAGGGGAATGTCAAGTATGTTGAAGGGCAGAGTCTCCACACTCACACCTTGGTACCACAGCATCCTTCTGCATCATCAAATTGTACTCACTCCCAGGTCACAGAAGGAAAAATGCTACTTACAGTCTGGTTTGCTGAAAATGATCCTATAGTGTATAACTTCCCAACAGCTTTGTTTTTATTTATAAAGGGGCACATCATCATTATTATTATTACTGGAAATGGATGGAGCCTTGGACTCAGGAAGTCCATAAACCACTGCTTCAGGAGTGTGCACAGGAAAGAGATGCTCTGTACTTGCCTCCCTGCTGAAGACAGTTGTCAGCACCCTTGGCCCCATTCCTGCAGGTTTTGTAGCAAGAACTTGGGGAATTTCTAAGTCAGAAGTGTCCAGACCTCTGTGACGCTGGTAATGAATCCATTAATTCCTTGAATCCCTTATTTTTGTTTCTCTTGTATTTGTGATGAGATCCCTGGCTGTCTCCATCCCCCTGGCATGCTCAGGTGCAGGTTTTCCCAGGTGCAGCATTCCCTGTCCGAAGGGCTGCAGTGGCTCCACAGTGGATGGCAGTGCCACGGACTGGGGTATCCAGGAGTGGGTGCTCCTGGTCCTCTCGTGCCAGGTGCACTGTCCCAGCTCCCGTCCCCTGGGGAATTCCATGGAATTCCATGGAATGCCAACACTGCCTTTGTATGGCATGTAGGGATGAAGGATACGGACGCTGAGGTCGTGGGGGGATCAGGTAAGGTGAGAGAACATCTGGAGGGAACACCTGGAGATCCAACTGCTCTGCAGCTGCCAGCCTTGCATTGAGCTCTTATTGCTCCCAAATCTACCTGAGAACGACAATATGAGTTCAAAGCTCGTTCAAAAGCAGCGCAGAAACAGCCCCTGCTGTCAGCGACAGCGAGGAGCCGTTTACTGCAAACTACATGACTCACATCATGCAAAGCAAGGACAGAGAATTTCAGAGAGCAGAGGTGAGGGGTGGCCCCGTTCACACCCAGAGCGGAGCCTTCTGCCCGTGCCCGAGGCTCTGGAGGGAACCCAGCAGCCTCTCTGCCATCCTCTCCCCTCTCCCCCTCTGCTGTCCTCTCCCAGGGTTTTTGATACCCTGTCTTGCTGGCCTTTCTAATGAGCAACATCTTCCTCAGACAGGTTTCAGGGGTGGAGAGCAGCTGCCCATGGACAGAGATCTTCCCCCAGCAGCTTCTCCTGCCATGGCTGTTCTTGTCTTGTGTTCCCTTCTCCAGGAGTGCAGCAGAGGAGGAGGAGGAGGAGGCACCGCTGCTCCCATCTGCCTCCCACATAGCCTTTGTGTAAATGGGGAATTTCTGTTCTATTTTTTAATCTGGTGTCCTCCTGTGAATGCCACTGGGAGTAGAAATTCAGGAAACCAAGTTTTAAATGTTTGGATGTTCAGATCCTGTTAATCAAGGCTGGAGTTTCTTAATGAAGGAAAAAGAGCAGCACTTTCACTTCATTTTCATTTCTGTGCAGAGAAGAGGGCTCCAGAAATTAAGTGATAATTTCATTAAATTATTATCCATTGAAATACACCCAGATTAGTGTGATAACTCAGCTAATGGCATCTGTAATTATTTGATTACACATGCTGAACTATGGATCTATGAATATTAAATATATTAGACACTAATATAAAGCCAAGGGATAATCTAACTGTCATGAATTCAGATAAAACAGTTGTAAAAACCATATGTGTGGTATTAAGCTCCCCAAATGAAAACCAGCAGTACATCCCTTCCCAACTCTAACTCACTGTGATGCTTCTAGGTTATTTAGAATAACATATTGCTTTTTAGAACAGATTAATTACCTTTTTTCCCCCAAATATTTGAACATCTGTGCACTGACACACACCTTCTCCTCCAGCCTCATCCCCAATATCCCTTGAACTGCCAGCTGTGGCATAACATGAGCCAAGACACTGAGCCTGCTCCAGACAAGAAGATTCAGACATTTCTTATCCCATATGTATTTTTAAAACCTGTTTCCACTGGTTCAGAGTGAAGGACCTGGCACAGTGACCTTTAGATGACAGAAATAAATACAAATGCAGCTTTTGAAAGGGGTATATGATGATATTTGATGTTAATTCTCCCCCAAATGGAGAAAATGTTATGTAGAAAACATGACGTGCCGTGTGGACTAGAGCAATTCAGTTTTGAAAAAAAATAACAAAACAACAAAAGAGGTGACAGGAGGAAAGCACAGCTTCAGAGGAAGAATTGTAAGAATTCCTGAGAAGCAGGAAAATGGATCAAATAGCCGATCTCATTGCTGTGCTCTGTGACAACTGTCGAGTTTTGGGTGCAGGAAAACCCCACACCTATAAACACTTTATAAAATATCCAACAAGACCCAACTGCCATCCCTGAGAACACATCATGGTTACCTTCCAGCCAGGCAGAAGAACTCACTGTACTCATTGTAAACACAGAGGTGCCAGATGTGCTCTGCTACACGAGGGCAAGAGCAGTCTCTTCAAACCTCTGGCAGAGCTGAACCAGCAAAGGAAACCAACCCAAGGCTCCAAACGATGCTACAGACCGGGAGTTCCCAGCCTGAGCAGATCCCACAGGCTCCTGTGCTCCCAGCATCCAGCACCCAGCTGCAGACAGGACCTTCTGGTCGGCAGGAGGGCACTTTAATCCAGGTAAACCACAACCAGTGATCACCCCTGCGCTGGCAGAGCTCCAGCTGACACAGCCTGCCAAAGCCAGCGTGTGCCAATGGGGGCACAGGGAATTTAAAACAAATTTCAGATGAGTTTTAGCATGCCTTATTTGTTCTACAAGTTGTGCTGGGGTTATTTATGATTTTTCCTCACCATTTCAGCAGACATTTTTACCTCAGGGAAGGCCAGTGTTTAAAAAGCTCTCCTTCCCTTATCTTATTCCTTCCTCTTTCCTCCCAAGAGACAATCTAAAGGTGATGGAATTTGGCAGCTAGCATTTCACCTGCAGAAGAGAAAAATTGCTTAGAACACAGTATTTAGCTGCTGTTACTGGATGACTTTATATTGATTCATGTCTGCTCTGTCACCATAATGTGTCTCAGCACCTCCACATCACATGAGGCCAATGACCAGCTTGGGGAACCAATTTGACCACAAACCAGTACTTTTACAAACACAGTAAGATGATAAAAATGCCTTCAATCTGATCTGTTTTGGCATGTGATGGACAATTGGAAATGCTGACATAAAAGAAATGGAGGGAAAGTTCTGGCTGAGGACCTTTAGGTGAGTGCCTGTACTTTGTCCCTGTTTGGCTGACACTGCCCACACTGAAATGGAGTGAGCTGGAGCAGCAAAAGTAGGCAGAGATGACCCAAAATGCTTCGATCTGCAAGGCCAGAACCAGAACTTCAGATCTGGAGTAAAAGGCAAAGAAAATACAGAAAAAAAAGTTTTAAAAAAAGCATATCCTATTTCTATGGTTATTGGATTTTAGGGTTTGTTTCTGTCTGTTCCCAGGAGTAAAATACAGGAAAGTTACAGAACATTTGTTGACAACAACTGACTATAGCAATGGGGGGAGAAAAATATGCTTTGGAGTAAGTGCTTCAGCATCCTCATAAATCTGCCCTGGAACAGACTCTGGCCATTGTATTTCTGAGGCTGTTACAACAGAGCACAGCACGGTGGTTGCTCTCACCATGGCAACCCAGAAAACTGCCCCATCAGAGAAGGCTTGCACTCTGAACACCCATCTCTCCCTGTCCTTGCTTCTCAAAGGAGGCTGATGCATTCAGGACTTGAAGTAGCACTCGAAGCCTGAGCCCCAGCTCCAGTGCCTCTTAAAGTCTCAGCACTCCATCCAACAGCAGTGACTGGGAACATTAGCAGCAGCTCTCTTCTGCTGCAGAGAGCTATTGAAAAATGGGGTCAAACCTGTGAAAGAGTATTTTCAATTTCTTTAATACACAGTGACCTTTTGGGGGCCAGCACTCGCTCTTTATGGTGAGTACTGGAGAGGCTGAATGACCTGAGCTGGAGTTCTGGTTGTGTTCTTTACAACATTGCCTTCTACCACCGTACCATTATCCCACCATGAAGAAGGGGGCTCAGATCATGGCCTGAGCCCTGGGGGAAGTGATTTTAGGCCAAGTCATTGGGCTGGCTGGGGGAGCTGGTGCTGGGGCTCACACAGCCCTGCCACCCCTGCTGTCCTGGCTGAGGCTTCTGGCAAATGCCAGCCAGGCAGCCAGAGGTGATAATGTCACATTACATCTACAATCCAGACCTTGTCTGTTAAACCTTGTGTTCTTCAGTATTTTCATCATGTTTCATTTGAAACATTTATTTACATTTCATGGCAAAAATCTGCTCTTAAGCAATCTGCCTGGTGAGACAAGGTATTTCATTAAGCACTTCTGGAGTCAGTAAGACATCACCATTTTTTCCCCTGAGCTAGAAAACCACTCATTTCAGAAGGGAAAGCACATATATTATCCACTGAGACGGAATGATTCCACTACCATCCCCAAATCATGTTCTGTTTGCTCAGGACAAATCACTAAGAAGATTTTAAAGAACTAACACAATGGGGATCCCCAAAAGGCGGGTATTATTTCTATACTTTTTATGGAATAAAAGTGTATTATCTCCTTTATATAGGTGGAGAATTGAGCAGAGAAGCTAAAGGCCCCATTTTGGGAAGTGTTGTGTATCCTACTCCCACACAAACTAAATGAAGTCTTCCCTGGCCAGAGTCCCAAGAGATTACTGGTATTCAAACTGCTGTTGAATCCTCCAATAGCTGAGGTGCAGGACTGCAAATATTATATTTAGCACTTGAAATACTTCAAACTTGAGCAGTCAGTCATTACATACATTTCAACATGGGAGTAGGTGGTTTGGCTTTTTCCTACTCAACTGATTAGAAGAGTGTGGGGAGAGATGCACTTTTTGAAATAAATAATTTGGTGAAGAACTGAAAGGATATTGAAGTGGGTATCCAGGATCCGATGTCTACACCTATGCACAATATATCCACTTGCTCTTTTGAAGAAAAAGTTCAAATTCATTTGTCCTTGCGCAAGCAAAATGTTCAGTAGCTTTGGTGGGGGCTCTGCTGAGCCTCAAAGGCTGGATCAGGGAGCTGGCTGTCATGGCTTACTCAGCCATCTAATCCTGAAATCATTCCTTACACAGCTCCCGGGGCACGACTGAATCAGAGCCTCCTGCCCTCCTGCTGGTGTGTGTAGTCCAGGGTGAGTTAGTCAGCGACCCTGAGGCAGGCTCAGCTCCTGCACTGATGTGGGTACCAAAGGGAGGGCATTTGTTCTCATTTGCAACAATATCAGGTATGAAAAGATGCTGCTCTCCAAAGCCAACTCCAGCAGTACAAAATGAGTGTTTGCATGACTGCACCCACCAAAGCAAGTACTAAACTCGTGCTCTGCTTGTGACCCCATTTCTTGGTTTCTTTGGAAGCAGTGGGTTATGTGACATCACTGGCTGTGTGGAGGTTTGCTGACACCTCAGAGAGAAAGCCTTGGATTGAGACTTCCTGCCTAGAAACAAACAAACAAACCCACCTCAGCACAGGGGTAGCTTAAGGAACACTCTTGCCATCTGCAATTCCAAAACACTCTGCAAGGAGTGATACAGCAAACTATGTTTTCTTTCATAGTCTGTGATGCTCTATAAAAAGAGAGCAACTAAATGTTGCAGTGACTCAGAACTGCCCTTGGCAGTTGCAGGCAACCTACTGGAGACCTCTGGCATCCTGCTCCTCCTTCAGCTAACACATGGCAGTAAAGGGTGAAGCACCTGCCAGCTGCGGTACTTTGCACAGTGCCAAATATCCCAACATCACACCATGAGTTCACATGGAGAAATTCTACTTTCGTTAAGGTCATTTGAAATCCCTTGGTTTCTGTCTCAGGAAGGCACTGGAGCAAATAATCTACTCTGCAAGCAAAGGAAACACCACTTAGATGACCTCCACGTTGTTTTTTTCCCAAGTCTTTATTTATTTATTTATCTTTTAATACAGTAATGTATCAGTAGTAAGTGAATAAGATTGTTTTACAGTTAGAATTTGACCTGTAGCAGTTGGAAATTATGGGATATTTTTTCTCCTGCAACCTTGGACATGGCCTTGGGATTCAATTTGGGGTAAAAATTTCCATATTGGGCCAGCAGATCTACTAGCCATAGCACAAGCTCCCAAACTTTAATTCAGCTTGGAGACCTCTCTGTCTTGGTGCTGATAATGGAACTACCAGCTTGTGCACAGACTATTCTGTTATTAGAAGGAACAGTCATCTTTTCATTCATTGTATGGCAAGAAAACGTGTTTTAATTGCTGGTCCTTCACAGCAAAGACCATCTCTTTTATTTGTATGCAGCCCTCAGTGACAGGACCTTGTTGGCAAATCTTAACGTGCTATGTAGAAACTTTTTATTTTTGATGATGCATTAGAGATTTGAATTTAAAGAAAAATTAAACAAACTGTTAAAAAAAGTTTTATAGACAAGTAAAGTTCTCCTTTCAGAGCAGTACTAAAAGCATGAAGAAAGATTAGGCTGCTCTGAAGTACTGAGCAGGAGGACAACTGCATATTCACCATGTATTTTATCCTGTTATGCAAGAAATTCCATTAATTTCAGTGGAACCAAATATGTAGTGAGGTACTACCCAGTAAAACTGAAAACTGTGTCTCCTACTCTTTTTGGCAGAGTTTGAACTCACACATAAATGATCTAGATCTCATAGGAGTCACTTAGACTTTCCTGCAAAAGGAGAGTTTTGCTTCTTGTCTGGATTGTTCAATGATTTTGATATCAGAGCCATGACATGAGGTTTGGAGAATCTTGTTCTCTCAGAGTCAAATGGCTTTCCTTCTCTAACTGAGCATGGCTTTTGGGGCAAAGTCTCTGGATCACTATTTTAGGCAAAACCAAAGCGACCAAGTTTAATAACATGGTTTCAAGTCGCTTTTATGTGACAGCATTTTGATCATGGTCTTAGAAGTGCAGTTACTAAAGTGCTCCCAGGAAATTGCAGGAAGGATGCAGATGCTGTTGCAGTATATATTTTTTATTTAAGGTTATCAACATTCTAAAATTTAAAACAGCATTCAACCAACCTTTTTGCAGTGCTTACCTAGTTTTGGTTTTTCAGAGCAAACCACTACCTAGGAGCACATATTGGAAAAGAAATCCTTTAATCCTATTTCCTTACTTTTCTACTTCCCATGACTCAAAACCAGGAGAACATGAGGCTCTTGCAACCACAAGGAACCCTCATACTTCGATGGTCTCAACGTTTGTCAGTTGGTTTCTCTTTCAGACTGATCAAGTGTTTGCACTAAGGGTACTCAATCACCACATTTTTCAGTGAGGAACAGCAGTAACAGCCAAAGACATAAAAGCCCATCTGAGCACATCAGGAGCAGGTTAAACTGTCTTGATTATGTGATATACAACAGTCGGTGCACGGCTGTTCTCTGTGAGCCAGACTTCTCATAAATACCTGCTGCTGGCTTGCTCAGCCACTTGGGATGAAAAATTTTGTCTGAGAAACATTACAGTTTGCAGCTGAGTAATCTCCTTCCCTGCTGACCTGCTTTTTTGAAGGACAGCATACTGAGAGTCTGATCCCAAAGGACAAAACGGTGAAGAGAAATTAAAATATTGACACTCAGACCTGTTTTTCCCCTTTGTTGAAATGAATACCTGCTGCCTTCAGTTCTTCCTCTTAAAATACCATGAAAGTTCTCTTACACAAGTATCCAAGTTTGGCTGCAGCACTGTGAAAACATTCTCATGCATACATTCAGTCATCTACACATTCAGATAATTTAAAATAATAGTGTTCATTTTGGGTAGATTTTATTGTCAATGAACCTTTCTCTTCCCCCAATCCATATTTTCATATTAAAAAATATGTTTTCCCTTATTTATCATTAAATTCAACCCCTAGTAAGAGTCTGCATAAGGGAATACAACGAGTCTTCAGAGCCTTCTACAATTAGCATATCCTCATCATGCTCCAGTAATTATCTCCCTTGATACTTCAGTTGGGATGCCACACTGCTCTCATCACTACAGCATTCCCATGGGGGAAATTAAGAGGCAAAACACCAAGATTACTCAGACTCCACATTTGCCATGTGCACACCAGTGACCTCTCAATCCTTGTGCATTTGACTCCAGCCAACAGTCCTTTAGCAGCAACCAGAAGTGTTTGTGCCAGGTCACTGATGGTGGGTCAAAAGCACAAAACTTGTTCTTTATTTCTGGGAGAAAAGATTCTTTAGTGAATCAGCGTTGCTCAGAGATGCTCAGGAGGTGTTGGGGAGAAGAGTGTTTGGGTGTGTTAAGGGGTTTTGTGCACTGTGCCTTTGTTCCTTTTTCTTCTCTCCTTTGCTGCCTCCTCCACAATTTACCTCAAAAAGTCAATCAATATTGTCTGCATTCTCCTTTAAATTCTCCTTCTCTACTTGCAGGACTCATTTGGTACATTATTCTTCTAATCCCAGAAAATACTTGGCTCCTTTCCCGAGGCCCTAGCATCCTTGTTCAGGTGGCATAAAGAAGTCTCCAGACCAAGTTAAAGTTCTTTATTCTACCAAAAAATGACATGTTTTTAATTTCAAAATTCAGTATCCCTATGTTCTCAGCTAAGCTTCTCTCCATCAGTATCCCCAAAATCACCAATGACCACTTCAGAAAACAATAAAAACAATTCATTCAACCACTCCAGCATTATCCACCCTGCCTGGTATAATGTGTGTAGAAAGGAAAACAACCCTCAGAATCTCAGCAGTTTCTATCAGCTGTAGATTCTCCTGAGAAAGGTGTGTAGCCAGGTTTGTCTAAATTAAACCAGAAAATTGGGGTGCTAAGCTTTTACCAGGATTGCCCAGAGATGCATTACAGCTCCCTGTTTGATTTGCACTGAATGGGCACCAGCCATAGCCAAATTTCAGGACAGTCTGCTTGATAAATCATGACTAACACTACATTGTATTGCAGGAATGAACTGTTTATTTCACAGTTGCCAACATTATGCAACTCTTTAGAAACAGTCAGAAAACAGATGTGTGGTACACAAAGTCCAGGATAGCCATGTCTCCTCCTCTTCCATCAAGCTCTCTGCACTGACTTCTGATCTCAGCGAGCATCTGCAAAGCCCATGAAAGCTGACAGGAATTTCTGCTAAGTTTCTGATGAGGGAGATGAATTTAAGTACTCGATTTATTGGAGAATATTAGAACACAATCCCATCACAGATTCCCATGTGATGCTTTACAACATTTAAACAATTTAATAGTATAAGGAATGAATATTTCCAAATTCTAGATACTTTATAAGAAACCCTGTTCAATTGAGAAGATCTCCTCTTCTGTTCTTTGCTTTCCTTAAAATACTGGCACAGGAGAAAAACCCATGTTGCACCACAATAGGTACTTATTGGCCTTCTGATCGATGGATGATTCACAAAACCAATTTGGCTGAAGCTCATAATCCTAAACAAGGACTGGACAGAGCCTTACCTAGAAAGGAAGAGAACATCCATGCCTCTGTGTTTGTGCATTAGTGTTATAGAAATGAGATACATATATTAAAAGCCAATGCCATCATTCCAGTTTAAGGAAACATGCACAAAGTTATGGGTGCTCTTATCCATTCTACTCACATGAAGTGCCACGGCATAACCCACAAGCAGGAAGTCCTTAATGATTGTCTCAGCGGTTTAGGAAATACAGTAGCTGCAGCTTTAGTTTTCAGTTGTCCTCAGAGATAAAAATACCCCAACCCAGCAGTTCTCATGCCACCTCTTTCCCCACTATATATGATTTGTGTTTGAATCCTGCATGTTTTAGGAACTTGTATGAAGATCCAAGTTCAAAAAGAGAACAAGTATGGACTGGATAAAACAGCCTGAGAGAGGAACTTGCCCGTAAAGCCTGTGGGTGTTTCTACCACGGGGTGGGACGGGCACACAGATTGCCACTGTCCGCCTCTAATCAATGGAATGGTGCGGCAGCCGATCCGGCCCCGGCTGACCACGGGCAGCGCTGGCACCGCAGCCTGGGCACAGCGGATACAAACCCAGGCGAGGGTGCAGCTGTGCCCAGCCCTCGCTCCATAGCAGCTCGGGGATTTGCTTTGACTGGAAGTGTGGCTAGAGAAGCTGGGAAGTGCATTTTCACAGCAGTATAGTGACGAGATCGCGAGGTGAACGAGTGTTTTTAAACGTGCGCTAAGCAGCTGTGACTTCCGTCGGCTTGTTGGGACTTTGCCTGGTACAGCGCAGAATCAAGAAATGGTAAATAACGTGTGAAACAGGCAGAAAAGTGATGCCGTGCGTCTGAACCCTCGGTGCAAACCCCTCAGGCGCCTCTGCCGGGCGCTGGACCTCGGCCCGGCCGTGCCACAGGGCTCGGCCCCCGGGCCCTGCGCGGCCGCCATCTTCCCCCGGGGCCGCGACGGGAGCCACCTCCCGGGCGGGCTCTGCCCCTCAACGGAGCCGCGGCGGC
>VZTX01018178.1:0-12844 GCA_013400915.1 Pardalotus punctatus
CAGAGCCCCGTCCCCTCAGCGCCGCCGGGGCTGCTCCCCCCGCCGGTCCACCGGGAGCCCTCGAGGCCGCGTCCCCCCGGACCATCGGGCCCTGTCGCTTTAGCCCTTCCACCCGCACACCGCATTCCCATTTATTTATTCCCGTTCCATCTGCTCCCCGAGCCCTGCTGGGTCCCGCCGAGCCGTCAGCGCTGAGGGGCCGCTCCTGCTCAACGCCGATGTCTCTCCAGGCCCGAAGGCCGAGCGGTGCCAGCCGCGGTGAGGGCGGGCAGAAACCCCCGAGGTACCCCCGAAAGGCACCTTGGTGCTGGCACTGCCAGTGATTCACTGCTTGTTTCCTACTGAATTATCACTCTGGTGAGAATCGACAGCTCTGCTCATCATCTGCTCATCACCGAAGACAGACTGCGATGAAAATAACTGGAATTTCACATTTTAATTGCAGACTTGTGGTGGCCCCTGGCTTCCACGTGGTGTTTTTTGGTAGAGTGGAACACAGGGGATCACAACTGCTGGATTATGTTTGGCTCCATGCACAGGTCAGGGGAGTGACACTGAGATTTTGACAGACCTGCTCAGGTGCCAATCTACCCATTCAGCATTTTAAAAAAGTGTTCCTTTCCTGGCAGGAATTAACAGTGTGTTCTATCTTAAGTAAGTTTGTTTTTGAGAAATAAAAATTTCCTCTTTTTAATTTTTTTCTTTTAAATACCACCTGTGGGAATAGCAACAAATGCCTAAGGACATGCTCGGGTGTAGCAAGGCCGTTTAATTCAACTGAGAAAATAAAACTCAAACCACAATTCGAGTAGGGCTTTGCATTTTCCCCTGCACGGTTGTGTCACTAGATGGCCTTCCAGACCCAATACAAACACCACTGCACTCGGGCAAGGAGGATCCTGCTTTGTGCACAGGGCAAACAAAAAGCCAGAAAAGGATATTTCTGCAATAGAGAAGAAGGACCTGTAATACCCAACAAAGTGTCATATAATACAAATTGTAATAATAAAAAACCACTCAATATCACACCTATTTAAAATTCACCATTTTACTGAGGAAAAAGTTGTTGCAAGCACGTAGAAGCTGTCAAAGAAATGCTTTATGAGCCACAGTCTTATAAATCTTATCTGGAATACAGGAAAAACTGTCAGCTCCGGTCCACTGTAATGGCTGAGGGCATTTCGATGGCACAGGAATGGATGGGCCAGGAAACTATTTGTTTTATCCTGAAATGATTTATTTGGACCTGGCTCAAAGCCAGCATCACACTATGTGTGATACAATCAACAGGCAGAGCTAGCAGTCTTCCCGTAAATGAAGAATTCAGGGTTTTTTTTCTAGTCAATTATTGCCATAAAAGGGGCATTTGGGGCATAAAAGTATTTTGTGGTTCATTATTAATTTGTGGGTTTTGCTATTTGTTTTTGGTTTTTGTTCCAAGTCGCACAGAATGATCTTTACATTTCTCAGTTTTGTCTCCTTTTACAATTTATACTTAATGAAAATTTTAGATTTGTACACCTTTAGATTTAGGATTAAACAACATCAAATGAGTAGATTATAAATAAACTGTAAACACTCCAGAGACTGTTTTTAAGTAATGGATGTTCTACTTGTAATGAGTCAACTTAGCATGGATGAAATATAAGATTTCAGTGTCTCAGGTACTTAATTTTAATTAATAGGTATGCGGTGCTTTGGGCATATAATTCGGTTTTTGGCAAAAGCTGAGTTTATTTTGCTGACTCCAAAAAAATCAAAATCAAAAATAGAATTGTGCCACTGATTTAAATGGAAGAAGATTCAACCCTCTATTAGTGAAATTCGAATCTAATCATTGCTAATTGCAAGTGTCCTTCTCTAGTTCAGTTTTGGCCTGTATATTGATTTTGGCACAAATTCTTTCATGAAAGCTTACACATCTGCAGCTCATGGGTCAATGTGTGTGTGGAGATTCTCAGTGAGCACAACAGAACCAGGGCTTTAGTGGAAAATAGCCATGCTTCAATTTTGGTATCAATTTGTTGCTTCATGATTGCCAAGGAAAAAAATAGGAAGGAGTGAAAGGTTAGCACACTGCTTAGGAAAACTGCTGTGAGTTTATGATTTTTAAAAGGTGTTGTAACACTCTGGATGGTATTGATGGGTGATTCAGGTTAGTTATGAAAACACCCAAAAAAGACTCATGGATTAAGTTCAATATTGTTTGAACACACCATTTGCTGCATACTGATATTGTTAGTTTATTTGGTAATACAAACTGGACCAGAATGGGGACCTGTTCTTCCTTATTGTCTTCAGAACTACATTTTTGAAATACACTTCATTGTTTTTTTCATAACACAGACCCCAGTTTACAAAGACTTCAACATAACAACAAGTAACCCCATTTATGTCAAAGGAAATATTCACAAACTTAGTTAAGAAAGTGCATAATAAGACAGAGCCTAAAATATTTATTTTTTAACATTACCAGTGACATTAATTATTTGTGTTTTCAGCTATGAATTCCCACTACAGCATGTACAGAGCAAGAGCAATGCCTTGAAAAATTTACAATAGGAAAGACAGAGCCTAAGGAATGGGATTTACCAAGTAAGTCAAGTGAATCTCTGATAAATTTCAGATGTTGTAGAAGGCCAACAATTGTTTGTCCTGTGCACATAGACTCTTACTGAGGGAGAATTTCTGCCCCATGGAATTTAATATGCACAGGGCACGGAAGGAAGGGAGGAAATATGATGTGGGAGAGCTGAACTGTCCCTCCACACAGCACAAAGTTCTGGTGACAGAGTCAGTGTAAGAGGAAAAGCCTATGACAAAGCAGGTGTGTACACTCAAGGTGATTCATCCTGTTTATATAACAAATGTACAAAATTGTTTTTCAGTTGTGCTTTTGCTCACAGTGCCAACACTGCTTTGACCCTCATTAAACCCTCCATAGAATTTCCAAAATTGAAGCTCCCCAGTGTCCTTGACTTTCAGCTGCTCCTCAGACTCCATTTCTGTAGTGTTTCTCGCTGTTACTCTTGCACATGCAGAGCTCAACCATCTGGTCCTCATGGCCTGATATTTTACACACACACCCCCACCCTGAAAAATCCCTTGGGCCACATGATTCACCATCTATTCAAACCATGCCATGTGCCTGGTTTTTTGTGTAGTAGCTCCTACTGATGTAAATCCCTTGTTCCATAAGGACTCTCAATTGCCTTTTTCACAGAAGGCAAGGTGGCTGCGACACCTGCCAGTTTCTAAGACATTTTACCCAACCTAAAATGTTATTATATTCTTGTTTGGCTGAGCAGGAGCCATATTTTTTCCCAGTGGGAAGTACTGCCAGAAAGGCATTAACTTTCTAGACCATTAAGTAATATGGAAAAATTATATTTCAATAAGAAAATTTCCTTTCTGCCTTTTCATGCCTTAGAAATAGTTCCTGTTTCACTTGGCTCAAGTAGCCCATGCGCTAAATCAGTGCAGAAATCTTTGCATAAACTCTACATAAAATTTGTCCAAATGCTACCACAGAGTTCAGAGGGCTGGGAAGGAAAAGAGAACAAGGGTCTGCAACAGGAGGTGTGAGACAAATTAAGACACACAACTCAGCAAAATCAGGCAGAGAATATTCAGGCACTTTGATGTTGTTTGGACAAATTTTATTCATAAACCACACACTGACAACTACCTAGTGGGCAGCTATTTATTGGGAACACAAACTGTTTCTTGGGTTATTTTCTCTGGTATTATTTAAATCAGGGATGCCAACCATGTGGGCAAAATGTGGCCTACCTGATACATGCATGGCCAACGTGCTGTGTTTTGAATTTCACCTTTCATTAGAAACTGAGTTTTTGGCTTTGCAATTGTGGGGGAAAACCAGCCCATTGTACAAACCTGAAGTAAATCAACGTGGTAACATCTCAGCCTGATACAGTAGGTGCTCGGAGGCAGTTTCAAATTTCTGTTGCTAACTAAAGTGTGAACTCTCAAGCCAAGTTCTGTTGTGAAAAATGGGTAACACAAGGTTAGGATCATCCTATGTTTTTCTGGAACATCAAACACAATGAGTGATCTCTGAAAAGCATGAAATGAACAGGTGAGTGTCTGCCAACACCTCAATAGCTCTGCTCCCACAGATCTGGGGGATGTGTGTCTCCCAGATGTGCTGGCATGGCTTCCCTGAGCCATGGGAAGGAATTTGTCACCATAGGCTGGCAGAGCTATTGCAGCAATGCTGGATCTCATCCCTGGCCTCTGTGCTGGGAAGGGAATCTGGAGGTTTGGAGGAGTGAGAGGGATTGAGAATGCCTTGTTTCAGGTGAGATCTGCAGTTGTGTTTGCCTTGGGAGCTGGGGTTGGTTTTGCCATGGGAATAGGCAGAAGCAGTGGGTTCTGGAGTGAGGCTGAGTGAGGCTCATGGCTGACAGAGATCAGGGCTCTGATACAGTTCTACATTAAATTAGTCACCATCAGATGCTCTTCTTCATCCAGACTTGCATCAGAGAACACATCCCATCAGGAAGTAATTTGGGGAAGTGTAGGGAAAAGGGTTACAAAAAGCTTTGCTTGCAACACAGTGCATTTTCAGTCAGTATCCAACCAATCCCTTTAGTATAACCTCTAAAATCCCTCTGGCTTAGGCCTTCCTGTGTTTTCATTACCCAACACTTCACTTAACCTAGCAAACATGAAGATGCTATTTTTTTTCAAAACTGGAGTGCTCTCTGCAGTATCTGCTTCCTTCAAATCACTTTCCCTTCTCCTGTTCCCAAATTATATAACCCCTTGTGGATAGAGATATTTTCTTTTAATGTTCTTGCTGGTTCAGAAACAAGGGAAGACTGAGCCCAAGAGGAGTGTGTGTTAATTTAGATGACCACAGCACCAGGGCAGGAGTTACATTCAGCTGCTTTAGTTTACACAGCAGGGATTACTATGGAGAGGGTGAGTCAATTGTGGATTTCCAAACCCGGGTTATGCTCCCCAAAATTCTGCTGGAGGATTCCACTAAACCTGAAATATGTGGAGCTGTACTTTTTTGTGAGACTGTAGAGAACATCAAGTTTAAGTGAACCCAGGTTTGGCTTCCTAAATACACTTTTCACTATGTGAGCTACAGTGCAGCCTGAACAAGTGCGTGTTTTACAGAGTTGTGAATCAGGATTTGGGCAACACCTCATTCTTGCATTCTTGCACTTGGCCCAGGCAGGAAGCTCTCAAACCTTTTGGATAAGGATGTAGGGAAACTGGGAATATTCATGGGGGACAATACAAGATGGCAAAGCAGGCTATAAGAGAACGGACTGTGGATGAAAAAGGGACATGTTTTTGCTGAGTAATGCATAGCACTGACACTAAAGGGCAGTTAACATGAAGTTTGCATCCTCCTCTCCGATATCTGTGCAAACTTCCCACAGGAAGGCAGCGCTGACAGACTGAAGAGATGATAAAATCCTCTGTTTATATGGGGGACACCACAATTTTTGCCTGTTTTTTATGGAGTGCCGGCTGTATGGGGGGAGCTAAGCGGGAATTGCTTGCTCTGTCTTTGGCTGGCAAGATGCTCATTCATAGAGGTGGAAGTTTGGCAGGAGCCAGAGGAGTTTGTGGTTTGTCAGAGCATGGCCAGGCAAAGGCCAGGCCCACACTGAGTTTCCCTCAGACCTGAGAGCAGCCATAACCCGTCCAGAGCAAACCCTGCCCAGGAACAGCGACGCTTACAGCAGGTTAATTAATAACTTGAGGCACTGGAAATAAACCCAGGTTGTAATTGAGTGATGTTTGCTTTAGAGCTGTGATTCTTGGCCTGTGCCTGATTTGTGGGAGCTGGATGGGCTGACAGTGCAGAGTGGCCTGGCTGGATGTCCTCGCTGAGAGTCACCAGAGCGGGTCAGGAAGGTGTTCAAGCAGTGGTGTGGGGTGGTGAGGGCAGGCACAGGGAGCAGCAAATTGACAGTGCTGGGTCTGGCACGCTGCCCTGCCCTGCTGCACACCGCTGTCCTTGATGGCACATTTCCTGTGTGTTTCTCCCTTCCTACACACATCTCGCCCTTCCTGTATCTCCTCATAACGACAGGCACATTGTCAAGTTCCCAGTTGCTTACTGGGATTAACATAGTAGCTCTGGTTTCTTAAGGGAGGGAGACTTCCTGGTTAAAACTGTTCTAATTAAACTTACATCTCTCGTAAGGCTTAAAATGCCCCTGTGTGAATGGCAGCTGAATCTACTTGTAAAATATCAGTGCCCTGAGACCTTTAATGGTTTTGGGAGTCTAACAATAGTATAGACAGCGCCTGTCAAAGATAAGGGCTCCAGGCAAATGGAAAAATGAAGCAAATACAACATACCCCCGAAACAGACATTTTAGACAAAAATTTTCTAAGTACAGAACACACCTGGCCGCATATTTGTCAAGTCTTTTATTGCCTTGAACTACACCCACAGCACCCACAGCAAATCCTTTCCACTGTAGATCTGAGTGGGCACCTCCATTTTCCTTTTAGGAGTCACTTTTGGACCTGGGGAAAAGTGTTCTCAGTCGAAAGGCCTCCAAGCAAGCCTGGGCTGGTCACAGAGGAGCAACAGCTGCACGAACTTAAATTCCTCTCCCCACCCTGCTGTACAAGCCGTGCCCCTCAGCCCTGTGCCTGGAGGAGCCAGAGAGAGGAACGTCCAGCTTTCCTGCTTTCCTGCTTCCCTGCCAGCTCCTCTGGCATTTCCTATTCCGCAGCCAATTGCACGTTAGGTGCCGACACCACAAAGTGCTTTCTCATGTGGGCAGCAGAGTGGTGGTGGATGTAAAAGTCCCTTTTGGTCAGAACCCCCCTGCAGATGTTTGTGACACTTTTTTTACTCCCTTTTATGCAACAAGTGAGGCGCTTGTGATCATTTTCTGCCACAGGAACCACTTCCAGTACACTACTAACTGTGAGTCCTTCCAGACTGCTGGCAGGCACTGCACAGGGAAAGGGAAAGAATGTGCAGGGGAAGGTGTCAGGAAGCAGACAGAACCCTGTCCTGCATCAGCAGCTCCCAGGAGAGAGACAGGGAGAAGTGCAGCAATGGCTGTGTGGGTTTAGTGGAAACTAACTTCAGTTAGAAACTAGTAATGGCCTGCCCTTTTGAAGGTTAAAATAACTAAAATATCTGGAAAATGTATTTTAATTTAAAATGAAAATAAAGAGAAAAGAAAAGAAAAGAAAAGAAAAGAAAAGAAAAGAATGTTCAAAAATAAATCAGAAAGAAGACAAAGATAAGAACAGAGCCTGCAGGAATCAAGTCTGAACAAAAGGCACAGGCTATGAAAGGAGAAAACCCCAAATGGTAGGGGTTGAAATGTAAAACCTACAGTTCACTGTGAAACGTGAAGGATGCTGTTGTATTCCACACCTCCTCTTCCTGGGTGTAGCTGTCTCCACAAGGTGAAGGGCAGTAATGAATCAAGCTCCTTCCCTCTTCCTCTATTTTTTATTCAATTATTCGCAGGCTGTGCAAGTTCTGCTTTATTTCCCCTCTCCATATGCCACGCTCTCCTCCTGGTTTGTTGTATTTTTTAATTCTGAACCGTGCCTTTGGCCTCTCTCCCATTTCTTTCTCCTCAGTGTGTGCCCCCTGCTCTGCCAGGATCTGCTGTCTTTGTAACCTCTGCTGTGCACATATGCTGGCTCCCCCCTCCCCTCCTGCCACCCCCTGCTCCACTGAGCGCCCCTTCTCCTCGCTCCAGCATTTTTGCCAGCGGCTCCATGAGCCAGCCAGGAACGGAACGATTTTGCCATGGCCACTGCTCCCGTTTCCATGCTGCCGGCTCCTCTCCAGCGATCAAGGGGAACCCGTGCTGCTCCCCTCGTACAGCACAGGCAGAGACAGCCCTGCAGCTGCTTAGCAACTGGGAGCTGCTGTAGTGCAGCAGCCCAGGGAGCCCCGGGATGGCACAGCCTTCACTGATCCGGCGCCTTCGGGCCCACTCGGCTGCAACCCAGGGCTCGGGGGAGCAGCTGGGGCACTCCCCACTGTCCTGTCAAACAATAAATCAAGATGCAAATCCTTAACTGCAGGATTGAGAGCAATGGTGGCAATGTCAAGGGCAAAACACGAGTCTTGGTCTCGTGTCACGTCACACCAGTGGGAAGACACTGCTCTGATTTGTAAGCTGAACTCATTCCATTTGATCTTTGCCATCGGTTTCTGGCTGCAACGTTTTATACTCCATTACTTAAAATCAGAATGTTCCTTGTATGTGCTGCATGTGTTAAAAAGGCTCCCAGGTCCCCAACTACCATTGCATCCAGACTGTTTAATGAAGTGTCCAGAGACACAAGGAATTTAATGCATAAATATCCTTTTAGATTACTTATTTGTATCTTCATTTCCTTTTGATGCAAGCTTTGTAAGTGCCCGGCATCTTTAAATGGTACATTCTTTTCATTCTTTCTCTTTTATTTTTGTAAAACTGTACTGTTCAGGGGCCATGAAGCACTGAACTGTTTTGTAATTTGATGGCTTTAGAATGCTGATTAGAATTGCCAACCATCTTATTTCATTATTTTTATAAGCTTGAAAGCATTCTAAAAAATAACCAGTTCTACATCCTGATGGGATCACAGCATTTCAATGGCAGCTGCATTTCAATAGGCAAGAATCAACACAAAACATTCTACAAGTCAGGTGTTGAAACAGCTTCTTTATTCCTTTATAGCTCAAGAAAGATTAGATCTCTGAAAGCACTCACTCTCTACCTTACAGAGATGGCTTTGTCATAATACTAGCAGAAATAATATGATCAAAAACAGTTAAAAAAGTAGCAAAAAAAAACCCCTCAGCTCTGGCAAATATCCAACATATCCATCAAAATTTGTCTGGATCTTAAACACAGTAAATGTTTGTTCCACTGTTGGGTGTCACCATGCATCTCTGCACCCCAGCAGCCAAACAACACAGCCTAGTGATTCCCTGTCATTGTTCAAGGCTCACATCCCATGCATCCTCAGAGCATACTGGGACACAGGTGAAATCTGTCAGCAGGTTGCTTATTTTGGCTGACAATTCCCTAGACAGATCATCTGCTGTTCTTAGGGAGGAATGAAAAATTTCATGGCAAGAAAATCTGAACAGGCAAATACCCTGTCCATATTCCTACTCAATATTCCTTTGATATTCTTAGCCTGGTTTCCTAAAAATAAAACTGTCTAGTGTGACTGTTGTTCTATGTAATTTCCCCCCCTCCCTCCTCCAAACTGAATCAAATTCGGTAGGGGGGGAAGAAGTCCCAAATGTATTTAGGTCTTGAATGAACAGCTGGATAGAAAGGATGTAGCGAGGCATCACCTCTAAAAAAACCCACCTAACAGGAAGGTCTCAAAATGTACTTTGTAACAACCCTTCCCCAGAACTCTCATCTTTCTTTTATGGGTCCTGCAACCACCTGTTTTTAGCTCTGCATTATTTAGTGGCTACATAATAGACGCCAGGGCAGGCAAATGTTGCAGTGTGCCTCTGGCTCCCTTCCAGCTCCTGAACTAGGCTTTCTTCCCATGAAACTGGGGTGTGGCAAAGATGGTGTGGAACCACACCTCCTCCTGACACAATATTGACACTGCGAAGGTGTGTGTACACACACCCGGAACCAGGAAACACCCACAGTGCAGATAGGTTGTTTATCTGGAAGAAAATATAAAATCATGACCAACCAAGTTTGGAGGTGACACTCAGCAGTATCAGGAGGGAGTATTAAATAAAAACAGTAATTAAAAAAGGCCATTGCAAGCAACAACACTAAGGGTTTTCAAGAGGATCAGAGTAAAGCCATACATGCAGAACAAAGAGTACAGGGTTGTCATCCTGAGAAGGAGCAGATCTGAGAGCATTTTAGCAGCCCTGCTGGGAAACCAGCTGAACATGGGCTGGTGTAATCCCTGGACGCCTGACAGATATATCTGAGCCAGGAGGGCCGTTGGCTCGGGCATGGTCACTGCCCATGGCTCCGTCCCCTTCTGCCCAGATCAAAATGGTGACAAACTGGAGCAGGAACAATTACAGGATTAGTAAAGATGGACCCGAGGGGGAGCTCTGCAGCCTGCAATGGAGTGTTTAAATGCTCAGCCTGCACACAGCTATGCAGGGACAAAAATCTGGTCATGGAGCATTCCTCTGCCAAGGAGACTGAGGGACAGAGACAGCCAGAAACTGAAAGCAGAAACTAGACAAGTTTAAAAAGGTACTTTGATTTCTAGTCTATCAGGTAGATTTTGATGGAAACAATTTGCTCTTATTTTCCTCCCTTTCACAGCCCATTTGAAAATGAAAATCTGATCTTTATGTAAGATGCAGCTATGCTGCAGTCGAATTCTTTCGAATGAGAAAAAGCAAAAAATTCACAAAAATCCAGAGACCTGAATAATGCAGGAAGTTGAACCAGATGAACCTTCGCCTCTTTTGCCTTTTATAATCTATTAATCTAGTTTCCTTGCACAAGCAGTGGATTGTGACTTGAAAGCTTTCAATATAAAGGATTCTGTGTACAAGGCAGTCTAAAACAAAATGTTGTAAACAGTCAGGATCATTGTTTGGCAGAACAGCTGCATATTTTTTATTTCACTTTGCCTCTCAATCTAATTTGCTCTTGTTGCAACACTTTGCCAAAGAAATTAAATCACTTCTTATTGATAACAGACAGTGATAAAATTAGCATAAGAGTTTTCCACTCAACAATGCCGGGGAGGGACGCCGTGGGCAAGAACAAACCCCTTTGCTTCAAGAATGTGCACAAAGTCACCACAAGCTGTTCAGAAAAAAAAAATAAATAAAAAAAATCCCCCCTTCTCCCTGAAAGATCTCTTTATCTAAAGAGTCTCACGCAGCAAACCAGGGTCAATCTAACTCAAGTATGAAAGTCTGGTTTGACCTTTTTGGGATTTAAACACGCTGTACCAGAACATTTCTCTTTTCAGATACGAGGTTCAGCCATGAAACCACCCACACTGAGAGCACAACCGGTCTCAACTGCCTTGGCGACTTTTAAACTACACTGAATATTATAGTCATCTAGAAACTCTAAAAACGGAAAGAAATTTTCAGCTCAGACTTACAAAAACAACTTCCAGAAGTGCTGAGGACCCACACAACTCACTGGGGCGGCACGGCAGGCTCGCTGTCCAGCGCCTGCTGCCCCAGCAATTTCTGGCCCTGGTTTGCACGTACGCAGCGCCAGGCACACGCGTTAGGACCTCTCCCAGCTGGAGCACTTCATGGATTCTACCACCGGGAACAGCCGTCCTGGACAATGATTAATCGCAGACAAAGATCAGAGTCCTGGAAAAATATGCAGAGAGATGCAAGTACAGACAAAGCTGTCTAAGCTCCCACAGTATTATGGTCTGGCTGTGTTGCTTCAAAGCTGCGTTAGGCAGAGCTGGTTTGCTTCAGGGTTGAACAGATCAACGTTACAGTTTAAATGCTGGTATTAATAACAGCCAAATATATATTTAAATATAAATCTTAAATCCCAGGAAAGTTAATAGCCCGATGCTGTTTAAATATGCCTTTTTTAGTCGCTTCACGTGCTGACTTAACTCATTACGATGCAAGCTGCAGAAACGTTTTCACTACAGTTCAAAAACCCCTGCAAACACGAGCCCAGCTCTGCGCCGTACTTTGATCTACACGTCGCCTGTTTCAGCCATTTCCAGGAAGCTGAAATGCTTTTCACCTCTATTGAGAGATACCAGAGGAGCATTTTAATGGTGTTCAGCTAAGAACAACGTCACCGTTCCTTCCGATTTTGCCAGCAGACGGTCACTGAAAGCCACCGTGACCCGAGCCGGGTGCTCAGCGCTGGCTCCACAGCGGGCCCGGCGCTCCCGGCCGGGCAGGGACCGAGTGGCGGCTCGGGCAGCCCCGGCCCCGGGCGCCGCAGCCCCCGACAGGGCTCGCAGTGCTACAACGCCAGCGTGGCACTGCGGAAACGCCTTGGTTTTGTTGTTGGTTTGTTTGGTTTTTTCCCCCTCCATGGAAACGTGTTCTGTTTTGTGCGGACGGTTTGTCGCTTGCTCTCGACATAGAGCCTGACCCGGTGAGGAGCGAGGGGGGGAGCGAGGAATGGAGCGATGAGCGCAGTCGTTGCGAAAGGCGCGGGCTGCGGTGCTTCCTTCGCGGCAGCACCCTGCTCCCTCGCAGGGGAACAGCCCTGAGCCTCGGCACATACCACAGCGCAGGTTGTACAAACCCACGGAGCGGCTGGTGCTGAGCCGCAGTTACTGCGGGCAGGGCGCACCCTGCCCGGCACATGCCGCTCCCGCAGGCAGCCTCTGCCAAGCAGCCACTTACCTTCTCCCTCCCTCAGGGTCCGCAGGACGGTCCTGCTCTAGCCTTACCAGGGAGGCCACCTCTCTACAGTGTTTGCTTTTCCTCCCTGTCCTGCCCTCTGAAGTGGTTGCTCAAGCCAGGCTTTCCTGGCTCACCTACTCTGGGTCTGCAGTGAGCACAAGCTGTAACTCCCCGCAGAGCACAGCAAGGCTTGTGAAGCTCCGAGATAACCCCCAGCCTCCACCCAAAGCGAGCTGCAGTAGAATCTGCTCGGGGAAAAAAAAAAAAAAAACCACAAAAAAAAAAACCCAAAAGGGGGAAAAAAAAAAAAAAAACCACAAAAAAAAAAACCCAAAAGGGGGAAAAAAAAAAAAAAAACCACAAAAAAAAAAACCCAAAAGGGGGAAAAAAAAAAAAAAAAAGAGAAGAAAAAAAAAAAAAAAAAGAAGAAAAAAAGACGGCACATGTAACACCTCGTCGGGCCATGGCGGCTCCACTGCAGCGCGACACCGGCTCCGCGCCAGCCCTGCCCGCGCGGGC
>VZTX01018182.1:0-13606 GCA_013400915.1 Pardalotus punctatus
GCGGGGGGGCCGCGGCCCATCGGCCATTGATCCCCCCCGGCCACACCGCCCCCGCGTCCGCGGAACGGAGCGGGGGCTCGGGCCGCCCGCGCCTCAGCCCTGCCCGGCCGGGGCCTAGCGTGAAAATGTTGACAATTCGGAGCTAATGGGGGAAAGCACCATTGTGTGAGGGCATGAGGAAGCGGCGAGGTGGGATTCGCCCCTTATGGAGCCCGGAGCGGGGTGCGGGGGGGCTCGGGGTGGTAGCCCCTCGGCCCTGTCGCTGTCGCCCCAGTGGTGGCTCTGGGGGTGCCACTGTGCTTGTGCTCCGAATGTTCAGGGCTAGTGGTGGCTGGGCTTTTTTTTTTTTGAAGGCGAGATGGGGGTGGGATTGGAGGAGACATTTTGCATGTCTTATCTGGTGGATTGGATTTTAATTTTTTATGCATTACCTGTCACAACTCCGGCGTGATAAAGGAGACTGCTCCGTGTTGTGGTCTTAGGTGTACAAATGCCTTTTTAAAATTAAAAAAAAAGGAAAATAAAAAGGCTTCATTGTCAGCTGAATGTCTTTTGTTTGAATATCCAGGATATCACATTGAGAACAAGGTGTTTTAACTACGGTGATGCGTCGCGATAAATATTTTAGTGCAGTTTATGCAACCAAAACATTTTAAGTAAATGAAGTAAAGAAAATTTAATCTGAGGAAGTATTTTTAATTCTCCATTCCTCCCCCTCCCCTTCCTCCCCTTCCTTCCCCCGCCCCCCCTCGCACACATTGGTCAGAGCAAAGAATGTTACCCAGACCAGATTGCTGTGTATATAACCAGAGGATGTGATGTCTTATGCCCAATTATGGGTCTTGTGTAAACCTTCCAAAATCTTCAGTAATTATATAATTAAAATGACTTCTCTGGTATACTGACATTTAAAAGAAAAACAACAACACAGAAAAAAAAGAAAAACAACAACACAAAAAAGAACTTCTTCCTCTCAAAGACATGCACTGAGGGTTTTCATCATCGATGTTCCATATGCAGAATATAGATTTTTTTTCAACCCCGTGGTTTATTTTGCCTCTTAAACAGATGAAAATACAACTTCTAAAAGGCATCCAGAATGATATGCTTATGGATTAAATGCAGTGATTATTCAGTTTTATATTCGACTGCCACTGTTCATATGTTATTAATTTGCTAAAGATACAGGCAAAAACTTTCTTTATTAAAATGTGAGGTTGCAGTGTATTCATGTTACTCTGACATTTCTGGAACTCTAGATTCACCTAATTTTATTTTTTTTCTATATTATTCTGTGCTGTTGACTGCTCAGTGGTGATGAAATTAAGACAAAATCAAGTTCTACAGTTTGTGGAAATTACCATTCCATATGGATCACTGCTAGCTTTTTTACTTGCATTTTTGAAGGTCAGTTGTGCTAGGTCTCACTTGCCCAAAAATATATCAACAGCATTAAGATTTTTTGTCATTAGTGTTCCATGTACATTTGGGCTGTCTCTAGTGCAGTTTCTGTTCCTATCTCTGAACTTGTAATGTCTGATCCACTATATCTAGAAGGTAATTTCAGTTTTACCTGTGACTATGATCGCTTTGTGCAGGGCTATTGCAGTAAAGGCTGATGAATAATGCTACTAAATTAAAAGCCAATATACTGGGGTTAGACTATACCTTGCAAATCAGTGTTGACTTTTTTCACCTTTATTCCCCAGCAATGTAGGTCATCCTAGAAAAGGCTGTATAAAAGAATCAGTATAAGTTATTAGGGAAGGGTTTCTATTGAACTCAGATTTAAATGTGTTTAAAAAAACACTTACTGGATAGTGTGAGTGCAACTGTGACTGAACAAAAATTATTTTTTGTTAATTTGTTTCCTCCATATTACAGCACTGTACTTGTAAGAACAGATATCATGGAACAGAGTTGATAATACAGCTCACAGTTAATCTTTGGAACGTCTTGTTTCATATCATTAGATTGCTTAGTAAAATGTGTACTAGGTCTTGAGCTTTATTTATTATTTAATGCTGTGTAAGTAGACAGCGACTGAGTAACAGCTGTTACATGTTCACCACTGGGTTAAAATCAAGTTATGACACCTATTGTTAGTAAATAGATCCCTGGGAAAAATGCTTTTATAAAAATCCTCCCTCAAAACTTCCTTATAAGAACTTAAAAAGCATACAAAGCTGTGCTTTATACTGAAGCAATTCTCATTTTATGTTTGTAGTAGGAACAACTCTAGTGAATATATAACCATGCTGTCTATATTTTACATTGATAAATAATAC
Source organism: Pardalotus punctatus (assembly GCA_013400915.1). NCBI lineage: Eukaryota > Metazoa > Chordata > Aves > Passeriformes > Pardalotidae > Pardalotus > Pardalotus punctatus. Next base: position 2,289 of record VZTX01018182.1, read on the forward strand.
CTGTGTACCTGTGTTCTGATTAATGGGGAATGCAGAGCATAAATGATTGCAGATAAAAATGTTTTCTCCCCCAGACTCACGGGTGTGTTGTACAGCCAAGATAAGATGTCATCAGGATATACTTCCCAAGATGTTTTGCCTTATGCTCTGCTGTTCACCCCTCCCTCCATCTAAATTAGCTGCTCTGGCTACACCATTCTACTTCTGTTTTACCTTCTCCCTCCAGATCTCTCCCCAGTCACCACTGGGGTTGCCAGTGGTTTATTCAGTGGTTTTGCAACTCTGCATGAAGGATATAGAATAGATGTGTCCTGTTATTTTCTTTAGGACAAAGGCCTACCTAAAAGGAAAATTGGACTGGGTAATATCTGTGCTTAAATATTCCTGTGTTTGCTTATAGTGCTGTTTTTTTCTTCCATGAGTGTATAGGTTTGGCTAGTTTGAGGAAGAAGACAAGGTTAGATGCTTATTTTAAAAAACAAAAAAATCTTGTCCAGAATGCAGTTGAAATTGTCAACCTCAGAGCTATCATATGATTTTTTTTTTCTTGTTTCTGTTCTTCTCAAAATAATAACTCCGTTAGTGCATATGGTAGTAGCTCTGCAAAACCAGCAGATCACTGGGTATGGCACTAATGAGGTTCTGAGCTGCATGTCCAGAATGAGGTGCTCTCAGGATCGGTTTCTGTGTGTTGTTAAGTACCCAGCATGGAGCGCTGTGGCAGCTGCATCTGCCCTGGTGCTGGGCGCTGCTGCTCTATAGTGGCGGTGTCCATGTGACAAGGCAGGGAGCTGGCTCCGGGGCTGCCTGCGCCAAACGCTGACTGCTTTTTTTTTTTCCCAGGTTGATTTTTGGCACGAGTGCTGCTACAAGGGAAGGGATAACACTGAACGCCTGTGGGTGTGGTGGGACTGTGGCAGCTCCAATTTAGATTGGGTTAAGCTGGGTCAATACTTTTGGAGCTGAAGCAAATTTAATACATGTGGCCTGTAAACCTACCTTGCAAGTTTGCTTCTCCTCCTCACCCCAGTCTATTTTCCAGTGAAAACAAGATACATACACCCATGCGGTCTGTGTGTCACTCTGCAACTTCTGAACTTGTTAGCTCATTTCAGCCAAAGTTGACAGAGGGGTGTGAAGTTAAGTTTTGTGGACATTATTGGCTGGACAGAGGACGAAGACAATGAGAGAAAGACATTTATAACTCACCCTCTCTACCTATGCCAAGAAGCAGCAACCAGCTGGCCTGTCAGCACATACGGTAATTGAATTAGTCATTTGTCTGTATAGGGGACACGAGGGCTTGACTTACTGGGAGAAACAGTAGGTTAGGCTGTGTGAAACACAAACATGTAGAAACTAAACGCCAATAGAGTCCTTGCTCACAACATTTGAATTTTTTTAATGTTAAGATAAATATCTCAGAAAAGGTAAGGAGTCTTTCTTTGGCTCTATTTCAAGTGTATGTGTGTAAGCATGTGCATGATTATATATGTTTGGTTTTTTGTTTGTTTTTTTTTTTTTTACTGTAGGCACCACAAGGCTTATTTGGTGTGTGCAGGGCAGTAACAGTAACTGAATTAAATTACTCTTGCTCTGAATCAAATTCACAGACTTGCATCGAAGTATTCTAAATGGGTTTCAGTTTTTGTAGGGTCATCCCTTAGGGCAAGAAGTCAAGTCAGGCATCAGTTGCTCCAGGTAGAAAGAAATCTAGTTAAGGCTTTTCTGTATTTCGTAGAAGAGGGTCTTGGGCTGGGAAAAGATATATTTACGTATGGAAATGTATTTCTTGTTTTTACAATGAAAAGTTTCCAAAGTCTGCCTTACAGATAAAAGTTTAGAGTCTATAAACTTGCTTCTTCAGGTACAACTTCTGTTTCCCAAAGCCTCATTCTGCAGTACGAGAACCTCTGTTGTCCTTCATGTAGGACAAATGCCTAAGCCTATATTAAAGCTTTCTATTTCATTTGGAGGAATGAAAATCATGTGCATTTGTTCTTGGCATACACAATAGTGTTCATTGCCTATAGTTTTGGTATATTTTAGTAATTCATGAGACTGTTAACATCAGTTATAGTTTCCCAGAAATACCAAACCTTTTTTTTTACTTTCTGTGTTACAAAAACTTGGAGCCCAGTGGTTTAAGAGGTAATGAAGTCTCCTCCATGGGCCTATTTTATATCTTTGTGCTTGGGGGAAAGGTTATGCTTTGTGCCCTCCTCCTTGCTCTGGTTCTTCCTGGGACAATCACAGTTACAGAGTAGACCAAAGCTGTCTGGTGTATGTCAAGCTTTTACTGCAGGTGTGCAGGCATGAAGTATCTCATTTGTTGAGCCTAAGTAAACATTCTATACATTAGACACAAGGCTTTAATGTATATGCATAGAATTGGAGCACTAGGAATGCTCTGTCAGCCCAGCAGCTGGCTGGGAAGGTCAGGCTGGCAGCCTGCTTTCCATGGGCAGCTTCCTCAGCGGTGTGGTGTGCCTGGCAAGTGCTAAACGTGCAGCACCTGTGCAGAGCCACTGCTGTGCCATGTGTTTGCTCGGCACACTGAGCACACACGCACACACCGGAGTGGCATCAGCTCCTTTGGCCCATACTCTCCTCCGGGTCCTTGGGTGATTGGAGGGAAGATGCACCAGGTGCGTTGTTAACGTGCATCACCTGTGGCAACACTTAAACTTCTTCCCACAGGCTGTGCCTGTAAACTGTTTGGTCTGCTAGGAAGAGGAAGTAGTGTTCTTCTGTAAGATTTCTAAATTGTATTACTAAGTGATTAAATTTATTTAGTCTTGCACATTACAACAGAAGCAATAGGGAAATTAAACCACCACTGCGCAACATATGGACAACAAAAGCAGAGGTGAACTGACTGAACCAACAGGAATTGAGAAAATGAAAGGTTTGTTCAGTTGACTTTGTCATTACCTAATGCTTTCATGTTTTCAGATTGTTAAGTATTTCTTTTTATTTCTTACTTATGCAGTGTTTCTTCATTCAGCACTTGGATTGGAAGGGAAGCAAAACTTGGTGATTCTTGCTCATAGTACTAAGATGTAGTATCTGAATATAATCTAGGATTTTAGTCTGAGTCCTTCAGTTCTTGTGAAATGGGAGGGGGAAGGGAAAGAAAGCAAATTTAAATGTGAATTGGAATTACAGAACATCCAAATTCTGCTTTTATAGTATATTACTACTTCTAAATTTCTGTAGAAGAAAAGTACGTTCTAGATGTAGGTTCCTAAGTAAAGATGCTCTAGAGGCTTCTTCTATTATGTGCATTGTACTTCCTGTTAGAAAGTTTAGTGAACTTTTCTTGAGGTGATTAAAATCTGTGAATCTGGAATCCTTCTTAAAAGATAGTTTGAATAGTGGTTGTTGTGGTTCCTCTCAATAACAGTTTTCCTGATTATACTGCTGCCTATTCTTAAAATTATTATTCATCTGTGGGTAGAAGCTGGGAGGACGTAGACAAGCAATGAACACTTATAAAACCTGGAGTTCTTTCAGTAGGCTTTTGGGGACTATTTTTTGCTCCTCTGAGCTGCTTCCTTAGTTGCATTTTTACAAGAGAACTAAGTAATTTTAGAGCCTGTTTGTTAGAAAAAGGGGTTGTCCTGTTGCTCCTGCTTCTAACTCCATGCTCTTAGCCTTTGCCTTGCTTTGATACTCCCGGAACCATATCACCACGGAAACTAAGCCTCCAAAACACTGAGTAGTTACCTGCTGGTTTTGCTGTTAGAGCTATGTAACTGCAAGGTTTGGTGCGTGTGTGTAAGAGAATTGGTGATCAGTGGGACTGGCCCTTGCCCTCACAGGTCACCCTTTGATCAGCTTGGCTGTCATGTGGGACTGGAGCCTTCCCCAGCACCTGGTGCCAGTCCTGTGTATTTGAGAGGAGCTGCTGGGGCTCTGTGCTCTGCACTGTGGGACATACAATGAAACCTACTGTTCGTTGTAACAGAAACCTGCAGTTTCCGTTCCGTTGCCAGGTTTGTCAGGTCCCTCTGATGTCTTACATGTGAGAGTTCAGGCATTGCTTTGTTCTGGGAGCTCAAACTGCTGCATAGTTGAGCTCTGCCTAGAAACCTTGTCACTCAGGCTCCTGGAGTTATTTCTGTTGGGAGCTGTACCTTCATGATTCTGTGTAGGTTGTTCCACAGAAACCTATGGAGATATCCTTCCCATGCATAGCAGATATCACTGGTATTCCGGTATCAAAGTAATAGTAGTGTTTATCTTCTTGTGTAGCCCGTTCTGTGTTCCAAAAAACTGATTCAGCTGTACCCTGTGAGTGCCACTCTGGTGCTGGTAGAGGGTATAAAGCTTTTCCTCACTTTTTCTGTGCTGATTGACTGTATTGAGCATGGTCAGTACACACAGCATAGAGAAATGAGCACTCCTGGGAACGAGGTTGGGAAGCAAAAGCTTGGTTTATGTCTTCCTTTGAATTGGCATTACATGGCAACAAGGCCAAATCAACAACTGTACTTGGAATTCCTATTCTTATTTTAAATAACCACTGCCACCACCACCAGCAGAAGAGCTGAATTTGCAGTCTCATGGTCATCATGCTGTATGCATACTTTTATACTGAAGGGCTGGTTAGCATGAATAGCTCATGCTACAGCAACTATTTCCTTTTGGTAATCCTAGTTTGTAGTATTTGGAAACAGCCTGTTTACCTTAAGGGCTCTCATTTGTGATTTCTCTTCTGTTGCTTGTTTTCAGCTTACACATCCAGAAGCAAAGGTTCAAGGGTTTAGTGTCTTGCTTTTTAAATAGGGGAGAGTTGTAGCTCTACAGCAGGTCTAAATTTCAAGCTGCCTTTGTATTTGGACAGGTTACTGTAGGATGGCAGGTTACCATATGTCAGCTGATCTGTGGTATCTGATTCACAGTAATTGTTCATGTGTATGCTCTTAGCCTGTGGCAAATGGAAGGTAATTTGAGTTAGCTTGACCCTCTTTCATTATGCTCTTGCAAGGCACTCCCTTCTCCATGTGGATTGTTAGACCTGCTGGAGAGCCTTGGCTAAAACAGTAATGCAGTTTCTGTCTCTCAGCTAGTTTGGCTGTATTTGTACCACAGCAGGATGAGGACTTCACCAATTTTCTGTATTGTTGTTGCTTTGAGACCATACCTTGCTGAAGAAATAAATCCTACAAAGACGCTACCCTGAAAACCGGTCAGATGTTACAATTGCGAGGTGTGTTTTTCTTCAGGAGAACATACAAAGCTTTATTAGTGCATTTTAACACACCGCAAACAAGTGGTTTATTTCACAGTATCTTGGTATACTTCTTTCTTGTTTTTGAAGAAGTATTTTTTACCTTGATTTCTTTCAGATGATGCTTGGTAATTGAAATAATTCTAACACTGCAGTAACAAATTTCCGTGTTCTCATTCAAAGCCTGCAGAAATCCTGGCTAGCTGAAGGATTCCCATTTACCACAAATAGCACTTGAATTTGATCTGAAATGACATGAAAGGTAAAACAATTGATTTCCTTTTTAGTGTTTAGTTCTTATTTGAAATTTGATTTTGCAACAGAAAATCCAGTCCAGTCTGGTTCATCAATAATTGTTAAAAATCTAAAATACTACTTAAATGCTTATGGAAAAATATTTTTCAGTAGTCTGATACAGCCACTCTGTCTTGCTGCCTTACTGAATTCTAAAGGCTCCCAAAGAGAAACTCGGAACTGCCTCTTGAATCCATTCCAATTCATCTTACACAGATTAATCTCCTTAATTACTGTACTGCTGATCCTATATGTATATAAAGTATCCTCCCTATTTTTTTGTTCTTATTTGGTCAATAGGTGTTTTTTTCTAGGAGGCAATTGGGTAAAATTTACAGTTCCCAAGCTTCTTTTACTTGGAAAAGTGAGAGGAAATGTGTAAACTTTTTCTTTAATTGGAATTTGAGACATAGGTCTTGGTGCAGACTTGCTGTAGTCCTCTGAGAAATAAATAGTTGGAAAGTTTGTCAACATACGTTTAGACAAAGTTTGGTTGTCAGCATGCCTTTGGAAAGAACATTATGCTGATGAAGCCTAGGAAAGTTTCAGATATTTATTCATTGTTTCTAAGAGCTGAGGACAAAATGGAATGCTTCTTTTGGCTAAACAGTCCTTTCCTGATGATTGGGAAAGCAAGAGGCCAGAAAGGTGACCCAAATGCTGTTGGGTCATCAATGTAAATTGTGTATGGTGACTGCTCAAATTAATGTTTACTATTTTCTTCAATTGTTGCTGTCTTGAAGGAAGGACTACAGCTCTTAGATGGTTGTTACATTAATCGTTGTCAAGATGTGATGCCTTGCCTTTCTCTGAAGGCAGTAAGATCTGTGACCATTTTCTTGGACATTCATCCACAGTCTTTGAAAAGCAGTTACTCAAAATAAACCAGAGTTTCCTCTGAAGTTTCATTTGCTCAGTTTTGACTGGCTTGGGCTGCAGTTGCCCAAACTGAGACCATGTGTAGGGACAAGAGATAGCTGAGCTCCATCTGTTACGACTTTGGGAGACCAAAGGTCCAGGCCAATTGTAGTGTATGAGAATGCGTAGTGGTTTTTCCATCACAGAAGAACCACTTTCTGTGGAATCACAGATTGGTTTGGGTTGGAAGAGACCTTAAAAATCATATAGTTTCAACCCCCCTTTTATTGAGATCCATGTGGAGCTTCCTCTGGTTCCATTTTTACCTCTCTGCAACGCTCTATAATAATTGAGCCTCTAAGGTATGTGCCTTGGATTGCTGTTGAGAGAACCTCCTTCAACACAAGAGTTGTTTGGCCAGCTAGGCATCAGTGGGAGGAGAGAGGATTAGTGCTTTGGGCTACTGTTGCTGTCTGGATGATTAGAAGAAGAATGGGTGTGATTGTGATAAGGGGTTATATCTGAGCAACTTCAAGTGGCCTTTGATAACAAGTTTAGAACCTTTCATATCTTGCCAGATTTCTTCTCATTGATCAGCAGCTTGTGATCAATACTCTGCTGATATACTCGACAGTATCAATATGGATGTTTGTCATCAAATTTACCTTAATTTGAAATGTTTAAGTAACTGAAAAAGGTATGTCCCAGTAGGTTCAGTGGGTGTACATCTAATGAAGCTCTGTTCTGAAGATCAGGTCATCACAGTACTTGTCAGTGTGATGTTGGATTTCACATTTTGTCTAAATAATGTTTGAATATCTGAGTTTGTTAACTTCAAAAGTCTTAACAGAAAATATTTTTACTGACAGCTCCATCTCTTCTAAAATGGTTTTTTAAATGCCAGAAAAGAAGACGAGGTGAAATTACTCTGATTTTTCAGTTACAGACAACCTAACCTTAATATGTAAGTTTAAAGGAAAATGTATTGGTCATACTGATGTTGAAGTCTGTAAATTGGTAAAAATGTGGAGAAGAGAAAACCAGAAAATTAATTTCAAATGAATTTTTATTTGAAAATTTCAATCTTGATATCATGTGGTTGTCCAGTTCAAGATCAGTTTTCATATTCATGTCATTAATTTTTCAGCCTATGTTTTTTTTTAACTTTTTTTGGAAACTGAAGATTTGAGCATTCTCTCTGCTGTGGGTTGCTCTTATGCTGATTAATACAATGGAAGTTAAAAGTAGGTAGTGTGTGGAAAAAGCATAATTTTAACTCCTTTCTTTCAAAGGCCTACCAAACAATACCTGCCATCCATTGGTGCTCAAAGAATGGATTCATTACCATGTTCTTGGGTAAATCCTAGCAGTCTGACTGCATAGTTTTTAATTTATTAAATTTGACTCAATGACCAGTATCACAAAGACTGCTATGAGCTGCCAGTGTATTTGTGTGTGTGGGTGTAAGATTTAGAAATGTTGCACAATTGTGTGGAATCAAGAACGTTACCTGAATTGTAGTGAGTCGGACACAGTGATTTCAGATTAAATACACTTCAGTTGCCATCCCAGTGTTTCTTGCATAGCAGCAGGGTTGTCTCTGAGCATTCCTCTGGGCTACCACTATTAGCAAACAGATAGTCTGGTGAAGTGGTGCTGTAATGGCTGTGAAAGGCAGAAATTTTTAACTGTTTATGTCACTTGCGTGGTGGAAATAATTACCGCTTTCATAATGAGCAAGTTTTAAATAGTAAAATGGACCATTTCTTTTTTTATAATCTGTATGATGTTTTGATGCAGATATAGTCACTAAAATTATGTATATATACTGAGTATCAAACATTAACTATGATTTATTTCTTGTTACATGTGTGTAGGGTCCCGTTGGCAGGAAGATTATATTTTGCAGTAATATAAATGCTGTGTGTTGCATTATGGTGGCTGGGGAAACTGCTTGAGCCTGGTAGAGATTTCCTTAAGATTTCTGGGACATATTTTGTCTTTTCCCCAGATTCATTAGTACTACAGAAATGGCCAAATACATTATAGAAAATTAATTTTAATTCATCTGACTTTTGAAATCAGTATATGGTTTGAGAAAGGGCAAAATGGGATGGATCAGAAGAGCAGGGTTTGAGAATGTGGTATCCTGCTTGTGTTGGGTTTTTTGGCCAGTTAAAAAAAAAAAATCAACCTGCTCCTTTTTTGTTAAAACATGTAGGTGATACATTTCCTCCCAAGACTTGCCTCTTTCTCCCCTCTGTCAGGTATTTTTCACCATATATATGGAGACAATTCTTAAGTATCCCTTTCTGCAAACCTAGCTGGCAAAAATCTCCCCGTCTAGATAAAATTTGTCTTGGAGTGAATCACTGTAGTAGACTTAATGACCTTAAGAGTTTAAATTAAATAAGAAATTTCTTTTTCTTTCAAGAGTAGATTCATATATATGTGTGCATATTTAATTTTTAGAGTGAGAGGAGCAATTCAGTAGTTCTTTGTTTCCTCTTTTAGTATCTCTAGTAACAGCACTGCAGTGGGTGGAGTAAGACTAATGAGCAGTTTCTAGTCCAGAAGGTTCCTGACTTACTGATCTTTTTACAGAAATCCGTAGTCTTGTATATGCTAAGAGTTTACTTGGGAAAGAGCTGTTCAAGCATTCAGTGGTGTAAAAAGAATACTAATGAGTGCACTCAACATTAATTCTTTCCTTCTGCCTGAAGGTCTTGTGTTGGAGTTGCAGTAAACATGGGGAAATATCTGTTATTCTGCCACTTCTGGCACCAACTGTAAGTGATCACCTAGAGTAATTTCAGATACTGGTAAAGGATCCCCTTTGTTTTACTAATTTGGATATTTGTATTGCAGAATTTGTGTCTTGCAGGCCTTCAGTCATGTCTGTGGCTGTCATTGCACACCTGGGATGTACTGATGTAATATTGTTCTGACATCAGCAGTGGGAAATGAAAACATGAAGAAATGGTATAATTTGCCCAAAGTCACCAGGGAAGTCTGTAGGCGCAGTTTCGTGTATATTTTAAGCATTGTGATTGCAAATGGCCACCAAAAGGGATTTTCTTAGTGGTTTGTTTCTTCCTTCCTTTGTCTTGATGCCTGTGTACAATCACTGGCTGTTTTGTGTGGGAGCTGATGGAAAAAGGTGCACTCTCTGGCAATATTATACTCTTAAATTGGGTTACTTTTATCATGGAGCCACATCTGTGGCAAAGCACAGAATTGAACATGATGTCCTTGAGTTCCTGTGGTTGGTAGTCTAGTTTGAACTATGCAGTGCTTTTGGTACAATATATGTTTTCTTTCTGGACTTATGTTAGTGCTCAGCTTGTCCCAGGCTAAAACGTGGATGGGTGTACTGGGAGTTGCTGCTCTCAGTTGTTTCTCTTGTGCTCTCAACTGATCCTTCTTCAAGAGAAGGATCACTGAATGGCACAGAATATGGCTGTGGTGGTGCTTTAATGTTTCAGGGCAGCATATGAAGCTAAAGGGGAATTGTAGTTGGTTGGCTTAATTATGCTGGGCTGAAAACTGGAGCCGCTCTTGCACTGCCACGTGAGCTGTACAGCCATCTGTCATTGGGGCAACAACTTCCATTCGAAGGGGCAGCTGGCAGGGCTAAGGCTTGCTTTGCCTGGCAGGCTTTTTTTTTATTTGCCACTGTGTGCCAGTCAGAGCCCTTATTTGTGGGTAAGGCAGAGTAAGAGTTATTTTAATTGTTTTCCCAATTAACTTAAAAAAAACCCAAGAGGAACAGTGGGCATTTTAGTGACAATAAATTACATTCTTATAACTTGCATTCTGTGCCCTTATAGACTCTTTTTTTGTGCTTTTGAGATACAACATCGTGGCAGTTGTGAAGCCATAGGTGTGCCTGTAGGTGCACTGAACCATACATATGGCACAAGAAAATTACACATTCTTACTAAAATGCAATGTGACATTGTGAAAGCACAAATACTGAAGGACATGCATTGAGAGACAACCTACAGCTCATGTGGAAGATTCAAACAGTGAGATTTTGCACTGATTCTTTAGAAATTTTATCATAGGCTCCTGAGTAGGTATGTGGGAATTCCTAATGGTATTGATCATATGGACACATTGAGAGAGAGGAAAAAAGAAAGTACAGAAAAAGGAAAAAAACCATGGGTAACACTATCTGAGGAAGACTGTGTGAGTTTATAAAAGGTAGTTGTTGGGAAAATAAGTGGAACTTTACACTGTAATTGGCAGTCAAACAATATATGGCTTTTAATTTTAAATGCTTTGAATATTTTCAGCACAATTGGAAGTCCTGCTCCGTCTCTTTTTGTTTGGTGGTTGGCTTTTTTGTTTTTTCATGACTAGGCACGAGTTAATAGTTTAGTGGTTTTGGGACCTCTCAGGGAGTCCTGCATTTAAATTGGCTTTCGTGTAAGTGTGACCACTGTACTGATGTGCTGAGGAAAGAGCGAAGAAAGCAGCCTGGTATTCAGTAGTAATCTGGATTGGTACAGGTGATCTACTCTAACTTGAACCAGCTATAGGCTGCCCTAAAAGCACCTTTATAAAGATGATACCTGGCATAGGTGTGCTCTGTCCACTTTTCCATCCAATAGACTGATTGTTAAAGGGAATATGTGCAACATGCATTTATTGCCTTTGCTCTGATAAGAGACTATAGTTTGGGCTTGTAGTCTGTCACAGGATTGATTGTGCCTTTCACAATCATGTCTAGGAGAGTGGTAGGGCTTCCAAGCTGTTAAGGTTGGAGTTTTACGAACATGCAATAGAATGTATCTGAGATATCCCGTCATTGCTACATATAGCTCAGAGGACAGTCTGGAAAAAAAATTTTGTTTCAATCTGCCCTACTAAATTACATTGTTTGCTAGGAGAGAGCAAATCTTTGATGGCAATTTTTTTTTTTTTT
>VZTX01018182.1:22309-44897 GCA_013400915.1 Pardalotus punctatus
GTATGGGCATTTCCATATTGTTTAGTGTAACAGAGCTTTAGTCAAATTGGGACCATAAGTAAAACAGTTGAGGGATACTGAGAAAAGAAGCTAGATTTATTTTTAAATGAAATTGTCAGTAGTTGAAAATAATTCATCTGATACAGGGCATTATCTGCAGTTTTAAACTTGAGAGTATTCACTGCAAAAAAAAGTCTCGTTCTGGAAACTCTTAAATTATGCAGCCATTATTAACTTGAGAATTTATCAGGAAAAATGTATCTGCAATTAGTGTAATTATTTACCAAAAGACATAATTAACAGCTACATACACAGATTTTTGCCCTCCACCACCACCCACGCACCTTGACAGTTGCAATTGCTGGTGTTTTAGTCTGAAGTTTTACCAAAAGCAGAGTTCCTGTGTCAAAATCAGTTCTGTTGTGGGTTTAAAAACACATTTCTGAAGTTTGAATGCAGATGGGTTTATGTATGTATATATCTAACAGCTCCTCACCATGTGAAATGACAGTGTTAATAGAAAATACTAATGGAAATTTAATAGCTACTTAAAAAAAGCTTTTAGAAGTTCATTGATGCAGCATTTCATGCATGATACTGCTTTTAATGGCAAAAATCCATTATCAGTCAGCATCTGACAGCCTGTTTTCCTTGCAGTTGGAAACAGGAAAGTTAAAACCAGCTGAGTGTTGTGGGGTGGTTGGTTATGCAGTGCTGTGGAATGGGCTGGGTCACTTAACATGTACAGAATTCACATAGTGTTTAGGTCTAAAAATAGAAGTGTGTGTCTATAAAAATAAACGTGATTTTAGAAAGTTCTGCTTAAAAGCAGAGAAAACAAAAACAAAGGTAAAAACTTGATTAGTATATCAAAACGATGCCATTTGGTTTTCTAATAAAATCAGGATGTAATTTCATTATTTTTTCCCCCTCAGATGTCCAAGAGCAGTAACTTCTGGATTGGGGTGCTTAGGAGATCCTTAGTCTACAGGGCAAGGAAGAACAGAGTGTCCTCCTTATGCTGCAATTTCCTTGAACGTATAATACAAACACCTTCTTCCCAGCTTTCCTCATGTTTGTTTTGCAACATGTGTTGGCAGTGGAAAACAGATGATCCTGTTCTTCCAATTTGTATTTAAATTATGTATTAATATTGTAAAACGTGGTAGAAAAGCTATTTAGTCTTTATCTCCCGAGTAAAAGGTTTGAAAATTGATAGTTGTTCTCTGTGTAGGATTTGTCTTGAAGCAGCTTGAGTTTAGGTAGGCCCTTAGTCCTACAGTATTTGGTGTTGTCAGCAGTTTTTTATTTTTACNTTTGTCTTGAAGCAGCTTGAGTTTAGGTAGGCCCTTAGTCCTACAGTATTTGGTGTTGTCAGCAGTTTTTTATTTTTACTGTAGCTCTTAAAAAATTTAGTTTTGAATCAGATGTTGACTACTGCAGTGGTGTTTTATAGTTTGATGGCAGATTTCTAACCTGTCTTAATAACATATATGCGGGCAAATAAATATTGCCGTCCTGCACTCCAATGATACTTGTCATTTGCTGTGGTTCCACATGTTGTTTTCTCAGTGATTTCCCTGAAGCTAAACAGAACCATGCCTTCCTGCTCTTGACAGGTACCTTGAAGTTGGTAATTTAAGCAACAGAATAATAGGAACAGTTGCTGAGAAGTTTTCAAAATAAGGATCAGATAAGTCTGACTCTGCGTGCAAACCTTGGCACAGTTAGGCTTGTAAAGTCCAGCCTGACTAAAACAGACATTAGATACAATATCTTTTTGACGATTCGAGGATAATAAATGCTTGCTTTCCTTATTTTGTGTGCATGCTTCTGGCATAAGAACATACATATATATATTATTTTCATTAAATAGCCTTGCTTGAAAGTTTAAAAATAGCTATATAATATAATCGGGGGTCTCTTTGGCTTGTAAAGGGACAATAATTTGGGAGGAACTAATAATTTTTTTAAAAAGATTTTTCCCTCTCCAGTCATATTTAAGCTTTCAGTATACTGTTGCTAATTGTGTTGTTCTTGTAGCGGTGTTTCATAGTTTCTTTGGGAGATGTGTGTTGGAGTTTCTTTGGGTTTTGTTTGTTCATTGCACCTGTAACATTTGAAATTGTGTAGAATTAATTGTAGCACCAGGGCATGAGGAGAAAGCAGCATACTTAATGTCATTGTGGTAATAAGGAGAAATAGCCAAAAAAAGGTAGCAGAATTAGTATTTTTTTCCTTGTGCAGTTTGCACAGTTGTCTTTTTCTAGAAACAAGCCCTTGAACGTCCAAAATTGTGAGGAGTATTAGCACAAGGTGTGTTTTTCTCCCAGCTATCTGTCAAAGTTAGAAGGTCCGTATTTTTTCCTCTGGACTATTTGGTGTTTCTCTGCTTCTTCATAGGCTGATGGTCAGCTTGGAAACTTTGCTTGGTACAGTAGGGAAGAATGACAGCCAAACCCAGTAAGCTATAAAGTACTATTAAGGTAGATTTTCTTCTCTTGCATCTTTCTCAGAGGAAATAATACTGACTGTACCCCCTTCAAACCCAGCACACAAAAAGAACTGTCTGGCCTTTCATCTTGGTGTCCTCTTTCTTTTTCCTTAGCTTTTTTTGCCTCTGCAAGACAGATCCGTGACTGCCTTTCCTTGTAATGATAGGCACTCCAGAAGCTCTTTTAATTCTGAAACACTAAATCAGAAGTTTCCTAAGGTTTATTGAAACTGCTCTTTGACATAATGAGGTTTCAGCTGGGCCAATGTATTGATAGATGTCAGTCACTTCTGATGGAGAGTCCCCAGAAAGCAGATGGCTTTGCATGGAAAGTATCTCCAAATCTGCTACTACTCTTAGTAGCAGGAGATACGTATTTTTTTCTGCCTGTGTTACAACAGTGTTTTGCAGATGTGGTTCATGACAGCAAAATCTGTGGGAGGCTTTCATTTCCTGAAAATTGTGTGAAATGATTGTGCCCTGAGATGTTGTTTTACAGGGGTTATGCTTGAATAGTTGCAATAGTGTTAATTCATAAATGAGACTTGTAGATTTTTATTACACTTAAATTGTCCTGCTCTTTCAAGGGGAGCCATGTTTCTCTTGGTTTCCCATGGATCACAGAAAATCTCTGCAAATGAATCAGTTACAGACTGTAAAAAATTTGAAGTGTAAATTGTGGATGCATTAAGTGAAATCTCTGCATTCTCATTGAATTTACTCATTCCTATGCTGTGGGTTTGCCCCAAATATTTTCAAAGATATCAGAAACTCAACTAGTGAAAAAATTCATAGTGTTGTGCTCCTTCTTCAGTTCCAGCAGTGCTAAAGGAGGTGAGGCTGAAAATAATTTCTGCTGGAAGTTAATACAAAAAGGAAATTACAAACTTATTATTTTTCTGGAGTTACTGATATCAAGAATATCCAGACTTTGTCTAATTAAAGAAGGTAAGGTTTTGCTTCATAGTTCAGCTACTCTTTGCTTATTAGAAATAATCTATTCTCACAAATAAGTATCTCTTTTATTTTACACATGCTAGTTAAAACATTTTTACATTTTTCTCCTGAGTTTTGGAAGCTGGTTTCCATCCTGTTACTGTCCAGTCATTTTACTGACATCATTGTTCATGGAAGTGAGTTATCTGGATTTATCAATACTTTTTTTTTAACGGTTCATTTATATGGTTTTCTGTTTGTTTGTTTTGGTGGGGGGTGTGGGGTTTTTTTGTTGGTTTATTTTTAAAAGTACCAGAGACTGGTTCCACAATTCGATGTGTTCTGGTGACTTTGTTGCTGTTGGAGAATCTGTAATTCCTTCCTGTCTGAGAGATACTTTACTTCCTGGTAGAGTGGAATTTTGGAATTTTTTTGTAGGCCCCAAGGGTGTGGTCACAGCATTGCATTCTCACCTCCCTGTTCAGGCACCTTGAAGTACTGCCTGAAGTTGAAAGTATGGGGATTGGTCAGAAACATCTTTCTGGTAAGGATAAAGTGGCAATATTTGAACCTCTTTCAGTGTGTTTTTATTGTTCTCACTGGCTGTGCCTTTCTAATGAGATTAAAGTTGCTGTATTTCAGCCAGCCAGGGAAATGACCTTTGAGACTGGTAATTTGGCTGCCCTCACAAATGAAGCGATATGACCAGGTAGAATTTTTAATTGGTCCTACTTGGAGTCTTGAGTAAGTAGTCAGAATAACAAAAAAAAACCCCAAACAAACAAACCTCCAATCAATTTGTAGTAATAGTCCATTTTATTTAGTGTCATTTAGAAATGTAACAATGAAAGGCTCTTAACACTGTATTTCTGAACCTTAAAATCCACTTGGTCAGCTTTTTCACTGTAGCATCAAGGAACCATGCAGCAAGGCCACAGCTTTGAAAGTACTGCTTTCTTAATGAGGAATGCACCCAAAAAGGGTTCCTTGTCCCTTCTCAATGGAAGCTTGTCAGAGCAGAAGTCAAGCTGCCTGTTAAGCAGGGAGGGAAGTTCCCTTAATACTTTCACAGCAGCCACCTGGAGAGTTGTTGATTACTTTGCTAAACATTACAGATGATGCTATAATACAGCTATCATCAGTTTGGGAAAACAGTGTAATTAAAAAAAAATACAAAGAAAAAATCTGTCTTCTAAATCTAGTTTATCAGTTCTACATGCTAGTGCTGATCATTAGAGCTGCTTGTTTTAAGTAAAAGATCTTTTTCTTCCTTCTCTGAGTTATTTAATATGTAGCTCAAGTATGCAGGTACTTGCATAATTATTCTGAATGTCTAATAAAAACGTGCATGTTAATGACTTTTTTTAGAAATTCAGTCTTTAACATGATTTTACATATCTCTTTTGGGGGCATGGTTGTGGAAAGAAACTAGAATTTTTCATCAAATCCTAGTTATCTTTGCTCCTGGCTTCTGAAAAGGGAAATATTCTTCATAGTATCTGGAGGGCTTTTTAACTAGTGTTCACCTGTGATTTTTGTGCTAGGTGGTTTTGGACTGTGAGCTCCCCAGGGAATGAAGTATAAAGATATGAATAGTTGTTTGTGACTGTTGATAATTTTTAAAGAAATATAGATGAGGACAAGTTTTGGGCTTGCAGCCAGTTTATCTTTCACAGTTGTCTCCTTTTCTCTTAGACTGTTTTGTGCCAGCTCTAAGAACTGAATTTTTTGCCTTGCTGTTTAAGCCCTGTTTTCTTGTGCAGCGTTTTGGGGGTGCCAGCTGACCTACCAGACCTTTGAAGGGAGTGTTTTCTCTCTGTCTGGTTTGAGTGACCTGTGTGAAGATTACTTTTGTGGGCTTCACAATGTGCTGAGGAGAAAAGATCAGATTCTTAGGATCTCATGGAAATCACTTCTTTTATCTAAGAATAACACTAAGAAATAATCTTAGCTTTAAGAAACTCTCCATGTAGCTAGAAGCAGTTGCTTTTCTTCTGGTAGAAAATACTTCTAAATATGTTGTAAAATTAACATGAGCTTCTGAATAAATACAGATAAGAGTTTGAGCGTCTGATCTATTCTTACTCTTTTTAGGCCATCATGACTGCACGACCTATTTCCAGAGAGAGTAATAAGATGTCTTATTTGGGTATTGATGTTTAAAAGCTTAATATGTCAATGCAGAAAAGGTGCTGTTTGGTTCTTGGGGTGGGAGGTGGTATGGTGTTTATGTTTTTTAAATTTTGCTCTGCACAAGTACTGTAACTTACAGCTAAAGCATATTTTTTTCCCCTCTTTCAATTTAAGAAATAACTTTCATACAGGAAAATTTCAAGGTATTCCACAGAGTTTTTGTTTATCAGATAAACTGTTACAAGTTACAGTGTGCTTGCATATTGTTATGTATATCTTTGGTTTATTGTCAGTAAGAAATCATATGTATATTTAAAATATTCTGGTAGTCAGTAATGGTTATTGTGTCTGGTTGTTGCTTCCCAGAAGGCAGAATCTCTTTATTCCATATGGCGCTCGGGAAGTCTGATCTTTCTGTAGTCTTTAAGAAAGCATACATTTTTTATGTTAGGTCTGTCCCCTTTCCAAACTGAGAGCCTGCTGCTCTGAGTAGTAGTTCTGGCTTGGAATCTTTTTGTTGCAGGGTCTCTACCAGTTCCAAAGAGCTTTCCCTCCAGTCAGAGGTTAGTTAATCCTTCTTTTTGACCAGTGCCATCAGAACCTTACAAAAATGGCACCTTTCAGATTTTGTCTTTCTGTGAACTGAACTACTCTGGATATTGCTTGAAAAATACTGCTGGATTTCTTTCCATAATATTTAAAATACATCACAGTATTTATTAAAGTCTTATGCTATTAGCAAATAAGTTTGCAGCTGCTTCTTATTTGACTTTGGTTTTTAACATTAAACATAAAATGAAGTAGTTGTGTTCATGTTTCTTATGGGCCTTTTTTCTTCCCAAGTCCACTGTAGTGAAGTGGAACTTGACTGTAAAGGACCACTACAATGCTCCTGCCTTTAGGGTATGTTGGATCTGAGCTCAGTGAACTTCACATGTCATCTTTCTTGGTTTTGTAGGGGGTTTTGTTTGCTTTGGGTGGGGGTTTCTGGGGTTGCACTTGCTTTTTTGGTTGTGGTGGTATTCCTAGCTAGTGGTTTTTTTCTCTTCAGAGAGGTCCTCAGATAGCTCGCAAAAGAAAATGGTCTCCATTTCAAGACCAACCTTAAGCCATCTATAATTTAAACTAACCCTTTAATTCTGCCTGGAATCAATGGTAAAGCCTCTACTGGTGTGAGAAACCTTTGCTCTGAGATGCAGAGTAAAATGTGCGATTTCTGTATTCAGTATCTTTCATGTTTTGGTACTGTATCTGCTTTCAAGTGTCAGCCACTTGTTAGGAATGTTTTCAAGGACACAGGATGAGTGTCAGTCACACTACTGATACACGCATTTATTTAACAGCTCACTCCCAGACTTGCTCCGTAAAGAAATATGGTGGGTGGGTGTGTTCTGCTTGTTTTTTGGGCCAGCAGTTTGTTGCAGAGATGTTACTGTAAGTGCAAATAGAGAACTGCCTTGTATTTCTGTTCTGTAAGTTTTTTGGCATTCATTGTTAGCTCTCTTGAGGATACCTTCCTCTCCCTTGAACTTGTGTCATCCTCTCTTCTCTGTTGTAATTTGGAGCTAATCCAGAAGTGGATGCAACCCAGTAGTTGGGGCTGTCATCTCACAGGCTAGAAGGATGTCTTATCTGTGTGTTGCCAGATTTATGGCAAGATTTGCTCTATCCAGAGCAAGTGAGCTGTATCAGTTAACATTTTAGTTATTTTACGTGTGTTTTCTTTGAGTTATGAAGATGGACAGTGTTGGGATTTTTTAATAGTTTATTATTTTATTCTGGAGTTGTACTGGTTGTACTTAAAACACTGTATAAAAAACTCTTGTTACTGTTAAAATTTGTTTGATAGGCAAAATGAATCATGGCTTCATTCAAGTAGGTTCAATATGGATTAACTTGATTTTTTTAGAGCTGCTCTTCTAGGATCTACTCTTAGTTTGATATGGATTTTTCTGTCTTGAAACTGGTTGGTTACATTTCTCACCACTTTCTTCCCCCTGCCTGCAGGAGCAATTTCAGTGTTTTGTCTGTTTGGAAATATCTGCCACCCCCAGCACTTTGCTTCTCTTGACCACAAATATTTTTGTTTGTTTTGTTCCTCCTGTCACATTTGGGGAAGGTACAGAAAACTAGCACAAAAATGTTACGTTGCAGTGTAAAAACTTAAGTGATTAAACCCTACAGATTAGTGTATGAGTTGCCTCCCTTGGACTACTTCCCATATTTTTCTTTTTTACTGGTGTGTCTATTGGGAACATTTAAAGCTTTTTTTCTTTTTGCATTTTATTTTAAAGAACGTACCAACCTTAGAGTTGTTGTTTATATTTAAGATGATTTTTGGAAATACTATCTGAACACACATAAGGTAAAAATGAAACCACATGCATGTTTCAGAAAAGATGTTGTGGACATGATAAATTTTCTCTAGAAGTGACCTTGCTGTGTATATTTTTTTATAAATAGCTCCTGACAATGCTTTGTCACTTCTCTGTAACTTATAATGTCTTCATGAAACAAAAGAAGTCAATTGTGTAATTTTATTTTTTCTTCATTTTAATTATTCACTTCCACAGCATCTGTGGAAATACAAAGCAATCTTGACAGCAGTTGCCAGAATGGCAGATTTATTTTCTTCTTCCTTTCTTCCTTAAGTGTTTGTCCTTATTGGTCTTTTGTGGGTCTTCAAGCTTATAGTGTTATGGTACAGGTCCATGAGTCGTTTTGACCTGTCAGGTGTGATAATTCTTAATTTAAACGTAGGTTTTGACCTGTCAGTGTCACAAAGTTCAATAAACATGATTTTATTTGAAATTATCTTATCTTACTATGCAATATAATTGGTGTAAAATATTCTGGTAAATATTTTTATTTGAGAGCAGACTCAGCTTAATTTAATCTCTTAAAAACTGCAAACATAGTGACTTGGTTAAAACCGTGACAGCAGCTGGCAGTCATTTCAGCAGGTGTTTGTATGATGATATTAATATTACACACACACATGCTCTTCCAAATTTGTTTATTGACTTTTATGCTTCTATCATCAACAAATATTATTATAATGCTTTTTATGTATGTTATTGCCCCATACGGTTACACTTTAAAGTAAGGTTTTTCAAAATATTTTGGAGGCACTGAGCTTCTGTATTTTAAAGTAGATATTTCTGCTCCAAAGAGGTGTACATTTGAATGGTTTTTAGGGAAGGGTTTTCAAAATAGAGCTCTTGGAGTCTGTCTGTAGTGTTTTCTTGCTCAGGAAAAGGCAATGGGCAGTGTTGAGGAAGTATTACTTTGTGAGCAGCATCTTTCTGAAGGCTCCCAGTGTTGCTGCTTTAGTCTGTTCAGGGTTTATTGGGAGGATCTGGAAGGCTAAAACCAAGTGCCAAGGCTACAGCTATAAGAGATCACTCAACACCTTCAGGTTTCCTGGTAGTATTTCACTTCGCAGTAACTACACAGACTCCTTCTGGAAAAACAGGATCAGTTGTTCCTGAAGTGTCAGAAATCTCTGCAGAAGCCCCTCAGAAGCGTGGCAAAACCTGCTGGTGAGAGGCATCATCCAACTCGCCTGACTGTGGTCATACCTCCATAGCTGCAGCCCAGCTGTGTGTTGGCAGCCGGGCCACACTGGAGGATCCTGGTTCCTGAGGCACTGTCCCCCCTGAGCCTGTGCCAGGTGTGTGCCATGTGCACTGCCCCAGGGACTTCTGCTCCAGGCTGGCGTTGCTCAGCACTGCTGGACACCTTGGCACATGTGTGTGCTGGGCACCCTTCTGCTTTGCACATAGCAGGGGGGTTCTTGCTTTCCCCTGGTACCTTTCCCTCCTCTTCCTTGCTGTTCAGATGGAAGAAGGAAGATTTTAATTGTTTTGATACCTGCTGTGAATGTGTGTGTATCCCTTAATTCATCTCTGCTAGAAAAGTGATCTTTGAGTGGGACTCCTGCCATTTTACTAAACACACTGCAAGAAAATGAATATATTTCTCTTCTGCTTAGCTAGTCCTTCAGTGTTTCAGCCAAACTGACCTTTACTTCCATTTTACCCTACAGGCTTCTGCCTTCTCTTTCCAGCAGTAGTATGTTTTGTCCTTTGTGGCCTCCATGGGTGTTCTTCTGAAGACCTTATTGGGGTTTATCTGTGCCCTTTTCATTGCCTACTGAGAGATCAAAATTCTCTGCTCTGCTTTTTACTGGTTTTTTTGGGTTTTTTTCTGTTGTCGTTTCTTACTATGCTTTTGCTGTGTTCATGTAGCAATTTTGAACTGTTGTACCCACCATCCAGAACAGGGGGAAAAACCCAGCTGTTCTGACAGTCATCTTGTGTCTTCAATGCAGAATACGGGAGCAGTGGGGGCTTGAGACACCATGCTCAAAGTCCCCAGGTAGCTTCTGGGGGATATTAGCAACACTAATCATAGTTACTGTATCAAATCTAAAATAGAAACAAGGGCTGCAAAATAGATCCGTGCTGCAGTGTCTCTGAGTACATTTGGGGTTTTTGCTGTGGGGAGTCTTGGGGCTGGTGGTGGTGCCTGAATTCCTCCTGGCAGGGCTGTTTCACACCCACGGCTCCTTTTCTGCTCTGGTGTGCCAGGGAGGGCTGGGATCTCTCCTGTAGTAGCTTCTGTCTTCTACCTACTGATATCTTGTTAAATTGATAGGGTGTTTTCTATCAGAGATGCAACGAAACGGGTAAAACCAAGTGACTGAATCATGAGTAGGCAGTGAGTCTGCTCTGAGGTCACTGACTTCCTACAGGCAGTGATGCCCATGCTGGGCCAGACATTCCTTCACAGGAAAATTCTCAACAGTTCATCTATCAGTGTCCTTTAGGCTTTTTGCATCATTCATACTTGCCCTTCCTAGGCAGTAAAGTGGTCAGATGCCTGTGAGGTGTGCCTGGTAAGCAGCAGACAAGGGAGTGTGAGCCAGCTTCTAGCTGAAGTTTTGGAGGTGACTCTCTTAAAAAGTGGTGACTCTTGATCGAAGATTCACAATTCACTTCTGTCCTTAAAAACCTGTGCTGCTGCTGCAAAGGGGCTGGTGGTTCTTCCCACTCATGTGGTCTTGTTCCCCTCTTTGTGTCTGTGCTGAGCTGGACCAGCTGCTGGGTTGGCTGAAGGCTGATCATGGAGGTACTTGTAGATTAATTTTCAGGTGAATTAATGAGCTGATGAAGCTCTCCTCTATTGCTCTGAGGTGCCTGTATGGAATTGTGCACATCACCAGTGAGCTTCATCTTTGCACCAGCTTCTGTCCTCTCTTTGGATGTTATGGTAGTGTCATGATCTATAATGGTACATGGGAGGGTTGCAATTTATAAATATCTGCTAAGAAAGGGGAAAGATTGGGACCAGAACAGAGCAGGAGGTCACTGAAGTAGCTGCTTGAAGTAGACCAATTGTTTTGGTCAAAAATTTGTTGGTTAGTTGTCACTGATGTAGCAGCTCAGGCTGCATGGTGTGTATAATCCAAAATAAGCACAATGTTTTGTAATTTATGTCAAAAAACCCAAAACCAGAAATGCTTAGGAAAATCATAAGATTACGATTTTGAAATGCAAGTGAGTCACTTCAGAATTGCATTGCTGCGTGTTTTAAACAGGCTACTGTAGTATTGAAAGAGTAGGGAGGTTTTGTGGTAGGATGTTGGGTTCTTTTCTGTGGATTTTTTTTTTACATTAGTCTCTTCAACCTGATATATTCAGGAAAACTGCTGGCTCTATGGCATTGCTTTAATGGCTATTACTTGCATGTAACATTTTCCCAGTTTAAGAACAAAAGCGCAATTAAAATGAAAAGGAAATGCAAAATTATTTTCTCACAGTTAAGCATCTGCAGAAAGTATACCTTTTACTTAAGTGCAGTTGGCTTTAATTTATTTTCTAGATGCTTTTTGTTCTGGCCTTTTTAAAATTCTTGCAACTTCATAATGTAATGTTAGTTATAGGGCATGCAGCAATGAGTAATTATTTCTTGCTTGTTTCAAGTATGTTCCATAAATATATGAACAGGGAAAATTGAAATTAATGAATCAAAACCTTTAAAATTATGTTCATGACACTTTCTGCACTTCTTTTTTAAAGGGCAGGGAGAAAATATGCTCCTAGTTTTTCAAGTATAATTTAGATGAAGAGAATGTATGTATTTAAAGCTACTTCCATTTTACAGAAGGTTTTGTGTGCTGGCCTGAGCTATTCCCAAAATGTTTGAGGAAGACTGTGCCTTGAGTTTTGTACTAAGTTCTGTGTTTACTAAAGGATTTCTTGATAACATCTAGTTAATAATTGACACTTCAGTGTTCCTCATTCTGCTGATAGTGTTAGGTGAAAAATTTGAAACAATGAGGTGATTGGATTAGCATAGCAAATTAAATGTTTGCAGGGAAACCAAAAGCCTAGGTCTTTGGTCGTTTGGTTTTTGTTAAGCAGGTTTTGGTGTAGCTGCTGTGTATGTATGGAGGAAGTACATATGAAGGAACATAGATTCTCATGTAGGTTTTTTGTATGATGTGTATATTCTGACTTTTGTTTTTCTGCAAGTTCTCTGGCACTTCCTCCCCACCCTTCTGATAACGTACTTACATGAAAATTTCTGTAGCATTTTCCTGGTATAAAGCAAAACTGCAATTTCAATTACCAAATTTCTTTTTCTGTTTGCAGATGATGATGTACCTGCAGATATGGTTGCAGAAGAATCTGGTCCTGGTGCACAAAATAGTCCATACCAACTTCGCAGAAAAACTCTTCTACCTAAAAGAACAGCTTGCCCTACAAAGAGCAGTATGGAGGTAACTTCTTTGCTTTTAATTGTAAAGGAAATTTTATGGCTTCAAGAATATGGAACTAGTTAGTGTTTTTTATAAGTTGTCTAATGACTGAACTAATTCTTATTTATTTCATTAAAGGGTGCCTCTACTTCAACTACTGAAAACTTCGGTCACCGAGCAAAACGTGCTAGAGTATCTGGGAAGTCCCAGGATTTATCAGGTAATAACTTTTGTACAAAGAACGGGATGAGGGAGAAGGAGTGGAGACACTTTAACTTCACACATTTTCCCTCACACATTGTTCCCAAACGGTTTTTCCTCTGTGTTCTCCGTCTAAGAAACAGTAGTGGGGGAAAAAAAAGCAAACAACAGAACTAAAAGCTTGTTCTGAACTTCAAATTTGGTAGCACGATTTTAATCAGAATTCTTAGAATCTGATTCTTTCTTCTTTTTGCTTACTGCAGGCATGTTTTTGGTTGTTTGTTATTATCACAGTGCTGTGTCGTTGTATTGAAGCTACTGTCAGTAGTAATGCTGCAGTGGTGCCTTATTTACTATTTCTCATATTGATGGCATTGCTTCATTGCCTTGTTTAGGGGTAGTTTGGCTATGTCATTGTAGCATTTCATTGTGGAGAGAGGGAGAGACTTTATGTGTTTATAAATAACAATACACATATACCTGCATACATAATGTATATATGTATTTGCACACCTCTACAGTATAGGTATGTTGTATATTAAACACACATCCAGTATATATCCTGTATATAACACATATCCTGTATATAACTACATTGTGTGTGTATTTTATTTGTGTGCACACACTTTGTAGATATATACAGGCACACATACCCTACTTGTTCTGTTTTCTCTGTAGTTTTTCAGTCCCTCTGCTTCTGTTCTTTTTTTGTCTCCTGACACACTCTTTAGTTCCAGGAGATCTGCTGTCACTTTTGCCTGGAAAATCAACACCAACACTTGCCAACTCCCATTGATGTGGTTTCTCCTGCTTTTCTTGCTTTTAGTTTTTTTAGTCCATGTCTCCTTTAATATTGTGAATTAAAACTGAGCAGCTGGCACGAGGCTTTGGGTCTGTTTTCATTGCTTCTGTTGAGGTCTGCACTTTCTGGCTTCTCACTTTCTCCATAGCATAGTTGAGCTCTCTGGTTTTTTCCCCCTTTGTTTTATTCTCCCTCTTTGACCAGCTCTTAATTTCAGCAGCTATTTAAGAACCATTTAACCTCAGATTTATATTCTTGAAATAGCCAGAACCAATTGGACATCAACCTGTGTCATTTTGCATTGATTCATTTTGTGATATGCTCTCTGAAACCTTGTGCAGTTGTCTTGTCACAGACTCTGTTTCTCTTGACAGTTCTTCGTGTTTCTTCCATGTCATTCATTTTTTTGCTGTGTTTTTCATTGTGCTTTTACTCTCCTTATTGCTTTACTGAAAGTGTGTAACATTACTGAGTCCTGTGGCACAATTTACAACATGAATGACACTGATTTCCAGACAAATTCTCCACACTTCCACTGTGCATTCCATTTGTTAGATTCTTGAGCTTGTGGGGAAAAGTGGGGGGATTGTGGAGGCTTCTCCAGTATGGAATTAACAGAGGAAATGAAAAGTGATTTTACAATTGTAATTGTAAGACTGTATCCAGATCAGTTACAATGTAAGAAGGGAGTGTGCTCCTCAAACCATTTTCTATTAATCGCTTTCCCGGTTTGAGTGATGGTTATTTTTTGTTCTCCCTGTTGATTTTCTGGGAGATTCCTCTGAATTTGTACAAGTATTGATTGTGGTGAGATCTATTTTAAGGCACAACCTCCTTCAACTTGTGTTTTTTGTTGGCATAGGTAACGATAGCTGTTGTAACTGAGTTGTAAGCATGAGACTTTCTGGATTGTCATGAGTGGCGACTGTATTGTGATCTGGGATGTACAGTTGTTATTTTAGAACTGTAGATGAAATGAAGGCACAGGACTAGAAATAGAGGAAAATTCTCGGTGTAAAACCCTTCCCTGTTGTATGGACTCTTGAGCTGAGGAACATTCTGTGAAGTTGAAGGGACAAATAGCAGTCAACTAGAGTTTCCAACTGGAGGTGGAAAACCATGTATTTTAATACAGATTTCAGAGTTAGTTCTGCTGGGAGCGTTGCTATTTTAAATTTCTCTTTTCACTGAACTATGGATTTGCAGTACATACTAACACTCAAGGTTACTGGAACACTCACTGATTGTTCTGTACATTAGGAACATGCCTAACTCATAGTTTACAGAACTTACTGACTTTTTTAGTTGATTTTTTTTTTTCTTTTCCTATTGATTTCCTAAGATAATTTCCCAAGAACAGTACATGCTATGTTTCTGACGTATTTCTGCTTCTTAACAAGAAAATATTTTTACTAAATATCTCCTTATGGAGTAAAAGCTATTTGTCTCCATCTTGTCCACTAAAATGGACAAAAAAGGCAACCATATAAAACATAATTTACAATTCTGGATTCTTGGGATGGCATTCTTGGTCTTTGTACAAAGAAGGGAATTCACTTTCCAGCAGCTTTCCCTGCTCTTTGTCTTGGTATTACTTTGCTAGTCCCTATCAGCTAAATGATCAAAACTGAAACTGAATTAGCTTCATGCATATCCTGTGGAAACTGAATGACATAACTAGCTGTGTTTCTAACTTTCAGTTGTGCAGTGTATTAATGCTTACTAAATCATAAATAGTTCAACTGTCAACTTATGTTAGAGCAAAGATAAAGATTGGTGATGACCTCTTGCACTTCGTTTTTATTTTTATTCTTGTCTGGTTTTGACACTTATTTGGAAAACTGGTTGGGTTTTTTTAATATGAGTATGCATTTTGTACTTTACCTTCACTTCTTCAATAGGCATTAAACTGTCAGGAGTAGGAGCATGTAAATGCTTCTGATTTGGTGGCCAGATAAGCCTTTAAAATTATTTTGGCTCATTTTTGTAAACTGAGAGGAAGAACACGATTGCATCCTTGCTTTGACACAATACTAAAAGATATCCAAGATGTGAAGTGTGGATTTATAGAATGAAAGCATGTAGGTCTCTCTTGGACACAGGGGAAAAGTCTTCACATTAAGAAATAAAGTAGCTTTTTCAAATTATACTGGAGAATTTCACCTGATAATCACTGTATCAGTGATTTGAGTGGAGAAATCTTAAATCAACCCCCGCTTAATTGAGCAGAAGGGCAATTTAAATTAAATTGCTCACTTCTGCAGGATTTTGGATAAAGCTGAGTGAGGATAGCAAACACCTGTAAAATCATCATATTCATTTTGAAAGCAGTGCCTAAGTTTGCAAGTAAATGCAGCTTGAAAAATTGCAGGGGCAAGGGGGTTTATTGAGGCTTTTCATTTTTCTTAAGTGTTTTGACACTTTCTCAAAGTTGGTCCTTGTCCCCTGCAGTAAAGAAACATCCGGATTTCAATTTTCATTTTGAAATAGAGCCTAGGGAGGAAAACAGGAATATGAACTTTGGAGCAATGGGAAGGCACTACATCAGTGAGCTTCCTCCTTCAATAAAAAATTATTCAAGGTCCTAACATAAAAGAAGAAAAAATCTTCCATGTTGTTTATGGAAGCAACTGCTTAGATTGTATGTCTCAGGGATTTGTGTGTTAAAAGGAGAAGACAGGTTATGGAAAACTTGAGAAGATTTACTGTTTTGCTTCTGCAATAAAACATTTCAGCTTTCAGTAAGACAGTAGAAGACTACATCTAACCGGAAAACTACCAGAAAAAGATTAATTCAGAAGCAATGTCCAGTTATCCTGTGATGCATTTCAAGAGTACTTAGGACTGTAGAATAATCTGCTCCTGTCTGTCTGACACAGGGAAGACCCTTTATATCACTAGTGGAAAAGGGCCTTTTAAAAAGCCAGCATTGATAGTACATCCATCGTTTTTTGGTGATGCCCAGCCATGTTCCCCTTATAATAATAGGCTGCTGTTATGCTCTACAGACTTCAGGCTCCCCAAGTGTCTCTTGAGCAGAAGGACTTTCCAGACTACTTGCATTTCATAAGTTTTACCAACTTACTGGCTTCAGCCTGGCTCATAAGGCTTTGTTTTGTTTCCTTGAATAAAAATAATTTTGTACTCTGCCATTAATAATGCTGTTGCAGAAGAGAGCTGTCTTGGTCAACTTCTGGGTATTTATTCCTGTCTCCTTCCTTGTGTCCCATGCTAGCATTTCTGTAGCTTGCAATAAACTCTACAGCAAGGAGCTGATCATAAAAAATTTTGGAGGAAGATGGAATACTGTGGGAACAAATAGCTGTGGGCATGTGGAATGATCTTACCACTGGCACAGCATAGATTTTTGTTGGATTGAAGTGGCATGTACCTATAGTGTATGGCTGTAAGCTGTGGTACTGCTGAGAGCAGCTGTCAACTGCATAAATGCCCCTCTGACATCTGAGAGGAAATTGGTATTTGGGAATCACTAAGAGGACATTTATACAATGGTGCATCAGACAATACGTTCAAGGAAAGGTGCTGCACTCAGTAATATTTCACAATTTCTAATACCTGATCTGATCAGAGGTGTAGGCATGGCACCCTGGAAAAACAGCTCTAATCACTTCTGTCATAGCACACAGGTTCTAGTGATGTGGTGTGCAGACCCCAGTTTAGCATCCTTGTAAAGCCACAGTTCTGGTCCCTGCAGTTTCTCTTCTCCCTCTTACAGCTGGAAATAACAGATTGCATCGTGCTGCCCTGCCCAGGGGAGTCCTGGGGCAGTTTTATTTATATGTGAGATCTCACATGGATGCTATTCTTCAGAATGTTGTTCCCTCACATTTAATAGGTCATCTTTCTTAAGGTCACTAGTTGTAGTAGCCAAAATGACAATCCTATTGCTCCTTAGGCTCAGATGTTCTAGGAAAAAATAAATAATGGGAGGGGCATTACATGGACATAATAGTGCCATGAATTTAAGCAGGCACGAACTTTGAATGTCTTGCGTACAAATCCTCGAAACTTTAGATGCTGTTCTGTGTGGATCATAGAAAGGATCCTAAAAGGCAATACCTATACAAGTGACCTTTGCAAGCAGAATATGCCTGCTTTAAGGATTCCTCCCCGTGGAGGATCTGGTGAGAACACAAACTGCAGGTGGGGCTTTCCCAAAGGAACTGTAGTATGTGCAGTGTCCATGGCCCAAGAGTAGGGGTTTAACAAGGTGCACCCCTGTCTCCACACAATGACATGGGAATATCACTTGCTCCAGCCTCTCTGGAGAAATGCATCTGTCAAGACTAGCACTATTTTTTGGTTTAGATTTTTGATTTTAAAAGGAAGTACATAAATGGGAATAAGTAGAAGGAGGAGACTTTGGAATTATTGCTGTCTACTGGTTTCCTACATCCCAGGTGTCCTCTCTCCCTCATGTGTTCATTGTGGGAGACCAAAAGACAAGAGGTCTTGCTAGTAGTTTTTCCAGACAGTGACTATTTCTGATTAAATTTTTTTGTGTTTGAAAACATTTGCAGAGATTTTGGCTTTGGAACTGCATCATTATTATTATTGTATGGGTAATGTGGATTAATTGAACCACAATGAAGCTAATAGCAGTGAGAAGCCAGCGTATCTGGATCATGCACAGTAGTCTGCTTAACATCTGCACTTGTTTCTATTGGAGCAATCATTCTGCAAAAGGTGAACTGAGAAGTTTGGAAAGAGGACTTGAAGTCTATAACTTCTATTGGACTTTTTGCCATTGGATTTAGAACGAACATGTTTTAAAAAAAGGCTGCCTTAACATAATTGGCATTTTAAATGGGAATCTTTCAAGTGACAAGTTGATAATCTTTTTCAGTCAGAATTTGAGCGCGCTAAATATGTCAATAACCTTGTATTGATACTGTTTAATAGCAGCACCTGCAGAACAATATCTTCAGGAGAAGTTGCCAGATGAAGTGGTTCTAAAGATCTTCTCCTACCTGCTGGAGCAGGATCTCTGTAGAGCAGCTTGTGTGTGTAAACGCTTCAGTGAGCTGGCTAATGATCCAATTTTGTGGTAAGTGAAAAGCGATTCTTCATTATCTTGAGAAATACTAGATGTGCTGCTCAAGATGCCAGTACAATAGAAAAATTGTAATGTTGGTTACAATTAGTTGAATTAAAACCAATTGTGGTTTTTTTATGTCTGGTTTAGTTAAGCATTATTTGGTACTTATGAATATCTGAATATATGTATTAAACAGCAAAACTTGATTCTCTAGTAGTGTAGATACTAGTTAAACAATGCCTGTTTAAAAAAAAAGTCAGTCCTTCAGTTGCCTTTCCTTCTTCCCCCTTTAACCTTTTTAGACTACTATGGGGATTGTGTTACTTCACACAGAAGGAGCAAAACATTTCTTCGTGTTAGATGCAGGCATTGTCTAGTGTTACTTAAATGTTTTTTTTGTTTGGTTTGAGGTTTTTTGTTTTGTTTTGTTTAATGGTTGGATACTTGGGCTGTTTTCCCCCCCTATGAGTCTATGCTACTCCTGGATTATTGAGAGTTTGAATAAATGGGATCTAAGTTTGTAATATGTCATAAGAAAAAGAAACAGCGTTTTTCTTAAGATGCTTTGTTTTGAAAATAAAGATTAAGACTAAAAGAAAAATAATAAAATAACATCACAGAACTACCCCATTTTTTTCTGTGCTAAAGATGGCTTTGGGGATGCCTTGTCAGATCAATTACAACTTCTGTGATTCAGTGGCATCCTGTAAGTCTGGGCTTAATATCAGCAGGCTCAGACACTGCAATTATTTGCATTCTGGCACTAATGAAAAGAATCCAACTGCTGTGTGCCATTTTCTTCTTTTTAAACCACTATAATTTGTTCACTGATGAACTCTTCTTGGAATACAGTGCATCACTTGTTCTCAGCAAATGCATTTTTCAGTCTTTTTTTGGCAAGGTGAGGAAGAGGTGGTGGCACACTTGGTCTTAAATTTTGTTATACTTGTGCTACTAGCTTTTGTAAGTGTTAAAGCAATGCTGTAGTTAATACATAGACTGAGTCATAAATACTGTAACTGCTTAAGTTTCTTCATGAAAATTGCATGGTGAGAGCTTTTTCTCTGACTGTAAAACACATAAAAATTTTTCTGAGAAAAACACAAAAGTGAGTACAACAAAAAACTGGTTTTAAGTGGTAGGTACTGATCTTGGTCATATTCACTGTCACTGACTGGCAAATTCTTTTGAAAAAGAATGCAGGTTTTAACTTTTGGTTTTATATTAAAATGGAAGAATAATCAGAAATGCATTAATTTTCTGCTTGACACTTCTGCTCAGGAAAAGACTGTATATGGAAGTATTTGAGTACACTCGTCCAATGATGCATCCTGAACCTGGTAAATTTTATCAGATTAATCCAGAAGAATATGAACATCCAAATCCCTGGAAAGAAAGCTTCCAGCAGCTGGTAACAGTTTTACTCATTTATATTCAAATTTATAGATATTTATAAAAGTAGAAACACCAGCTTCTGAAATGTGGCTGACAATAATAATTATCTTTGGTTTAGACTTTAAGATTATTGTGGTGTTACTCAGCGGGGGGAATTCAGAAGTTATTTCCTGTTTTGAGGCGCACTTTAGGGAGACATCATATGGTAAAGCAGACTTCTTGAGTATCCAGCTTTTCTGTGTTGGTTTTGCATCACTGAAATTTTGTGTAAGGGATTGTTATAGTCTGAGACTCACATCTTGGGAGATGTTGTCATATCTTGCTAAACCAGTGTGTGTGCTGGTTATCAGATTTGTGTGCATCTTCCTCTGGTGAACCAAATACATATTGAAAATATTACTTGGGGTAAGTTAGTGATTTACAGCTGGCCTGACTGGGGGCAAACAAGTCTTCTTTAAGTAATGTGATTGCACCTCTAATCCAGAATTTCAAAGTTATTGAACAAATGGCCAGGCATGATACTCGGAAAAGATAATTGAGAAATAAACATCAAGGGGACTGTATCACACAGTGCCATGTGTTGTTGGCTAATGAATTTCTGAAGTGCATTCAGGACAAATGATTGACCTGGCTTCTTTGTTTAGTATTCAATCACAAGTGAAGGTATGAGATTCCCTTTTCTTCACCATATAAATGCAGATTTTGTGGTAAGCTGCTAGAAGATCAAGAGATGGAAGTAAGGACAGCTCTTATGGAGTGCTTCAGGTGTATGAAGCTTTTCAGTCAGTTTTGGGGCTTCTGGCTGTGTAAATAGTTGGACTCGTGGCTTAGTTTATCACTCCCTTAGGCTCAGACATTTTTTGGTGTTGCCATTTCAAATTGTGCACCTAAAGTGGGAGGTCAGTATGTGATCCTTACTTCCTGGGACAAACTGGTATCAGCAAATGACAGTTGGGAAACTAACAGATCTCCTGTCAGTGCATTCAGGCCCACGTGTCTGCAGGCTTATCACAAACTCTTTTCCTTGTTTCAGTACAAAGGCGCACATGTAAAGCCAGGTTTTGCTGAACACTTCTACAGTAATCCTGCAAGATACAAAGGAAGAGAAAATATGTTGGTATGTTTCTAAAGCAGTTCTTAAAAATATTTATGTCTATATAAATGGAAATGGACATTGCTCTAAATTTGTCCCTTTTCTTCTAGTATTATGATACCATTGAGGATGCTCTTGGTGGAGTTCAAGAAGCTCATTTTGATGGACTTATCTTTGTTCACTCTGGTATATATACTGATGAATGGATATATATAGAATCTCCAATCACCATGATTGGTGCAGGTATGTAAACTGGGAGCATCATTGTCTCGAACTTTGTGTAAATTACCACTTTAATTGCCATGATACTCTTGTGTATTCACTACCCAGTATAAATACCCATCTTTCTTCATCTGCCTAGCAACTAAGTGTTTTGTGTACAAGTGTCACTAACTCAAAAGTAGCTGATGCTTCAGACTGAAGTACTGTTTTCTGCTTGCTAGTTCTTGGAATAACTTATCTTTTTATTTCATTATGAGATAAAAAAAATGGAATTTGTCAGAAAGCTTACTCAGTTACAGGACTGCAGTTGAATTTTTTTCTTTCATACATACATGTGTGTGTATATATACATATATATATACACACACATACCCATCTCCAGAGTAGAAACCAGCAGTGGGAACAAGCCCAAATTAATATCTGTCCCATTTTCTTCAGCATCATAATTCCATCTTGAGGAAGGAAATGAGAGCATCCAGCAGAAAGATTCTGAGACTGGAGGTTCTTTCTCTGTTCCTCTGCCAACTGTTCCTGTGACGGGGAACCTTTATGGAGAAGGAAATAACACTTGGAGAATAGGAAAGGTTTAGAAAGTTAATATAACATACCAGGCTGCAAATTATGGTACCTCTGGAGCTGTTCGGTTTTCCTGTCACTACTGGGAGCATGCTAATTGCCAGTAGCATGAGAACTGGTAGAAATTCAGGATGTCTGATGGAGATTTTGGTTAAGGGGTCTCAGACCTCTTGCTCCTTGTGGTGACCCAGAACTTAATTGCCTGCTGTTTGTGTTTTTGAGAATCTGTCTGGGTTGGTTTGGTTTACTGGGTTATGGGTTTTATTGAGGGAGGTGGGTTTGGGGTTTTTCCTTTGTTTGTAAGGGTGGGGTGGTTTTTTTTTTTGTGTTGGTGGGTGTGTTTCATATGTGTATTTCTCTTGTTTTGCCAAGTCCCTCTTTTTGGGTATTTATCTCTTCTCCATACCAACTGTTTTGTTCTTGAGTGAGGCTGTTCTGGCACTCCTTGCCTGGGTTTTGCAGCCTTGGCAGGGAGAATGGTTTTGAGCAATGCAGTCAGATTGTTCCAGTGTTACTCTCAAAACTTGTCCCCGCAGATCTGCAAGATGTGGCTGTGTTAGTATGTGAGTTTTTCAGTTTGTGACTACATTTCTCAAGCTAACATTCTGAACATGCCCACTTACAGTGCTTTGGTCTGTGTTGTGGAGAGCTTTTGGAGAACAAACTGGATTCCTTTTGGATGAGACTAATTTAAGAGACATGTTCCTGGAACACTTACTGCCCTTCAGTAGCCAGTGTGCATTCAGTCAGAGGGACCTGGTGAGGCCTAGTCCAAAATCAGTCTCTTCTCCCCTCCTCGTCTGTATTAGTTTGAAAACAAGCCAGTGGGAGATCGCAAGTTGGGATTAAAATTTAATAGGAAAACTAAAAATAAACATAATAATACAGGGAAAAAGCACTGACAAAGTCAG
>VZTX01018186.1:0-16222 GCA_013400915.1 Pardalotus punctatus
CAACCCTCTGGATGTAACCATCCTAATCCATCTACAGTTTACCCATGGAATCTATCACTCTCCAGTTTGGAGGGAAGGATGTTGTGGGAGGCCATGTCAAAGGCTTCACAGAGGTCCAGATAAATGACATCTGCAGCTCTTACCTGATCCCCTGACACAGTTACTTCATCAAAGAAAGCCACTACGTTGAATCAGACCAGACTTTCCCCTGGTGAAGCCAAACTGTCTCAAATCACCTGCCTGTCCTCTATGTCCCTTAGCACAGCTGCTGATCCATGATCTTCCCAGGCACAGATGTCAGGCTGACATGTCAGAAATTCCTAGGCTGCTGCTTTTGTCCTTGTTTAAAGATGGGTACTATTTTTTCCTTTTTCTTGTCACCCAGGACTTCCCAGACACCCCAGGATGGGAGAAGTATCCTGAGATACTTCATGGGAGAACAATCTGACATGGGTCAACAAGGGATGTGACAGGTCAAGAACACACCCTGGAGGGGCTCAGATCCTTGTTGAAGGCAGCTATCCAAATTTCAGGTGGTCCCATCAGAGGGGCCCCATTGTTTAAATGGGAAAACTTCCACTGGCTCCAGCACAGCCAGGACTTCACAGCATAACAGGTTTCCTCTGATTATGAAGATGAAGTGAGCACAGGTGTTGCTAACATGAAATCAGGCTTAAGAGTTTCTTCCACGCTTTCCCCAGGGAGGTTTTCTTCCCCCTTGTGCTTCCTATTGGGAATATAATTTTTTTGATCTACCTTTGCAGAAGATGGTGGTGACCTCCCCAGCTGAGGGCAGGCTACC
Source organism: Pardalotus punctatus (assembly GCA_013400915.1). Classification (NCBI taxonomy): domain Eukaryota; kingdom Metazoa; phylum Chordata; class Aves; order Passeriformes; family Pardalotidae; genus Pardalotus; species Pardalotus punctatus. The sequence continues at coordinate 803 of VZTX01018186.1, forward strand.
TGGGTTTGACATAGGTTAAATGGCTGCGTGTCAAAGCACTAAAAAATATGCTGGCTGAAGTTTTACATGGAGTTTTACAAGGTAGTAACATAGACTATAAGCTGGTGCATTTAGGCGCCTGGGTGGGGAAATGTATGAAAAATGCATGAGAGGTTTGTGTAAGAAATGCAGTTCACTGGTGTTTCATATTCTTTTTTTTTTTCAATGAAATTATCCTAAGGAATTCTTTTTTTTTTTTTTAAGCTGAAGAGAAAGCATGTGCTCAGTAAGTGAGCTCAGCCACAGATTTCAGGGCCCTTAAGTACTCATTGACACACAAGAGGCGACGACAGCTCTGCAGGAACCTTTATGGGTCTCTCAGGGTTGTTGGTTTTTTAAGCCTGTGTATTATGGATTTCCACAACAGGTGTTAACAGCTCAAGGCATCTTAATGCCTGCTGGATTAAATAATGCACGTTTTTAAAATTGCATGAAGTCTCTCCCACTGGGGAAATACTATCCGCCTCTACTTTTTAAGTGAAAATAAAACATGTATTACAAAAATTACCAAAGAAATGGCTAAAATCCACACCCAAGCAACACAGGAGCTGGAATTCTGTGTTTAGCTCACTCTGCCTTTACCGAAGTCGTGAGGCTCCGGGGGAAGGTCAGGGCAGAGAGTAAATGGGTATGACCACATGCATGGCCAGGAAAAGTCCACAGGGATTGCAGAGAATGGGACATTGGGATAAAATCACTGCTTAAACCAGTTAAATATGGGGCCTGTCATGCACTTGCGCCAATGTAGTCAGCACAAACCAACTGAAAGTCTGAACGAGAGCTTTGCTGGAGGGAAAACAGGAGTGAATGAACCCATTGTTAGGAGTAGGGAGACACTGGCATCTCCTGGAGGGCCCATCCAGCCCCAGTGCGGGACAGACACAGAACACAGCGCATCCCACTTGAGCATAGCTGCTTTGGGGAGGTCCCCTGAGGCTCTGGACCCTCCAGTCAGGTGAAAAATCCACTCTGATGCCCCTGTGACCCAATGGGACACAGCCAGTGCAGAAGGAACAGGTCATGCCATGCCCAACACGGGCAAGGGCAGAGCCTGGCCCTGAACCTCCTCTCCTGGGAGCTAACACTCTTCTTGGACACCAGTTTTGGGAAGCTCTTCTGCAGAAGGTGGGGCGTGCTTTTTTAAGAGTTTGTCTGCCATTTGGGCATTCATTGTGGGTCTGAGATCGTTTATTAATGTCCTGTTGAAGTTAACAGTGAGGCACTGCTGCCCCCCCTGCTTTTCTGATATGCAAACAGTGGTGATTAAGCACCAGATTAAACATCTTCATGAATATTTAAAAGGCTGTTTTTGAAAGTTTCCTGTCCTTTTACACTAATAGCCCCATTAAAACCTGTTTACAAGCCAGTCATGAGAGTAACTGTGTGCACTTAAAACACTAGAGAGTTCCCCAAGAGGAGTGCTTTAACCATGTGAAAATGGCAGCTGATCAATAGGGATCTTAAAGTAAGACTGTCTGCCTAAACCCAATGGAAACAACCCCTGCAATACAGAGAGAAAGAGCTGGCAAGTGCCCAACTGGTTAATTAGGGAGGCAAAACGGTAATAATAACAACCATAATATTTGCTTTAAGGTCCAGATGTCCAGGGCCTGGGTGTCTGGCTGTCACAGCACTTCTCAGAAGTTGCCTTAAAGATGTTGATGGCAGCCAGGAAAAGGCCAGGGAAAGTTTTAAGTAAACTTAACAGCTTGCTGTTTCCTGAACCTTCTTATCTTTTACACAGCCAGAGCTTAAAATGGGATGAAGATAATGTATGACAGCTGTTAATCACAGAATTACGAAATGGTTTGGGTTAGAAGAGACCTAAAGCTCATCCAGTGCCACCCCCTGCCATGGGCAGGGACGCCTTCCACTGTCCCAAGTTGTTCCAAGCCCTGTCCAAACTGGCCTTGGACACTGCCAGGGATCCAGGGGCAGCCATAGCTTCTCTGGGAAACCTGTGCCAGAGCCCCATCAGCCTCACAGTCAGGAATTCCTTCCCAATATCCCACCTATCCCTGCCCTCTGGCAGTGGGAAGCCATTCCCTGTGTCCTGTCCCTCCATGCCTTGTCCCCAGTCCCTCTGCAGCTCTCCTGGAGCCCCTTTGGGCACTGCCAGGGGCTCTGAGCTCTCCCTGGAGCCTTCTCTTGTCCAGGTGAACACCCCCAGCTCTCCCAGCCTGTCACTAATAGATGCAATCCACTTTTTATACTGAAGTATGACAGAAAAAACATCAGTCTGACATGGTGAATACCCATACCAGAAGAGGTGGGCATATTCAACCCGTGCTGTAAGGCCACAATTTAAATTTAGCTCTGCCACACAAACCTGGAGAGCTCTCTGTTACTCACCATACACCCAACACACTCCATTATTCACTGTACCATATCACCACCACTTCACTGCCTTGTTCTGAGCCAAGAGGCCATGAAGCAGAGGTGTCTGAGTCCAGCACAGGACGTAGGTGCTTAAATGATGCTAAAAACCTGAGCTTTTGTGTCTGCTTTGGTGCTACTGAGCACATTGGAAAGAAATCTATTGACATCAGTGGGTTTTGGATTAGGCTCCCGCTGTGTTATTAAGTGAATTATTAATTATTAATAATAACATAACAGAAATCACATGTTGCCTTATTCAACCATTCAATTTTGCCTTATGCGGGGGTTTTTGAAAATGCAGTCTCCGAGTTTAAATACAAGTGTGAATTGATTGTTTAGCCTCTCTACTCATTGCCAAAGAGAGAGTATGCTTACATATGGGTGTCCAGTTTTAAATGAATATTGATTGACTGAAATTCATGCCGTCTGCTTCAGTTTAACTGTTTGGCAAAACTAGAGATGTCAATAAAACTGGATTGAATTTTGAACAGTATTAAAACTTTCTGGAGCCAAGGTAATCATGATGGAAAAAAGTAATAAAGGGCTGGAGACCTTACAAAGCATGGGGTTTTTCCTACTGCTGTGAAGCCCTCTGGGGTTAAAGGTGTTTAGTTCCAATGCTGACAGACCAGCAGGGCTGCTAATGGTCTTTCAGTTCCTTTGGCAGCAGCAAATATAATTTGGCAGCAGCAAATATAAATAGCCAAAGTAGATGGTCTAACTCCTCCTTTCCTAAAACTCAGCCAAAGGAGCACATTTATAGGGTTGATTCAGTTAATGAGGTTTGGGAAACTGACACCCTTTCAAGTGAGAGGTGGCTGACTGCATGCCCAGGAGATGGTCTTTGGATTTGTCCCCTTGGGACTGGCACTCACCTGTCCTGCCCCCCTGAGGGGGACATGTATCTGCCTCATCTGCTGCAGAAGTGGCACTTGGCAGAGTGGGGACCAGAGAGCTTGGGAAGAGTGGGTTTGGGGAGCAGGGGTATCTTACCGAGTAGTATTTTGGGTTTATTTCCTGAGACAGGGATTCATGGGGTAAAAGCACAGTGTGTGCACAATCCAGCAGCAATCAAGGCACCAGAGATACCTCCTTAAGCCGTTACAGGGATGAATTGTGGGCATTTAGGATCGTCCTGGGAAGAAGTTGGTCAGACAAGAAGGAATTGTTTTGAACTGAAAGGAAGTAGGTTTAGATGGGGCATTGGGAAGAAATTCCTGGCTGTGAGGGTGGGGAGGTCCTGACCCAGGGTGCCCAGAGAAGCTGTGGCTGCCCCTGGATCCCTGGCAGTGTCCAAGGCCAGGCTGGACAGGACTTGGAGCACCCTAGGATAGTGGAAGGTGTCCCTGCCCATGGCAGGGGGTGGCACTGGATGAGCTAGAAGGTCCCATCTGACCCAAACCATTCTGGAGTTCTGTGAATTCATAAGGAGCGATAAAACCACTCTCACAGCTCACACACAGCCATGAGCAGCAACTGGTAGCAAAAGAAGGAATAGAATTGGGCTGTCCTGCAGGTCTGGTGTGCACCCCAAGCCTGACTGAGGACTTCAGCCATCCACCCCAGCTTGGGGCTGGAACTGTGAGAGAGACAAACCAACAAGGTCAGGCTCAAAGGAGGGCAAACGGCTGTACAAAAAGCAGCCTGGCCGCAGACAGCTGTGGGCACCTCTTCAAAAATGCCTCTCATGTCTTCTCTTCAGGGTCTTTTTCTTGGAAATTGGGCCGTGACTTAATAGCATAACACCAGGAAAGCTAGTCCATGATATCCTCATGCTTCTACTCCTGCAAAACTGGTGTCTGTTCATCACCTGTCTATTAATAAACAATCACAAGTGAAAGCAGATAGGAAAGACTTTAATTTCTGGACCAAACTAATCTGCAATTGTGCTCCTTTGAAATTAGTTGCGTGGTTGTTTGATTTCTAAATATCAGCTCATCAAAGAATGTTAGCATTGCTGTGAAACGAAAGTCCTTTTTTAAGGTACCTAATATAGGGATTTATTCAGAAGTTTATGCTAGGGACAAATCCTTGCAATTTTTTTCCTGTTGTCAAAATTAGCTGAAGATATTTTTAAGCCTCTTCAAAGTATTTTTCTGTTGTGATCAGGAACATTCCTCTTGTGGAGGTAGAAAATTTTGTTTTCTGTGCAGCATTTCACTACTTGAGGCTGAAAGGTGACCCTGTAGACAGAGGGGTTATCACAGAAAAAGGGAATCTGAACTGTAGTGGAGGAACTGGTAAAGTAAGCAGGGCATGAGGAAAGGGAATTAAACTGGTTCTGCTACTGGTGAAAATTCACTAACCCTTGAAACTTCTGCTACACCCATGAAGTCCTGGATTCTGGAAATACCTAAATTATAATTATGGGGATGGCAGCAATGAAAAAATTGGCAAGACAGGACTAGAGGTGACTAGGTGAGCTCATGTCAAGGCAGAAGCCATCAGCTTGCCTAAGTGAGTTGTCCCAACCCCAGCAGGAGGTGGTGGAAGCACCAGAAGAATCACAGAATCATTTAGGTTGGAAAAGATCTCTAAGCTCATAAAATCCAGACATTTGCTCAGCACTGCAAAGTTCACCATTAATCCAAGTCCCCAGGTGCCAAGTGCTCCAGGGATGGGGACTCCACCACTGCCCTTGGCAGCCTGTGGAGCTGGACAACCCATTCTATTAAGAAATTTTCCATAATATCCAATCTACATCTTCCCTGGCACAACTTGAGGCCATATCCTCACCTTTTGTATTAAGTGTAGACACCATAAAAATTGCTTCTTCCTGTTTTGAAAATCTCCTGTGACCGTTGTAAAGATTGACTCCATTGGATTGTTGCTGTGTTTTTAAATTTGACAAACTGTTAGGAGAAATTTCCTTTGAATCATAGAATGGTTTGGGTTGGAAGAGACATTAAAACCCATCTTATCCCACCCCCCTGCCATGGACAGGGACACCTTCCACTAGACCAGGTTGCTCCAAGCCTCATCCAACCTGGCCTTGAATTTTTCCAAAATGCCTCCAAAATTATGAAATGAATGGGTCAGAAGGTGGATTGATTTTATGGTGCACAAAATTAAAATTTGGATGGCAAGGAGGAAAGACTGGCAGGAATCTTCTGTCCTGATGAGCCTGGAAATACCTGAATCAAATCATGAGGTTACTGCATAGTTTCAAAATTCTTGGGAATCCTTCATTTTATGCAGCTTTTCAGAGATGCTATGAGCTATGGTATTTGGTTATTTTTTTATTTATTTCTTTTCAACTGCATTGTGAAAAAGAGAGAATGAAGGCTAGGGTATGTTTGAGTTTTTAACTCAACTACATTTTACAAAATCTCTCTGAGATGCTGGCAGATGAATGATGTTTCCTGAACACATTCACACACATACACGCATCCCTTCCAGGTGCATAAATTGAGGCTTGAAGAAGAGGTCGTATTTTTCCAACTTAGGTATGTCAACTGAGAAATCCCAATCCAAAGGAGATTGATTTTCAGATATGCCCAGTCTGGACAGATGAGCAGCACACCAGATTACTCACAGGGCACTCTTATTTGAGAGCTTATCTTTAAAACGTTGGTCTATAAATGGCTCTCTGCAAGGTCACGCAGTAATTCATTGTACTGAGGAGTAAAATTTCAGGTTTCTGGGTGTGCTCTGGCATGATCATACCACTATACCTTACCCCACTGATATGGTTATTTGACGAGCTATTTCAGAGATTCTGTTATTGTGACAATCTGGGATGTTTGGCACAAGTATCTGCTTGGAGAAGACTGCTCTGACCTAGAGGATCTGTCCTCAGAGGCACCAGGGAGCCACTCATGATGACCCTGCCCATCTCAGAGGGGTTAGAAATAAATGACCTTTCAGGCTCTTTCCAAAGCAAACTATTCTATGATATTGGTCATGAAATGCAATTTAGGGAGCTTTAACCGATAAGTCCTACAGCCACTGATTTCAGAAGGAAAAATAATTCCTGTAATTTTTAAAATAACTGTTTAAAAAAAGCAAGTGCCTGGAATAATTACCTTATATGCTGAAATAACAAATCAGTGGTTTGAAATGGCTTTTTTGGGAGGAGAGAACTGAAACCTTCCTGTGCCTGCTCCAGTTGTTCTCCTCAATTTGCCAAGCACCATTAAAAGTAGAGGACTATTATCTCAGAAAATATTGCAATGTCGTGATAATATTGCAACAATATCCTCTGTACCTACAACCTTTGTAAAGCCAATGACACTTCCTCAGCCAGTAGAACGGGCTTTGCTCTTTGAAAGACAACCTTTCTTTTGTGAATTTGTCCTAGATTGCTGGGCCCTGAGTGGCTGTGGGTTTTGGATTCGCCGTCCTATTTCGGCTGTGAAGGTGCAGTGTTAAGCTCTCTCCCAGACAGCTGATTCTGCTGTTTCTTCAGCTCCCAGTTTAACTTCAATGGGAGTCCCAGGTGCACAGAGGAGAACCTTTAATGGATTAAACAAATACAGCAAAGTCAAACAGAGCACACATCTGTAATGTGTACGTCTGCATACACACGGACCTGCATTTACATGCACAGAGGCACAGGGAAAGAGCAGACAGTAAAACAATAAAAACCCCAAACTTTTGGGAAAGGTTTCCTTCGCAAAGCTAACCTCCCTGCAGCAGCACAATTTATATATCCCTCATTTCTGCATCATTTCTGTGCCGTGGTCAAAGAGTATTAGAGGATATATTTCTGTTCTAAATTACATCTGGGTAAATCCAGAGGAATTCCCCCGAGTCACGTTTACCTCTAAGATTTTGCCTACGTGGGGACACTCAGGAAAATAACCCAAATTAGCTGAAGGTGAGAATTTAAAAGTGGATTAATTAAACTGCATGAAACCCCTGTGAAGGTTGTTCTTATTCAGAATTCAGGTGGTCTTCATTCAATTTAATTTAATTCACTTTGGAAATTAATTCAGATTAATTGTCCTAACAGTTTTATGTACCTATCCTAGATTAACACTGGGGTAATAAAATGAATTGTAGCCCACTGGCTTCAAGATGATTTTTAGATTTACACCAGGAGGCTCTGGAGGAAGATTGTCCCCTGGGTGTCCAGAAGCCAGTGCTTTGCTAGTCAAGACAAAAGAGTGGAGGATGTTTCTGGAAATAGATAAGCAATATTCTTTTACATTTTGGAGCAATATTTTTATAGATCTGATAATAAGAAGAAGGTGACAATGGCAACACAGCAACAGGTTAAGTATTGCTGCTTTTGAGCCCTGAGTAGGTTGCCCACAGACTTGCTTTCCACAGGGGCCTGATCCTGCATGTGTGAGATTCCTTCTTGGTGGGGAAAAAATAGTTCTTTGACATCAAGAGGAACAATATTCAAATCTCCTAATTCCAGACAATCCGATTTTGCAAGCCTGGAGCCAAATGAAAATCAAGACTACAGCAGAGAGGGCCCGCGATGTGAAAAAGGAAAAACTGCTTTAAAGAGATAACTGCTCCCAATCTACTCCCCAAAGGAGACAACTCTTATTAAGGGTTTCTTCTTGAGATGTCTGCCTAAAGGCTTCTTCAGAAGGGATTTAGCCGTTTACAACTCAGATCTGGAGTTTGAAGCCCCCCTTTTACTGCATGGTAGGTCAGAGGTCCTGCCCCTGCCTCCTTCTACTGAGCTGGAGCTGAGCCTGAGCAGGGGGGACAGCAGAGGTGACAAGAACCCATGCTAGGCTGGGGACACTGCAAGAAGCTTGCCAAGCAGAGAAGCAGGAAAAAAACCAAAACAAAGACTACTGAATCTGTCAGGGTCAGATAAATGCCTGTGGTCAAGCAAACAAATAAACAAATGAAACCTAAACAATAAACAACCTACCGAAATTATTTCTGAAAGATTTTTTCCTATCGTCCTCTGTCTCTCTCTGAAGCACCTGGCACTTCAGAGGGGGATGAGGATGGGATCAAACCTTTTCCTGCCTCCTAAATCCTTTTGCAAATTCAGACTTTAAATGTCAAAGATGGCTAAAAATACAGAAATAAAAGAAAAGAAACTTTCAATCGATCTAGAAAAAATAAATGCAACCTCCAGCCTGTTGGAGCTTTGCTAAAGTGATAACTTACGCTCATAATGCAAATACTTAAAAAGCAGCAATTCTAGTGGGATGGGGTATTGGGGAAGGATTGAGGGTGTCCAGCCCGGACCGCCTCAGAGCCACCCCCGAGGCATTGCAATTTGGAGGGAAAAAACGCTTTAACCTTTAACGGGGCAGTAGCTGCCGCGGGAAACCCTATATCCCTGCTCCACCATTGTCACCCTCGGGACATGCGGGACACTGCGGCACATCGTTCCTCGGAAGAAAAGCGAAGGAAAACATTCCCAAAGGTTTGGTTCCCCCAAACCTTTTGCTAGGGTGCCCCCCGCAGCAGTGGCCACATCGAGCGGAGAGGCGCGGAGAGACGCGCAGAGCGCTGCGGAGCGGGGTGAGCCCCGGCGGGGCAGGGAGACCTTGGACACGGATATTTTGGGGGGCACCTCCCACCCCAACTCCCGGCACCTCGCAGCGCCCAGGCTCCCAGGGCGGAGAGGCAAGACCGGGCCCTGCGGACCTTCTGGGTTCACTCATCAAACCAAATTTGCTTCTTGGGCAAATTTGACCTGTTTCTTGGCCCAGATACGTTTCAAACACTTTCTCCCTTATTTTATTTTTATCTTTTTTTTTTAAGATGGGGCGCGGGAACTCCGCAGACCCTAGAGCATCTCTCCCCCTGCTCGTAAATTTGTCCGGCTTCTCCCGAGGGAAGAGGGACGGGGGGGACCCAGGTTACCTCAGTGCTCCTTTCCTCCTCCCCAGCCCGACACCTTTGGGTCCTCTTTCCCCTGCNGCCGGGGAAGGGGGCGGCTTCCCCGCACCGCTTGCAAGGCGCTGCCTGGCTGCTAGAAGGCGTCCGAGACCCGACCCACCCGCGGCACAGCCGCCGCGGCAGACGCGGGAGCCAAACTTACGCGCCGCGGAGCTACCGCGGAGCAAGAGCGGCCCCGCGCNAGAGTGTCCCACAGCAGTTGGGACAACAGGTGACCCCGTTTGGGGTCCAGGAGCCCCCTTTGCTGGGGGAGGACGGACACACACCATTCCCCCATCCTCAAATACCTTGGGATGTACACGACGCGTAACCGCACAAGCTTCGGAACTCCTCTCCTCGCAGCCAGCTAAAGGCTGTTCTCTTAATGAATTACTAATGAGTTAAAATTGGACAGCCGGCTTAATTAAAGCGTAGAGGCAATGTGTTTACCACATTGTAATTGAACTCATTAGGGCTCCGGCTTTGTGTTTTTAAGCAGCCGCCTTGTTCCGCACGTCGAGCGATCTGCGGGAGTGCGAGGGCTTGGAGGAGGTGGCAGTGCCCCCTCTACATCCTTTTACGTCCCTCAGGGGCTTGTGCTTAGGGGGACACCCTTCCCGCTGTCCCACAAAAACCTCACAATTTGGGGGGACCTCGCCCGCATTCCTTTTTGCGGGGAAAGCAGGGAACAGGCAAAGGAAATTTTGAGGCCAGAGGGGAAGTTTGGGGTGGGGGGAGCTTGGGGAAGCAGAGNTCCCTTCCCGGAATAAATAGCAATGTCGTTCGCTGTCGCGATAGGTCGCAGGGTCGTGCTGGCCGTCGCGGGGAGGGGAGCGGAAGGCGGCTGCTCACTGCGTGGTGGGATCTGGCTGGGAGAGCGCCGATGGGAGAGAGGAGCCCCCCGCAAGTTTGGGCTGCAGCGGAGGGAAGGGGCGATGGTTTGGAGCCGCGCCGCTCATCCATTCCGGATGCGCGGCTCCTCATTCCCGTGTCTCTTAAATGTACATAGAGACCTAGATGTATATATGTGTACTGGTTTCAATTTTCCGTACGAATCATGAACTTTGGGCCAGGTGTGGAGATCGGAAGGGACGAGCAGGGCTGGCTGGTCCCCAAGTCCGAAGCGGGGACCTCCCGACCCCTGGGGAGAGGAGTGCACGGAGCCCTGCGCGCCCGCGCAGCGCTGCGCGTCCTGCCGGCACCGGGATAGGGTGGGGGAATGTGTGGGTGTGTGCTCAGCGCTGCGCCTCTGCCCCAGACAGATTGGCTTCTTCCCCCTGGAATGACCTTCCTTGTCCGGGAAGAGGCTGATTTTGCGGGAGAGGTGGGATAAGAGGCGACCACCAGCCTGTGAGAGGCGACTCCTACACTTAATCAGCAGCTCCGATGTTTAAAAGCCGGGGAAAATAACAGATATTTTAAATTCTTATTAATTAGTAATTTCTTACCGGCTGCAACTCCAAAGCTTTGTGGGTCCGAGAGCTGGAGCCGAAGCGGGGAGGCCTCGGGGAAGCCCTTTTCCCCGCCCTCCAAGCTCTTCCTCAGTGTGCTGCCTGCTTGTTGCACAGCTCCTGCCCATCGGCTGGCCCAAAGCAGGAGCTCATCCCTGTCTGTACAGCCCTTTGGAGACATCCATATGGACCTGGCTTTAGGGAAGCGTGCCTGTAGTAAAATACTGTACTACACAAATCACTTTTTAAAAAAATGATAATCCTAAAATCATGGCAAGGGGGTAAGGGAACGACAGGAATGTGGTGGTAAGGGAAGAGGAAAGTAGTTGATTTTGGATGTATAGAGGAGGGAAAGTGACAAGCCAGACCCCGAAGTGGCTAATGGGAACTGTCAAAGAGTGCAGAAGAAGAGTAAAAGCCAAACACTCCCAATCCCCATAGGTTGTTTATTCCCCGTAAAATACAACTCTACATAGCAGGAAGTTACTGCAAACATTTATCAATAATGAATGAATCTCCTGTAATAAAATACACTCATAATTAGCTACAGTCAAGTACGTACATTATGCCAAGGCTTTTGCAACTCTTTGTTGAAAATCCGACTTAGATAAATCCTCTTAAACAGCCTTTTAAGACGGAAAAAATAAATAAATAAAAACCGGGAGCAAACCACCACCCAGCATCTCTCCTACTTTTCTGCCGTTTCTGAAACCCAAACCGTAACTACTCCTGAAATATAACGGAAAAGTCTTCGGTGAATTCAGAAGAGTCATTAACATTCAGCTTTAAGTGAATGTTAACAGTAAATAAAGAAATCTCTTGATTGTAATAGTTGCAACAAAGCAATAATAAACCAGTGGGCGGTCATCAGTAATGATAAATGTATCATTATTACTGCGTGTTGGGGAGCAGGGTTTGGAAAGTACTTCAGACTTCTTAGTGGCAAGCTTGGTGGCAATTTGTTTCTTAGCCTGGGAAAAGGGGGGTGGGGGGTGGGGAACGCCATATAATTTTATACACAATTTAGGTGAAAATAAATTTAAATCTGTAAATTACATTTTTAATTTCAAGATAGTAATTAAAGCTGGTTCATTATATCTCCTCTGAAAGTCTCTGTGCTCATCTTAATTGCCTGTTTGTACAATCTGCTTTCTAAGACACCCAAGGTTACTGGGTTCTGAAAGACGCAAAATTGAATTATTTACTGACGTGATGGCTCTTCGTCACGTTTCTCTCGGAAGTTTGGGATCGCTGCTCCCCATCACAGCCCGATCGGGGCCCTGCTTCGCCACCGTGGAAATTAGTTGCTCGTTGAAATACTTCGTAGCAGGCATGTTTCTGATGCAAGGTGTTCAGAGCTCTTTAATTTATGCGTTTGAAAAAAAAATTCAATAGCTGAGGTGGCTTTTTTTTCGTTTGGGATCCTTTTTCTCCCCTCCTAGTCCACCACCCCCCCCGGGGTGTTAATTTATGCACATCTAAACTTGCAGCTCTTTTCCTCCCTGCCACCCCATCCTCAGGCAGAACAGAAATAACCACCCCCGTGTTTTTAAGAGCTAAGAGGAGGGTTAGGGAGCACCCATCTCCTCCCGGGCTGCCAGTCCCTTCCCGTAGGATAAAATAAAATGACAAATGTCTTTTTTTGGGGTGCTGTTTCTATTCGGGTGAGTGGTGCTGGGGGGGCTGGAGGGCAGCCCTCCCCCTGCGGGGGTATTCGCACCTCCTGGCTAAGGTCTGCACGTACCTTCGGCGAGGACCACCTCGGTCTGGATCCCTCCGAGCATATTAAACTGAGCATTTAAGAGACCTCCATTAGACAAAAGGTGCAGTTCTCGGTTCCTTCCATTCAGCCGGCGTGCCGGTTTTCAGCTGCCGGTGGGGGAAAAGATTATCTAAAAATGCCCCATCCCTAAACTCTCCTGGAGTCTTTCGAGAGCCAAGAGAAGATCCCGTTGAGTTGTTTCCCCCCTCGTTATTAAGATTATAGAAGCGTCTTTCCTAGGCGTCCTTTTTCCACTGAAAAACTCCACGCAGAGATCTCTGCCCTTTTGTTGTGCCTAGCTGGGTTATTCAAGAGCAGAGACAAAAGCCCGAAGTGATGTGATCTAAATGAGCTCCGGGGTTTTCCAGATGGGACCACCTCTATTCCAAATGCCCTCTCTGCTTAATAATAAAGTGCGATTAAAAAAAAAAATACTACTTAGAAAAGAGCTTCGCTCTAGATCGAGCAATGCAAGCGAAATATACAGAAAAGTATTTTAAAAAAACCAACTTTGCTGCCGAAATTTTGTTAGGAGAAGAGGTTTTATAACAATACCTTGTGTGTCTGCTACTTACACGGCTGGAAGTTTCAATGGGATGTGAAGAGGTGGGAGGAGAGAATGGATTCGCGCTAGGGGTGGTTTTCTTTGTGTTTTTTTAAACGCACCAAGGTTATCTTGCTTCTCGTGGCCTCTCTGTTACAATATTTAAGAGCTCTGGAAGTAAATAAACGCCATGAGGGTGGGTTGGGGTGGTTTAAACTCGGCCACTTTTCCCCGCTGCTCGTTTCTACACGAAGCAGTCCGCAGCGGGAGAGCGAGTTGCTGTCACCTCCCGCTCGGCCTCTCCAAGGCAGAATCGCGATAGAGAAGAGGAGAGGAAAAAGGAGTCAAGACTCGTGTTTAGCCCTTCCAGGTTTCTGTGAGAAGTTTGTCCACCTTTTCCACTCCTCCCTCAGGAGGTGACTCCAAGCCAAATGGCAACAGCAAACAACGAAATGAGCGGGAGAAATTGGAATCGAGATCAGGACAGGAGCCCAGACCTGCACCTACCCGTGAGAGGGAGTGTGGACACCCCACTTCTAGTGGGGATTCCCTTCCGCCCTTCACCGCCCCTGTCCGAGCCGGCAGAGACCCCGATGGGGTTGGCAGCGGCCGGAGCAGCCCCGCCGGGCCTCGCCCGCCCGGGGACACCTGCGGGATCCTCTTGGCCGCTGTGTGGGCCAACCTTTCTCTGCCAAACCCAGCTCACACCCACCATGCCCCTACTGGGGTCGTGCTACCCCATGAGGTTTCCCACTAGGCTTAAGTAAGAAAAAGTAGAGAACGATGTATTCTTGCCCCGTTTCTCCACGGTGCTGGCGCGGGTCAGTCTCTGCCCCAAATTCCGTGGCCCTTGCACCCTCCTCCCTCCACGGGAACTAAGACACCCCGGCCCGTGGGTTTCAGTTTTCCTTTTAAAGGGAATGGAGGAAGCCACTCAGTTTTAACAACGGAATTCAGGAGGGTCAACAGCACCTAGCAGGTGAAACAAACAAAAACAAAACAAAAACAAGTAGTTCAATTTTGCTTTTCCTTTAGTCACCACAAAAAAACGCAGCCGCAGGCTAGCGATGACCCCGTCCCGAGCCCGAGTTTTCTGCCCTTCCCGGGCTGCGAGTTGGATGAGTCATTTCGTTGAAGGCGCTTTGCAAAACATTCTCATCCCTTTCGCCTCCTGCAACCGCTTTTCGTCCTCTCCCCGTGCCGGGCTCAGAGCCTGGGGCGAAGTTGCCCATCCTCGGTTCTCCCGGGAATGGTCCGGGAAAAGCCTCCGGGTGACCACGAGAGGGGAGCGGTCTGCTGCTGCGGGGATGCAAGCACTGAGCATTCGCAGGGTCAAGCGGCTTCTCCCTAAAACTCCCCGTCCCTCCCGGTGCCGACCTGGGAGAGAAGACAGGAAGGGAGATTTTCTCCGAGGCGTGGTGATAGATCATACAATGTGTGACACGGGTTTAACCAATAAAACAATTTGAATCAATTAGCTGACGGAGGAGAGTTTTGAAGTGTAAAATTCATGTCAGTCTGGCTAGGAAGCATTGATTAAAATGTCACCAATGTGAGGCTTATAGCCACTGCTCACACGAAAGCAGCAGGCTCCGTGCAGAAGAGAATCGGGAAAAAGTAGGAGGGAGGGGAAAGGGGGAAGTCTCCGTGTGACAGTTGCGACACGGTGAAGAGCAAGGTTTAATAAGAAGTGGCAGAAGTAATAAGAAGAGGTGTGATATTATATTACAATTAGGATTGCTGTTATTATTATTATTACTATTATTAATGCTACTACTAATATTAAAGTTAGCGAGGACCCGAGAAATACCCGGATAGAGAAGGCATGAGCTTTAGCGTGGATGTCCTAGGAAAGGTCGGTGCAGAGATTTTCGTCTGGATCTGTGATGCCCGAAAAAACCCCAAACATTAAAACAAACAAACAAACAAACAAAAAAATCACCATGTTTCCATAGCTAAATGTGTAGAAATACTAAGTACTGGTAATATGCATGGAGAAAAAAGAGAGATACACATATTTTTGTAAAAAGAAAATAAATCAGAAGGATATTAGGAAACACCTGACGGTCCAGTTGTTCTCCCCGTTCTAGATAGGAATGAGTTTTTAATTTTCCCGGGTTTTAGCCGGTTTTCCGCAATTTTCCTCGCTGGAAAGCAGCGGCATTGAGTGGTATTAGCCTTCTGCCTTGCGGAGGGGGGGTCGCGGCGGGGGTTGCCCCGTCTTCTTCCCGTGCTGCGCAGAGAAGCAGTTGGGACCCACAACCTTTTGGAGGTCATTCGTGTAAAAATCTTCATTTTTAGTTTACTGTATTTCCATTAAAAAAAAAATGCAGACACCGCTACCGTGCTGCAGTCTGTTTGCTGGGGTTTTTTGTTTCCTTTTTTTCCTTAACTGGGGTCATAAACCAATTAGAGGGGAAGAGGGGGAAGAAAAAAAACCC
>VZTX01018187.1:0-17797 GCA_013400915.1 Pardalotus punctatus
ATCCCATCCCATCCCATTCTCCTCTTTCTCCCCTGGAATGGGACAGTGAGCACAGAAAAGGGACAGAATTTGCTCCCTCGGGGTGTCTCGGCTCCCGCAGTGCCCAGAGCCTCTCTATGTGAATATTCCCATGGGAACGTTTGGATTTGTCCCTGCTCCTTGCTGAGATCTGCAACTCGTCCTGCAGGGGCTGGTCCAGAATCTGCTGGGCAGCCACATCCAAAAATTGCTACCAAAAAAAAAAGCCAAAATATTTGAACTCTGATCCCATGTCAATTGTGGATATGGAGCCCCATCCTTGCAGATTTTCTGGGATTTGCAGGGTCTCCATGTTATCCACTCCAGGTTGCCACAGCCAGACATCCCCCAATGCCTGTTTTCTTAAAGAATTGAGGTTATTTCTGCCTCTTTCTGGTCTTCCTTTTCTCCTCCTCCCAACAACTCCTGAATCCATTTATTTTCAGCCACCTTCAAAGCAGAGAGACTTTTAAACAAGGGCCTGGAGTGGTGGACAAGGGAGAATGGCTTCCCACTGCCAGGGGGCAGGGATGGATGGGAGATTGGGAAGGAATTGTTCCCTGGGAGGGTGGGCAGGCCCTGGCACAGGTGCCCAGAGCAGCTGGGGCTGCCGCTGGATCCCTGGGAATGTCCAAGGCCAGGTTGGACACTGGGGCTGGGAGCAGCCTGGGACAGTGGGAGGTGTCCCTGCCATGGATGGGGTAGGATGGGATGGGATTTAAGGTCCTTCCTACCCAAACCATGCTGGGATTCTCTGACAGTTTTCTAGAGATGGACCAGGTCCAAGGCAGCATCTGCCACACGGCCACTGAGAGATGATGCTGCAAACTCCTCCCCAGCACTCAAACTGGGAGCTGGTGGCTCCCAGCACTGGGAGCAGGAAGGTGGGAAGGGAAGATTTCCAGACACCCCCATGCAAAAATTCTCAGTGAATCTCCCTTGGAGACTCTGACATATGCTGGGGCTGTTAGCACTGAAATTCCAACAGCCTGGGATCTCCTTTTCTCTCACATTCGGGTTCTCCTGAGAGCCCTCTGTTCTGTGTTCTGTCACCTTGGCATTGAATGGACTCTCAACACCTTGCCCTCATCGCACACAGGAATTTCACAGATATAAAAAAGAAAGAAAAGGAATAAAAATCAACCAAAACAGCAACCTAAGAAATACAATGAAGAAAACAGTTTCTTCTGCAGGACCAGAGGGAAAGCACAGCAAAATAGATTCTTCGGAGGAAAAGAGCAGCTAAACAGGCAGCAATTCTCTGCACTGAGCCTGTGAGCTGCAAAGTGTCCCACCCTTGCTCTCAGTCTGATTTCTGGGCAGCTGCACCACAAAAAACCTTGCAAACTAATCAATCCATACACTGTGCTGCTTCTAGAGAACACTTTGGGGAAATTGCTCTCTTGTATTGTCTGTCACGGAAAAACAGAAAAAGAGAGGCATCTTTTTCCATGAGCATTTTATTTTCCGTCCTCACAGAGAGGACCAAAATGGCCTGGGGGGAAGGGGCTGGTGCTCCCCTCAGTGAACATCGGCTCCAGCAGAGCTGGTGGATGTACAGTCATTTACCCCAGCTGAGAAACCAGGCCTGGGCTGCTCATTATGCAGGCAACACTGAATCCTGATTTATTGTTCCCCAGCAATGAAGGGAGGGAGATGGAGGTCAGACAGCATAAAATCCCGATAAACAGGAGATGTGAGTCATCTGGGGTCAACTGGCACTGCTGAAGATTCAGGACAAGCAACTTCTTCACTGTAGGAAATCTTCCTTCACACCATCACAGAGCAAAGGGATCCTTCCACGTCAGAGCCGTGGAGCCTGGGCTGCACATGGGGGCATCTCCTGGCTTTTCCATCGGAGCAGGGAGCGTGACAAGGCTGGAAAAACACAGGTAGAATTCAGCACAAGGAAGATCCTTGTCAGAGGAGCCAGAGTTTCTGATGAAAAGCACAATTAGTCCAGAGTACAGTACTGGAGACTCACAGAATCATGGAATGGTTTGGGATGGAAGGGACCATAAAGATCATCCCATTCCACTCCCTGCCATGATCAAGGACACCTTCCACCATCCCAGAAAGTTCCAAGCCCCATCCAACCTGGCCTTGGGCACTTCCAGGGATTCAGGGGCAGTCACAGCTTCTCTGGACAACCTTTGCCAGGGTTCTTGCCCTCACAGGGGAGAATTTCTCCCCAATATCCAATCTAAATCTCCCCTCCTGCAGCTTGAAGCCATTTCCCCCTGTCCTGTCAGACTCCAGTAAGTGGTGCCACAGGAGGACCCGTGGGAGAGCAGAGCATCTTCCCTCTGAACCAGAGAAGGAGTACAAGGGAGGGAAAATAACCGTGCAGCTCTCTGTGGACATCCATCCCTGCCTCTGTTTGGCCTCCTGGGGTCGGTAGAAAATCATCACATCTGATGAAATCCTGGGGTAGGAAGCTGTGCTTCTACACTCCCATCGCCCAGCCCAGGGGGAGATGAACGGCAAGGGGATATGGTGGAATTGTCATTGGAAGCAAAGGATATCCTCCAGTGCTTCCCTGGAGGAAAGCCGTAACAACATGTAATTTTAAAAGCTGTGAGAGTAAATGTGAGAGAATAAAGGCCTGGAAAATAATGTTCCCCCTCACTTTTGGAGTGGCTATTGGAAACACCAACTGGAGAGCACAGAGTATGATCTAGCATGCTGTGATGTTTTAAAAAAAAAAACAAACTCAGAAGATGTCCTGGTTAATGAAATGGAAGAATCTCTTCTAATAAAGTGGAAAGCGCTCTCCGAAGCAGTCACACGGTGAGTCACGCTCCGGGAGAGGACACACGGCACAAGTGTGTGGGCCAGCAGTCAGAGGCAATCACAGAACCATGGAATCACAGTGGTTTGGGTAGCCAGGGACTTTCAAAATCCTCCAGTGCCACCCCTGCCATGGCAGGGACCCCTCCCGCTGTCCAGGCTGCTCCAAGCCCCAATGTCCAGCCTGGCCTTGGGCACTGCCAGGGATCCAGGGGCAGCCCCAGCTGCTCTGGGCACCTGTGCCAGGGCCTGCCCACCCTCCCAGGGAACAATTCCTGCCCAACATCCCATCCAACCCTGAGCTCCTTCAGTTTAAGGCTTGAAAATCAGCAAAGGAGCAATTATCTGTGCATTGGCTTTGCAGGACGTGTGAAGTGCCAGAGGGAAGGATCATGGAGTGCGATGCCCTGAGCACCCTAAGTGTGAATGGACGTAGGTGTGACATCCATCAATCACTGGATTCAGGACAAAGAAGCCTGGACAGTAAGGATTTAAGAAAAGCAGGGTTTGGCAGTATTTCTCCTGGAAAGTGATTTAGTATGTTAAAAGGTGACAGTGAATCCAGAGGGGAGGTGCTAAAACATTTACAATTACATCATTTGTAGGAGTGATTTGAGGGAAATGAAACTTTTTGTGTGTGTGTGCATGTGTAAAGTGTCTGCTTCCTTTGAAAATACTCACATTGTTTGTTCAAGACTGAACTTGGAGAAGCTTTTTTTGCCAAAACCTCACAAAACATTGGGTTCAGTGAAAGGTTGATTTTTGTTATTCTTGAAAGAACAGAAGATTTTCTGTTTTGATTTTATCTCTGTTTTCAGGAAAGAACAAAACGTTTGCTAACCATATCCACCTTAAAGGCTGGTAAGGTCAAAGTCTTGGAATATCTTAGAAAACTTGGACGTTGTCTCAAAAGTTTCAGTTCAAACCTTCCTCTGGGCTGTTCTCACACCCTCTGAGATAATGAACCAATGGATGACACCAACATCAAGGCCCGGGAGAGTTGTGAAGAAAACCCTTTGAAATCGATGCCAATTTCTGGCTCTGAATTTTCCAAATCGTCGAGACAGCTGCCAAGGGCAGATCCAAATTCCTCCTAACCCAAGACATGATCTGAGCACTTTGAAATGTAACTTGATTTGAAGCTTGGATCTGAATTCTGCTGGAAACGCCTCCCTCCTATCCTGCAATGATGCTTCAAAGAGCATCAAAGGCACCAGAACATTCCATCAGGACAAATCCAACTTGTGCAGTGAATTTATTTTATACATTTGGTTTTTCGCTGCTGGTTAGCCAAAGGAAGGACGGTGTGTGACAGGAGTAACGTGCACAGGCGGGTTGTCTGCTCTGGGAGGGTTTGGTTGGTTTGCTCCAGCATGTCCCTGCCACACCACAGCAGAGTCAAACTGGGCTGACTGGGGGCCAGGCTGGGACCTGGTCCTAGCAGGACCTCAGGTGCAGAGGATGATCCCTCTCAAATCCAAATGAGAACGGAACTCAGTTCCCAGCTGTTTTGTAGCATCCCAAAACTTTGTTAAAGAGAAGAGAATCACAGAACCCCGAAGGCAGGAAAGGACCCCGAGATCATCCAGTCCAGCCTGTGACCAAATCCAAAGTGAATTAATCTCTTTGCATGTGGAGCTGAGCTGGGCTGGCCGTGCTCCTCACCTGCTGCTGGGGGAACCTTCAGACGTCAGCACGGCCGAACAGGTCCTGGCTGTTCCTCACAAAGAAACCACCTGAGTGTCTCCAGGGCTTTGGGGATCACGGAATCATAGAACAGTTTGGGTCACAAGGGGCTTTAAAGATCTTCTTGTTCCACCCCAGCCATGGCAGGGACACCTCCCACTGTCCCAGGCTGCTCCCAGCCCTGTCCAACCTTGGACACTGCCAGGGATCCAGGGGCAGCCCCAGCTGCTCTGGGCACCCTGGGCCAGGGCCTGCTCACCCTCCCAGGGAGGAATTATCCCATATCCCATCTAACCCTCCTCTGTGTGTTTGAAACCCTCCTGGAGCAGTGATTCTGCAGGATGTGAGCCCAGCTGCGGTCCCACAGGATTGCTGTGGGGGAAGCCGGGGACTCCTTCCCTGTGCCTTTCTCCCTGCCCAGCTCCAGCAACAAGGCCAGCTCTTCCCTGGCCATGGCTGCATTTCTGGCAAATGCCTGGCCCCAGGATTAGATGAGAGGAAGCAGCCACAGGGAGCTCTGTAGATTCGCACGTCCTTTGGCAGCATCCTGAAAACCTGCTGCATCCACAGACACAACATCCACTGTTCGTGCCTGAAAGACAGAAAACAGGGCACATTATGCTATCAAACCCCAGCACCTAAAATCTCTCACTTTGTAGCCTGCAATTGAAAGCACGGATGGAGGAGCACTTCACCCCAGGAAATCTCTGCTCCCTCGCTCCACACGGGGAACAGCTTTGGCTGCAGCTGCTGACTCTGCAGGGGGAACATCTGCCCGTCTGCTCGGGGCAGAAACCCCATCACAGTCCAGCCCATCTTGGTTTGCATTGCAGCAACACAGACAGCAGTCTGGGCTGCTGGTTTTTGGAAGGGGGTGTCTGTAAATTGTAGATACGTGCTGGAAATCAGCTCCCATGGAGCCGTGGCCTTGTGTTTTCTGTGGAAGGTTCCCTGAACATGGCAGGGGGGGAACACGATGGTCCCTCCCAATCCAGACTGTTCTGTGGTTCTATGAAATTTCCATTCTGCTGAAGTGACTATTTTTATTTACCCAGTCCTGTGGGGGCAGGCCGTACAACAGCCTTGTTCATTTTCACAGGGACCTGGTGTTTTGAGGCTGAGACGAGAACCAGTGAAACACCTCAGAAATGACTTTTGCAGAGGGATTTGCCTGGCAGGAGAGGGATGAACAGCCCTGGAGATCAAACATTGCTGCTGCTGCTGTTCTGTTGTGTGGCATTAGTTTTCTATAGAGATCAGCTGCCACTACAGCACCGGAGAATGGTCCAGCAGATCAATCTTTGGATGTTTCCAGTGCAGAACCTGTTCACAGCTGTTGCTCTTCAGAGCCAGCGGAGCTAAGAAAACACGGTTCATGTGAGCAGATGTTGACACAACTTGGGACAAGAGGAGTTGAACCCCAAACCCTGCTGTTCCTCCCCTCTGTCCCTGAGGGGAATCGCCGTGACTGCCCCCAGCAATCAGCCTGACACATATTTCGGGTTCCAGCCTCGTGTTCCGTGTTTACCAGGGAAGTCACATCCCCAGGCACACCCGGAGACAGGACAGGGCAAGACTGAGGTGTGTGAGGAGGGAGCAGTCCTGGCAATGGGGCTTTTTGCTCTCAGCATGCACAGACACTGCCAACATCTGCCTCTTCCACAAACATCTGCATGTGCTGCCAGCAACGACCTGTGAAGGGAACACGGATGAAGAATGCTGGGAAGCAAAAGGGCTTGAAAACAAGAGCACAGTTATACAGAATATGTATTTGTCTTCCTGCAAAAGTATGTTTCATGTAGTGGTTTCATACCCTCAAGAAATTCTCAGGTCCCTGGCACTTCTCCTAAGCACTACTCAGTTTTTCCAGCTGGGGAAGCTGAGGCAGGCTGTGGGAGCAGCAGTGCCAGTTCCAAGGAATTAACCCCTGAATGCCAAAGCAAAGGGATAACGCGTTAGGCCAGTGCTTTGAGCATTAAAAAATGTACCTTCTGGGGGTGCCACTGCTCCCCCTCCAGCCTGGGAGGCAGAGTAGCCCCTGCAGGTGACACCCGGCAGCAGATTTAAGGGAAAGGGAAAAGGAGGAAGATTAAAGGATGAACCAAAAGCTCATCCCCTGTGGCCTCTTTAACACAACCATTTCCCTTTGCAAAGTACCAAACATCCATCAAGGAAGCTTTTAGGACCAGCCCGTCTTTTGTCTTACAAATGAAACCAGATGCCAAACCCCCAGGAGGGGCAGCAGCCCTAACACAAACTAAGCACAGATTCACCTCCTGAACCTGACAGCAGCGTGAGGCCACCTCAGCAAAGTCACACGGGACCATCCATCATCTCACAAAATTGCTGCTGCTCTAATTAAAAGAGAGACCGTAAAGATTTGGATTTTTATCAAATATTGGAAAGCAAAGGCACTCGCTGCCAGAGTGACTGAGGTCTTCACTGCAATTCGTAAGGAGGAGTTTCACTCAATGAGCACCAGCCATGGATCATGGAAGGGTTTTGCTTCTCAGGAGCAAAGAGCCTGATTCTGCATGGATCAGAGCATGGAAGGAGTTTTATTTCGGTAGTCTTGCTTCTAGTTCAATAGTGGTTTGTGAGAGGAGAGGTCCATTTCTCATTCAGCTGTGACATGGAACAGACCCTAATTATGTTCTTTCACATGGAAAAAAAAGGATCCAGGGCTATATCCCCTTGCTACCTTTTCCTCTGAGCAGCTCCCTCTTCTCAATCCCTGCCCATGCTGCAGCAGTACTGAGTGAATCTCAAAACCAAAACCCAGGGAGTTCTTGAGCTTTCTCATCACAAAGTCACCCATGTCAGTATGGGATGATGAACCAGCTCCTTTCCAATGCTCTCCTCTCCTGACAAAGCAGCTATTTAGGCTCTGGTTTATGGAGGATTTGGATATTGGAGGAAATCATAGAATTAGGAAAGAGAAATGTGAGTTATTTTTTTCCTTTTAATTGAGCAGATTTCCATCAGAAAAAAAATGCCTAAAATGACTGTGGGCAGCATGTTCATGTTTCATCATCAAAAATTAAATCATCCTTTACTCCTCAGTGGCAACATTTGTCATCTTCCAACAAATCTTTTGAGATGGGAAGGAGTTTGATACTTGGAATGGATACTCATGGAATATCCTGAGTTGGAAGGGACCCACAAAGATCATCCAGGCTCTGCTCAGGATACCCAAACAATCCCACCCTGTGCATTCCTGGCAGCATTGTCCAAAGGCTCCTGGAGCTCTGGCAGCCTCAGGACTTTCCCCATTCCCTGGGGAGCCTGGGCAGTGCCCAGCACCCTCTGGGGGAGGAACCTTTCCCTGATCTCCAACCTAAACCTCCCCAACACCGCTCCAGTTGTTCCAGCTATGTGAGGAAAATAGAACCCTTTGCCCTTTTATTCCACTTTCACATCCCATCCTCCTCCAGCTGCCCTGCATCTCCCCAGGGCTGCCTGAACCCTCCTACATTTTCCATCCCAGCTCTTGTTGTCCTACCCTGCTGGCAGATTTTGGGAGAAATTTGCTGAGCATTTCCATTTCACTGTGAAGGACCTGAAGTGACTGAGGACCAGTGCCCTTGAAGCCAGAGCCTCCCTCTGATTTAAAATAGAGCCTTTAGGAGAAGTTAAGGACAAAACCCTTCCCTTACAGAAGCACTCCCTGTGACAGCCTCACTAATTAGTTGTTATTAACAGTGATAACAGAGCTATCCGATCTAATGGACAGCAGATTATGGTAATTACAGGGATTCACTGGCTATGGGAGCTTTGGCTCTGGGGACAAACGGATTTTGTCAGGCAGCACACACAGGGCAGCCATGGAAGGGTGTTCCTCATGGCAGGAAATCACGGCTGGGAGGATGCACCAGCCACTGGAACCTCCAATGATTTTGGCCAGTCCACATTCCATGACGTGTCCTAGTAACCACAAATACAGAAACATTTCTCAGGACCACCTCATCCTCCCTCCCTGCCGTGCTTGCAGCCCCTCCAGCACCAGAGGCATTTCCCTCCGGGTCTGCATTTCCTTTTTCCATGCTGGATTCTTCTTCATTAAATGAACCTTTGGGAATAAAACCCACAACACCCAGACACGGCAATGCATCCCTGCTTGGGAACACATTCACCAGAAACAGCCCCAGTCACTGTTTTCCCCATTGTCACTGGAGATGGGGAAGACATCCTCTCCTGGGGATGTGAATATTCCTGATTCCTGGAATATTCACATCCCCATCCCACACCGCTCCCCCGCTTCACTCAGCCCTCGAGCAAACCCTTGGCTGGAAAGATGGAGAGCACACGGAGACCCTGGAGCCACGGTGGCAGTGAGAGCCCCCGAGGGGCCACTGCTCCTCCAGCCTGGCCCGTGTGATGTGAAACAGAGCCCCACCACATCCTTTCACGGGAAAGAAAAGTGCCCTGAGGAGCACAAGGGATGGAGCAGAGGCAAGAGGCTGAGGGGATGCAGATGTGCATCACACCAGGTTCCTCTTCCCACTTGCTTTTCTAACCAAATTCCAGGGGTGTCTAAAGACCCCCACTGAGCACAACACCTTGACCTTGTCAGGCGCCTCTTGGAGACAAGAGCTAGAGCCTGCTCCAAAGAGCTGCTGGCCCGGGCTGGGAAGAGGATGGGGGCAGGAGGGCTTCACACAATCTGTGACCTTGGAAAGACCTCTCGGATCACTGGAGGGATTTAAAAGCCACGAGGATGTGGCACCTGGGGACACAGGTTAGTGCTGACCTTGGCAGTGCTGGGGAATGGTTGGACTGGGCGATCTTAGAGGTCTTTCCTTATTTATTGCTCTGATTCTGCTGCACACCTCTGCTGAGAAGGCACTGGAACATGAGCTGAGGGAAACAGCTCAGCCAGCACGTGCGGCACTTGCCCACTTCCACAGGTTGGCTGCCTGGGTCTGTGCTGAAATCAGCCTTTTGGTATATCCAGAGTGATCTAGAGCCGATATTTGTGAGGGATTTCGGTTCAAAGTGGTAAGAATAGGAGTTGCAAATACTGATAAAATATCCTCCTCATTTTTTCTTTCTCACAAAGCAGAAAAAAATGCCACAGACTCAATTTCTATAATATTCTGTTTTCATCTGTAAGAAGAAAATTTTCAAGCTTAGGTGCCAAAAGCAGGAAAATTAGATCTCTATTTAGACAGTTAAATAAGAGGCTCAATTTTCAAAGGCACAATACCCTGTATTCTTAATTGCTGCCAAAAGAGACTGAAACCTTATTTTACTTTTAAAAGGGTATTTTCTAAGTCCATAAAGAAAACTTTCTTATTTTTAAGCATTTCAAGAGAAAATGTCTGCCAGGGAATGAAGGACAGATGTTCACTGAAAAACAACACGCTGTTTTTTTCCTTTTAAAGTTCAATTCCTCGCAATAGGCAACTGAGATGGATCCAGGAGCAATGGAGTAACAGAAATCAAAGGTCCCGTTTTCAGCTGTTCTTCCACTCCTGGGCACTGAGGGGCTGCACCCAAGCTCCAGCCAGTGGAAATCAGGAAATGTGGGGAAGGGTCTGGAGCCCCAGGAGCGGCTGAGGGAGCTGGGAAAGGGCTGAGCCTGGAGCAAAGGGGGCTCAGGGGGGACCTTGTGGCTCTGCACAGCTCCTGACAGGAGGGGACAGCCGGGGGGGTCGGGCTCTGCTCCCAGGGAACAGGGACAGGAGCAGAGGGAACGGCCTCAGGCTGGGCCAGGGGAGGCTCAGGGTGGATTTGGGGGAAATTCCTTCCTGGGAAGGGCTGAGCAGCCCTGGTGGAGTCCCCATCCCTGAGGGGTTTCAGAGCCCTGTGGATGTGGCCCTGGGGACACGGGGCAGGGCTGGCCCTGGCAGGGCTGGGGAAAGGTTGGACTTGCTGGTCTTGGAGGGTTTTTCCACCCTAAATGGTTCTGTGATTTCAAGTTTGCTCTTAACCCCATTTCTCCCCCCCTGACGGAATGAGGTCCTGGCTGGGGGCAGCCGCCTTTACTCCCAGTTTTTACCCATCCCCTGTCAGCAGCTCTGCCTCCCCAGACAGTTCTAACTCCGTTTATAGTTCCATCCAAGGCAGGAGGCACCGTGAGCAAGGTGGATGCCATGGAGAACCCACAGGGTCTGCAGGAGGATAAGGCTGTGCCCCACAGTGGACCTGACAGAAGAGGGAGAAGCTTTTATGGAAAAACTTCCAAATCCCAGCAAAAGGATAAGAAAACCTTAGCTTCAACTTGCTTTCGACTTCATTCTTCCCCACATACAGCACATCTGCTGCTGCCATCCTGTCCTCTTCCCGAGCTAAGTGCATCTCTGTGTTCCCCAGGCTTTAAAAGCGTAACTGTTTTTAAACAATCTTTATTTTCATGGTGATCTCTTCAGTCCTCAGCACAGACAGGGAGGTCTCTAAGCAGATGGGAATGTTGTTAGAGTGCGAGCCTCAGGATTTGACCTTGACTGGACCAAGTCATGAAAGGATGTTGAATTAGGTCTAGTGCTAAATACTTCCCATCATTCCTCCCCGAATGCCAAGACCCAAGATTAACACTGACGGAAGATCGGATGCTCTGAGATAACTTAATGCATGGTGGAATGGCTATCAGGGTCAGAAAGCAAACGAAAATACAACCCATAATTCTGAGGGAAAACGGAGATTTGTCATGAACCATTGAAAAACAGCCTGGTGCTGGAATGAATAACACAGTCTAGAGAAGAGCTGTCATCTTGTGATGGGTGAACTTCGTCCCCTTGTCCTTCCGAGAAAGCTCTGGGAGTGCCAGCAGAGCCGTGTGGGAAATGTTTCCAGTGCCAGCCCTCCATGCCAGGGGATAAACAGAGGACTTTGCTCCCCAAGGGCTGTCCATCAGCCTTGAGACCATTCCACCACCCCAAAAGAAAAACAAATGTGGAAAGCAAAGGCACAGACTTTCCAAGGGCGTCCCCCACCACGGGGAAGGTGATTCTTTGCCCCAGGTTGTATTTTGAGCTGTGTTTACACTTGTGTTGAATCCCAGGGGACGGTTCCAATGCATGTGATGTTGTGCAAACACTGAACAAGTGAAATTTCTTTTTCAGAAAGGATCAAGGGCACCAGACCCACTTTTCAGGGTGAAAGTTGTTCAAGCAGCTGCTGTTTCTGGAAATACAAATAAATTGGTGCTGGTACATCACTGCTTTCATAACGCTGGGGCTGCTCTCCAGCACCTGGTACCTCTAACACTTCATGGGATGAACTGTGGGTCACTGGTGTGTTGAACACTGAAGGGTCGAAGGTGCACTCGGGACATCGGAATGAGGCGCTTTGCCCTCCAAGATGCCCTTGCATTGCCCGAGGCAGCGATGGCAAATCTCAGATATGAACCACGGTCACCTGGACAGCGCAGCAGGACCCAGGCTGCTCTCCGGGTTATTAGAAAAAGTTTAGAAAGGAACACAGTATCCCCTTGTTATTAAGAAAAGGAGGAGGGAAGGAAAGAATTTCACCAATAAAAACACCAATCTCTGGTGTATATAAAAATACTAAAACAATGAGCTGCAAAAGGGGAATCTAGGAAACTCCTTTGATAAATGTCAGTACTTTTAAATTAGGACAAAGGAATTAGAAAAATGGAGGCTTATGTTTAATTCACTTGAAAGCAAATTAAAGGGTTTGGCTTATGGATGAAAGAGAAAATTAGGTTATTTTTTCCCTGAGAGTTACCAAGGCTACTGCAGCCCAGAGAAAGCCACACAGCTTGGCGAGCTGCTGTTGACAGGGCTGTTTGCACATCTTAAGTGCATTTAGGAGAAGTGGCTGCATCTCAGAAATCAGAAGCCGGCCCAGACACTCTGTCACATCCTGGCAGGGACAGTGCTCTGTTGGGTCTGTCTAACTCAGGGATTTTTCCCAAAATAGTCCTTCCTCCTCCACAATTCACGAGGGGGTGATGAGAATGAAGCCTCCAACAGGGGATTGTTTGATTTTTCAGAGACTCAGGTGCTTTAAAGCACATCCTGCCCCCTGGCCGTGGTGCCTCCAGGATTTCCATGTAACCAGAAATGTTGCCCCTCAGTCCATGTGTGTCCATCACCACTTCATACTGCCGTGGCTCAAGCTGGGAATTTTATCTGGTGGGGAAAGGGTTTATCAAGTGCCCTTTTAAAGGAAACGCTTACTTGCAGGTTCATGACTTCAGATTTTGAATTATTTTGCTCATTCTTGAGGTCTTCTCTGTGATATTCAGCTCCTGCTACATTTCATGGAGGTTTCTCATTAGAACTTCATTTCCATCTTAGGGGCCAAAATTGTTGTAGCAAATCTTCAAAAAATCAATTGTTCAAGGCCAGGTTGGATGGGGCTTGGAACAGCCTGGGATAGTGGAAGGTGCCCCTGCCATGGCACGGGTGGAATGAGATGGAGCTTTAAGGTCCCTTCCAATGTAAACTCTTCCATGAATCTATAATTCTCATTTCTCAGCATTTTTTCTTGCTCAGTGCACTTTGCTTTTTCCACCCTCTTCAATGGTTCATATTACAGAAAGCAAAGTTGTCATATTGATTTTTTCTAAGGGATCTTACCGACATCAAGGCAAACATAACTGGGTATCAGCCGTGATTCTTCCTTCATTGCTGGACAATATTTGTCCATCTTCTGCGTTTTCCTTTTGAGGTATCCCCAGAATGAATATACAAAGAGTACAGGGAGATTGGGGTCATCACATCACTCAAATTCCCTTTTCCTTCTGGAAACATCAAATTCAGTGCAAACCATGGCAAGTCAAACCTGCTTGGCAATGAGTTTACTCACCCTACAGGTGCTGAGACACCCTGGGGTCCTTGGAAGCATGAAGGTCTTCCTGAAAGGGTTTCACAGCAGCCACAGTCATTGGGGTTCGGTTTGGTTTGGTTTTATTCAGTCCTAAATGCTAACAAGGAACTCTCCTACTCCTCTGTCAGTCTGGTTTCAGAAGCTGAATTGTTCCAGAAGTTCAGCAATGGGAGAGTCCCACAGAACCCATGAGAACACATCTGCAAGCAATAAAGAGGAGCAAAAGCTCCTAAACACAACCCCCCAGAATTTCAATTCACAGCTCTTCCACTCTCACAAACAGCTGACAGGCCAGAACCAAGGCCCTCCTCCTGCCCCTCCTTAAAATCAGAAGCACCAACACCCGATTAAAGAGGTGATGCAGACTCTGCAAGCCGGTGCCCAAGCACAGCAGGCAAGGGTGCCCATCCCAGCAGCTTCTCCAGGTCAGGAAATGGTCAATCTGCTTCTGACAGCAGCCAGTACTGGATGTGGAAGGAAGAGGATAAGGATGAGGACAGCACAGGGACAAAACTTTTCAAAATACTCCCCTAACCTCCCACCTTGAATCCCTGAGGGTCTCTGAGCCCCAGGTGAGGTCCCCACCCTTCACTCACCCTTGCTGGAGTGCTCTTCTGGGAAATTGTCCATTAGTATTTTTGGAACCACGTTAGGTTTGAACAGTCACAAATCCTGGTCAATGACACACCAAAGATCCCCTTTGCCCACTCACTTTTGGATCTGCTCTCTTTTAATTTCCTGGCCCTCACTCTGCGGTGGGATGTGGCAGGAGACAGGTGATGTCCATCCACCTTGGCCAAACAGATCTCTGCCCTCCTTGCCCAAACCTGTGTCTTCTGCAGGCTGCAGAGAGCAGTCAGGCAAAAGTCACCCCGTCCATGGAAGTGCATCCATGTCATGGCTCCTGCTCTCTGGTTCCAAGCCACATGGAATTAAAACAGGCAGAAGAAGGTTCTTCCCCTTCTTCCCAGCCAAGGGAACAGCTGGAGCTGTGCCAGGGCAGTTCAGGTGGAGACCAGGGCAAGGTTCTTCCCCCAGAGGGTGCTGGGCACTGCCCAGGCTCCCCAGGGATTGGTCCCATTCCTGAGGCTGCCGGAGCTCCAGCAGCATTTGGACAGCCCGGGATGCTCAGGGTGGAATTGATGGGGTGTCTGTGCAGGGCAGGAGTTGGACTCCCTGATCTTTGGGGGTCCCTTCCAGCTTTGATGATTCTCGATGAAGTGGGAGAGAACAACCTGTCCCCTGGCTCTGCAGGTGGAAAAGGTTTTTTGAGGGATTTGTTTGGGAAAGATCTGGCAGCCTGGAAGCCCTCATGGTCAGTGTGCTATTGATGTTCACCGCCAGCTGCTGCTCCTGCTCTCAGGGGCTCCCCTGAGGGGCGGCACATGAGGGTCCTACAGGTGTGTGTGCATGGAGGGGGGCGACCTGAGAGCCTGCCCAGGAGCCATCCTGCTGGAGAGCACCCTTCCTCCCTCCCTAGGGCTTTCACGGATTCACCTCCCCTGGATTTCTTCCTGCCAAACATTTCTGGTGAAGGAGAGACAGTTCATCCATTCTCCTCCAGTTCCTGAACACCCTCAGCACAGCAGGCAGTCTATTCCTCTTTTGCTCTGCAGGTCACTTTGCTGAGTATTTGTCTTTGTGCACAAACTTTTGCCTAGGTCCCACCCACATATTTTGACCCCAA
This sequence comes from Pardalotus punctatus, assembly GCA_013400915.1. Classification (NCBI taxonomy): domain Eukaryota; kingdom Metazoa; phylum Chordata; class Aves; order Passeriformes; family Pardalotidae; genus Pardalotus; species Pardalotus punctatus. The sequence goes on from VZTX01018187.1 coordinate 14,978, forward strand.
GAGGTAGAACAGGATCCAGTTAGGAACCTTAATGTCTAAAGTGAGGAAGGACTGGACTTCAGGGTTTCTGCAGTTTGGTTTTTACACAAGTGGTATGAATTTGTGTGGATTTCCTGAAGTTCTGAGCAATTACAACACAACCCTATCAATCAAATCATCATTGGGATTTTCTTGGCACTGCACCAAGGAAATTTGCAGAGCTGACCTCAAAGTGTGTTGCCTTTTTTATTTGGCCTATCTTAGTCCAAATGTGGAGATTTTCCAAATGGCTCCAAACAGTGGGGTCTAGAAATGTTTGGGGCAGCGAGTTCTCTGGTCTTTTCCAGTTTTGGAGGCAAAACCAGTCAGTGTGTGGGGCTTCTCTTCCACCTCATGCTGCCTGGGCATCCTCCCCACCTCTGCCTGGCTTTTTCTTCCTCCCTAGCAGCAGATTCCATGGATTCTCACATTTCCCACCCCACTTTCCTAGTTTCATTCGCAGTTCAAAGCTCCCCAGGTCTCCTGGCCAGCAGTGGTTTCTCTTGTCCCCAGTGTGTCACGGGCCAATGTTTGCCACCATTTCCCTGAGGGTTATTTTGAAACAAGAGCCGTTTGAGCACAGTGCTGTCCTGGGATGGACGGATGGACAGATGGACAGATGGATGGATGGAACAGTTCTGGCTGCTTTCCAGCTTTTCTGGGTTGCATGAATCCCTTAAACTCTCAGTAGCCACCTCACCATTCATGAAAACTGACAGCTACAGGTCTCTTGCCTTGTTTCCACAGCAATTTTTGGAGCTGGAGATCATCGAGTGCCATGGGACTGTGCATGGTGGGATCCTCCATGGCAATGTGACTCCAGGAACACAGACCAAAGTTGTGTTCCAGTTTCCAGTGGGGCCAGTTTCACTCTCACAAGTGCATTTCTTTTAATCAGCATATTCTATGCGCTTTCTCTGCCCAGTGATTTCTCCACGGACCTACCCAAACAATCCTTTCTTTCATTGCCTTTGCTAAATCTGTTGTCTGGAGCTCTGGGGAGCGGCTTTCCGGGAGAGGTCTAACAGGAGCAACAATGGGATATTTTTCCACCTGACTGATCAATACCTTGCCTCATTTGCAAAGAAAGGGAGCAGGTGACTTTTGGAAGGGGTGTGTACATGCATGGAAGGAGTGGCTTTACTTCACTCTGTTTATCCCAGCTGGACCCACCCAGCGAGGAGGAGAGAGCCCAGATCTGATAAATGAGGCAGCAGGGAACAATGGCTCCTCTCTCTCCACAGGATTTCTAGGATCTTTTCCGGGAGGCTTTTCCCAATGCAATACTTGTCTGTCGTGGTTGTCCCACAATTAATTACAGAAAAGGCAGGAAATGCCTCCCTCCTGGGATGGGCACTGGGGGTTGTCTATGCCTGGACCTTCCACATCCCCAAACCCCCCATTATTTTTCCTCTTCAAACTCAGGAAGAAACGATGCTTTCATCGCTCTGATTCTTTGAGAGCTTCCCCTCGTGCGGAGGGGAGGCTGTAGGGTGTGATTAGCGCAGGAGGGGACACCAAGGCAGCCTCCTCCTTGTTCCTGCGGCTTCAGCCGTGAGGATGGAGCAATTTCATGCAGCTTCCCTGATCTGACCAGAAGGAAGGTTTTCCTGCTGCTCACACCTCAGAAGGGGACAAGACAGAGCCAGGGAAACGAAGTCCCCGCACGCCAGCTCTCTTGTGTGAGGTGGGACACGGAGCTAAACCCATCCCTTCCTTAACGTGGGGGTGATGGGGCTCAGGTCACCTCCCTTGGTCCAAGAGCATCAGAATATCTCATTCCTGAGGGAAGCAAGGACATTTTCCAAGGAAAACAGTTTTTTCATTTGTTAAAAATCCCACAAAAAAAACTCACATATGTTCCAGTGATTATTTTTTTTTTCCTGGACAGCCACTTCAAAAATAGAACACCGAAAAAGAATCTGCAAAATAATTTAAAATAATAATAAGCAGAAAACTCCAATCATTTCCCCAGTTTCCCAGTTGATGTTTCAACTGCAGCTCAGTGCAATTTCGGTTTGAAATTTGCTTAAATATAATCATACTCTTCTTTAAGAAATCAAAAAAACCCAGCTCCAGAGCAATGTTTTTTACTCCAAATGAGGTTTTATTAACACTTTCTTTTTCCCCACTGAGTAGCTCGGGAAATGCTCATTTTGGGTGTGAAATACAGTTGCTAAAGACATTCATGTATTTACAACTTTTCAATTCTGACAGAGGACTAGGAAACCTGTAAATGAATAGTTCCAGGCTGGAACACGGTAGAAGCTTTCAAAAGGAGAGGAAGGCCGGGGAGGAAGGCCAGGGATCACTTTCCTTTTGATTTGCCAAGAGAGAAGAAAAAAAGAAAATAAAAAGTATTTTCTTAACTTTTAATGTTTGATATATAACACCTACAAATGGCTGTATGAATTATTTCCCTTCTGTGTTTTATTCCTGAAAAATAAAAGTGTGCAATTCCTCCGGTTTTGCAGGAGAACTTGCTGGAGGATTAATGAGGTGATGTCATGAGGAAATGCAAGTTAAGAACCCTGAACAGCTCCGGCACAAAAAAAAACTTCCCAGAGCATTTAAATACCTGTTTAGTGAAAACACCTGAGCCAGCAGTGGGAAAAAGCTCCCTCTGCAAATATCCAAAAGCACTGCCTGGGCTGTCAGTGTGGGAAGAGGGTCCTGGTGCTTCCCTGAATCATCAGGGGACCCTCTGTGGGAAGGGAAGGGAAGGGAAGGGAAGGGAAGGGAAGGGAAGGGAAGGGACTGTGATAGGAGGAGGTGGGGGGGGGCGGGGGTAGACGATATTGA
>VZTX01018188.1:0-10968 GCA_013400915.1 Pardalotus punctatus
TCCCCCTTCTGTTTTCCGCCCGGGCGGGCGAAGGGGGCCGCGGGGCCGGTGCCCCCGTTGGCCGGGCGCTCCCCGGAGCGGTGCTCCGGCCGTGCCGCGGGCTGTCAGCGCCCTGCGCTGCCCGGGGACACGGCGGCCGGGCCCGGCTCTGCTGGCGTGGCTTTCCCCGGCTCGGAGCTCTAAAGGGGGCCCCGGAGCCCGGCCCGGCCTCCCGCGGGGTTGGCTGCCCGCCGTCCCCGCCAGCAACTTCGTAGAAAGTTTCCTGCCGTCGGGGAGATGCAGCCGCTGCTGCTTCCACCAACAGTGGGTTGTGGGGCTTGCTTTCTTTTATTTTTATTTTAATTATTTTTCCTTAATATTCATATTAATACTATTTATTTTAGTCGCTGCGATTCCGGGCATCGCTTGCCGGTGGCGGGTAGGGGAGCCAGGGCTGCCAGCCCGGCAGGGAGCGGGGGATGTGTTTCCCCCTGCCTTGGCCTGGTGAAGAAGGGCTTACCCCGGGAAGTTTATCATTTTAAGTGGGGGCGGCATGAAGCTGAGACAATGGAAACAAAATTGAGTTTCCTTTTTTGTCCAGACCCTTCCTATCTAGCAGCCCACTGCTTTCCTCTCTCTTTCCCTCACCGCCCGGTTTTGCATTTTATTTAGGAGTCGCTTTGTCTTGTTGCAAGCCAGGAATCTCCCTTCTGCTAGTGACTAACTGTGCCCGAGTAAAAGATCTTTAGTGGTTGTCTCTCCCTGCCTGGAAGGAAGAGGTGACTTCCAGACTCTCTCTAAGGGGAAGAGCCTGGAATAAACACTTACTTATTCAGCGTGATGCTCTTTTGTTTGCTTGTCCCGTGCGCATATGGGGGAGTCTTGCGTTCTGTATGGTGGGAGCACAATTTGAAAACTTCTGGGTGTATTTTCTCTTGCTGAGTTAAATGCAATCAGGCCTATGTCCCGTGAAGTCCCGTGGCTTAGAGTCTAGTTTGACTTTTCATAACACAGACAGGCAAACTGGATAACGGGGTATTGTATGCGTGTTACTGTATGGTGAAATGCTAATGCAGGCAAAATGTATTCAATTAACTCATTGGATCCCTACAGATATATAAAATGAGATACAGCTGCTGGGTTTTTTCTAGTAAACCATGTGGAAAGGTAGGATGTGTTCCCTGGACTGAAGAACACAAGTGAATGTCACAAAAAAGTGGTGTCATATGAACTGTATTTCCTTGTTTTTGACATGTGTCATTTTGAAAACAGGAGGCTTACTTCTGCTCCTACTGAAATCAGCAACCATCCTCTTGATTTCAGGAACTGTAAAACTGGTCCTTCCCTAGCGTCACTAAGGTATGTTATAGAATCGTGCTGTAAAGAATCGACTTCCTAGCTGGAGAGATACAAACAAACTTCTGCTTCAGTCTTGAAATGACTAAATGCCACATTTTCATTACAGTTACTGGAAAACTGACTTTTTATTTTTTTGTAAAGTACCAATTTTAAACATCACAATCTGAACTTATTTTTTAATGTACAGTTTGTTTATGTGTAGTGTACACGCAGAACAGAAACTGCTGTTACTGGCTTCTCTGTTACTGGCTATTTTATTAGTTCCAAATTTTAAAATTAAAACTTGCCAGACAGAAATGCGAACTTCAAATGAAAGCGTATCTTCACCAGTCAAACCATTCTGGGTCAGCTTTTCTTTTTTATTTACCATTATTTTTTGGACCCTTTTTTTAAGCAGGCAGTCTTTAAGGTGATTACGTTCAGCAGCTGGATTTAAGAGGAGCTCTTTAAATGGTAGTTGATTATGTGAGTACAACTGATAGTTTCTTCAGTATTCCAGTCTGGCTCTTGGCATGGAATGGGATACTAAGGCAGAGGAACAAGCTCTACACAGTACCCCAACTTCACTGCTGTGTTCTGAAAAGTAGACAAGTGTTGTGCTACAGGGCTGTCACAAAATTTCATTAGGAGCCCGTTAACGGGAAGCAGTGGTGCTGGTGGATGTAATTTTTTGTTTTGTTGGTTGGTTTTTTCCTCCCCCTTCCTCCCTCAATTTGGGACAAGGGTGCAGGCAGTAAATGCCGCAGCACGTTGGGCGATGAACTTGGAAAGCTTCAGCAGACAGGGTGAAGGCTGGTGCTTTGTTTATGCCCGAGCTGCTCAGTGTGCAGTCTTCCTATCTCACCTAATGCTCTAATCAGATTTGGGAAAGCTTTGAGGAAGTGAAGTTTTGGTCTGTATTTTATTACTGGTAATCAGTATAAGCTTGCAGTAATATCTTGGTTTGTGTGAAGCAGTTACGGGTACGTATGTGTGTATTGATATGTGCTTGCCTTGCAGCAGCTCTGTGCTGGCTGACTCCTCTGGGAGAAGAAAAATTCCCTGCTGATACCCAGATCTTGCCAGAGCTCTTGGGTGTGTGCTTGGCTGGCCCATGGCGAGCAAACCCACTGTGCAGTTGTGGCAGGGAGGTTAAGTGTGTGCGTGGGGTCTGAAGATGCATAGAGAAGTTTCTGGGGTTTAGAAAATAAAACCTCGGGGGTGAGAGATGAGCATGAAGGGCCCTCTGCTGCAGCTTCGGGTGTCAGTGTACTCTGCATGAGCAGGGAGGCTTTGGGGTTGTGGTGAGCTGGCTTTGACTCTGTAGTGAGCTGGGATGGGGCATCTCGTGTGGTTGTCGTAGTCAGACACTTTTTTCATCTTTTTTTCATAGATGGAATATCTGTGTTGGTAGTAAACCTGTTCCTCTGATCCTGAGCCACAGTAGTTAGCTGATTATATTATTGTAAATATTGCCACGATGTTGGCACTCATTACAGTATTGGCAAGTGATTCTTAAGGCCTCACCTCTCCTCCCACAGATGGGAGAACTGAGGCACCAGGGCAGTGTAAACATCTTGGCAAAGGCTTATATGGGAGCAGAGCTCGAAGGGAGAACAGGGCTAGCAGTTTAGACACAGGTGATGATTTTTGTGATTAATTAAGGTCTGTGTGGTGATAAGTTTTGTTTAAAACCTCGCCTGGAGCTTTTGTCAGGAGCTCCTTTTTTTTTTTTTTTTTTTTTTTCCCCCCCCCCCCCTGAAATGGATATACCTTGAGAAGATTGCTGTGGCATCATATGGAGATTCAAAATTCAGCAGGCAAATGGAAGGCTCCTGAAGGGCACAGTTTAATTTGTTTATTTTATATAAATATGACACTTTCAGTTGCTTAGTCTGACTTACCACACGACCGTACAAACGATTGTGCTGGCCAAGCATGGAGTTGTGGGGGAAATAAAACTGGGGATGGAGATGGGGTCAGATCAGCAGCACTGAAGGCACAGAGCCTCACGGCAAGTCAGGTTTCCCAGCTGGTTTCAGGGCAGATTTTATGTAGGTACATGCTGCTGGGTATGGGTGCTCTCCCCTGTGTTGAGCTCGATGGGGTGGTCCAGGAGTCAGCACAGGATCCTGCTGCTGAAGGGCTTCACAGGATGCTGATTTTGGATTAGAGGATGTGCTTTGTAATCATTCAAAAAAAGGCAGAGGGGAAAAAAGAAAAGCTGAAGGGCAGAGAATCAACATAGTGTTTTGAGTTTTCAATCTTAACTGTCTTCCCTGGATTTACTTAATTTTTGGATGGTGGGTTATGTCTCCTCGTACTTCATTCATGCTGAAGGCTTCCCATGCCGAAGGACTGCTCAGCACCACACAGCCAGAATCTTGCTGCCCTCAGCCAAGACTGAGTATCTGTTACTGCAGAGCATGTTCCTTAATATTTACTTGTTTTACTAGGAGGATCCTTCTTCTGTTAGTGTCAATGACAAAACTGTCATTAAGTTCAGTAGTGTAGGATTGAATGGTAGAAGAGCAGTGTTTGGAAGTACATACTATTTAACACCTGATTAATCACTTAACTTCTTGGCACGAGGTGAATTGAATCCCTCTGAAGCAAAATTTTACTAGCACTGCCCCAATTAAACACTGGTCATTAGCATTCACTGTGTCATTACAGGTGAAGTCAGTTTCCTGGGAGGCAACCCATTAAAACAGCATCTTGAATCTGAAATGCCCCAATGAAACAGAGGATACTTTAATGATAATTTATATGCATATTGCAGCATGCATCCCGAAGTGCCTTTTGGAGGGAGGCGACTAAACGGTGCTCTGCTGATAGAAATGATGATAAGAGGGAGATGAAGTCTCCTACAGTGACACAGAAGCAGTCTTTCTGCCTTTTCAGAAAGTTATCTGGGTCCTTGAGTGCTTGTGTTCTGAATTCTTCTGACAAAAGCTTTCCTAATAACCTGCTTACTGCAGGCAAGGGAGAGAGCTAAGGTAACTTGTGTTTTTGGCCAGTAATATTGTTTTGACCTACAGTATAAAAGTTGGCTGATTTGTTTTTTGGGGGTTTTTTTGCATATGTTTTGGAGCACTTGTAGTTTATTGCCTTCAGCCGGGCATCCCCAGAGCACCAGCAACTCAAAAGCCAGTGCTTCTGAAAGCGATCACCTTGGCCTTTGCATTCCCCCTATCTGTGAAACAGGCATAAAATAATAATGAACTTACCTATGCTGGGCAGTCGCAAGGCTAAGTATTTGTAATGCAGCATGGAAACAAACTGTGTTTATTACAGAAATCGGGGACGATGATCTGATTTGTACCTAGCTTTTTAGGTCACATGGCGTTTTGGGGGCAGGGGAGTGGTGATGGTGGTTGTTTGGCTTTTTTGGTGTGGGCCACCTACCTGTGCTGAGCAGTCAGAGAGCCAGCTCTTACAGCTCCGGTGTGTCCTGGTGTCTGCATCAGCCCCACGTGGGCAGGGTGGTGTTTCTGTGCCCGCAGCCTACATGGAAGGCGGCTTTGGGAGAGGCTGGCACGTGTTGCTGCCGTAGCTGTTTTGCCACAATCCTGCTCCTGGCCCAGGGCAGGAGCACCTGGGAGGGCTGGCAGCCAGATGTGGCTGCCAGAGCCATCCCCAGCACCTTCCCCTGACCACCACCCTGCCCTGGGCTCCCAAAGCTGGCTGCAGAGCAGGCTGCAGCTGTTCCAGGTGTTACTCTTTCCCTGGTGAAGGCAGTGGCTGGGGATGACCTGCTAGCATTGCCACAGCAATTGATTTCTAGGTTGCAGTGCATCCCTTTTCCTCCCGAGGGAAGGAGGCTGCCTGGAACAGCCCATGGGAGGGATGTTCCTCTAGGCAGTCAGGAGGCAGCCAAAACAAGCCCAGGTATGCTCAGGTTCAGCCTGAGAAAAGAAACCAGACAGGCCACCAAAGCTTCCATGCCTTTAGCAGTGGAGTTGTGGCAATTGATTCCTGCAAGTGTGGGTTATTTTTTGGCTCTACAACCCGTGCCAAATTGAGACCGTAGTGGTTCTGGTGTTGCAGAGCTGTCTCCAGGCAGTGTTTTGTTGAAGCACAGAGGAGCTTCATCTACACTCTTCATCTGCTTCTTCAGTAACATGTGGGACTCAAGCTAGATTATAGTGACCACTTTTTTTTTTTTTCTTCAAAGATGCCACTACTAGCAGGAAAGTAAGTGCAGAAAACTCCAGCCAATGTTAAACTTGTTTATGGAATATCCTGGAGCAGCGGTAAAGAAAGGGTTTTGGAAAGGGTTAAGCTTTTCACTGACAGTATCATCTGCTGTAATGCTATGGCACTCCAAAGTGAGCTGGGTATAGCAATTAAGGGGAGCTATAAATGATTCTTCATCTAAATGATTTTCCAAAGGTTATTCCCTGTTAAGCCACGTGCAGTGTCTTTGCTTCCGTATTGTTCTTGTACAGTTTGCAAAGACTGTCTTAGTTAAGACAGTCTGGAGAGAAAAAGGGTGTGAAAGAGATTCTCACCGCAGTGTGTAAGTTGGTATTTTATGGAATGTATGCACAACAGAAATAAATAGTATTGTAAATAATTTTAAAGATGTGTATAATGCCAAGAGTAGCATTGAGTGTAACTGCCAGAGCTGTGTTAGTACAACTCCACAAAAATACTTTGAATGTGACAGCTGGATTTCACATATTTAACTTTTAACAGCTGCCCAATATTAAATCCAGAGTTTGGCTGTTTAATTTTAAAGTAAAATTATTTATGATTATAAATAGGAGCAATTAATGATTTCTTGGTGGGTTGGGTATTTTTTGTGGGGTTTTTTTTTTTTTTGCTTGTGTGTCTGCTTTTGTTGTAGGTTTTGGTTTGGACTTTTCTAGCTAGCTCAAGTAAGGTCTGATTGAGAAATTATTTTTACAAAATTAGTTTTGGGAGTTAAATCTGGAGAAAACCAACTGGCATTCAGTAAGGGGTGTCCTTAAAACTGGTGAAATGCAGCAGAGAGTGAGATTCTTTATATAGTCTGAATTTCAACTGAATATAGCTGAAGCGATTTTCTTTCATTATGTCTTCAGTGGGATCCTCCAAAACATCTGTTAACTGAAGCTAGGAATGTTTTCTACATGGTTTGGGATTCTGTGGAAATCTATGAGCTTGGTGTTCCGCCAGGTAAATGAAATGTCTCATAACAGTGCTAGAGGTGGTAGTACTAGAATCGAGAGATGGATTTATTATCCAGATAGTAGAGCCACAACAAGGCATTCTGTAGCTGTGAACCACATTTCCCTTTTATCTTCCTCCTTTTTTTCGTACGAAGGATTTCACATAAATGTAGTTTCCATCATTGATGGAGCCCCATGAAGCTCTGCTGATGCTCTTGGAGGTCAAATGCAGTGAGGCCAGCATTTAAAGCAATATTGGGCAGCTCTTTTCCTTACTTTTCTAGGTCTTTGTTGTGATTTTCCCTCTCCATGACAGAGCTAATCCTTTTTTTCTCCTGATGGATTAGGACTGGTGAGTTGTTTTACCATGTTCCCTCTTGAATAGGCTGCTCTCATTTTCCTGCCTTCCTTGTGCTTTAAAACGTGGGCAAAGCCAAGAATTCTCTGACCTGGCCAAAGCTGAGCTTTGAGCTGGTAGGGTGTGAAGAACTTCACATTCTGGGCTGTGGCTTTTGGTTCTGTTTGTCACTGGAGGCTGCTGGAAAAAACATTCCTTGGTAGATGGATCTGCCTGCCTCATCTCTGAGAAGATGCTGGCATGTTTCCAGTGGGCACCACTGGAAAAGACTGGCTGTGACAGAGGTAGCGCTAGCGGGCCATTGTCACCTGTGCCACTGCTCTTCTGTAGTGGCTCTGGTGCCAGCAGTGTCACTCCAGCAGTGTCACTCCAGCAGTGTCACTCCAGCAGTGTCACTCCAGCAGTGTCACTCCAGCTCTGGAGAACAGCTCCCTGCAGTTCAGAGCACCTCTGCTGGCTTGGGGAGCCTGCTGGAGGCACGGGTGGGTGTTGGATGCCCCACTGGCACAGATGCCCGTGCCGTGCTGGATGCACACCTGAGTGGCAGACCCACCATCTCCCTGGGGTGAGGAAATGAAGGGCTGGACTGCTTTCACAGAGGGATGAGGATGCACTCACTGCTGCCAGGGGTTCCAGGAAGGGCACCAAGTTGCAGGAACAGGAGTGCTGATGGGTATAAAAGACACTTCTCAGTTGGCACACTGAGTGGTTGTGTCACTGTCTTACTGCCTGAGCAAATGTGCTCTCTGGAGGAGGACTTGGGGAAGACTGTGGGAGCAGCTTCCGGGAGGAGGTTATGGGATGTAAAATATTTCATGGCATGTGGCTTGAGATGTGTATCACACGTTGTACAGTAAACACCGGGCTCAGATGCACTGGGGATCGCGTCCCAGCAAACTGCCTCACACCAGCTGAGTCACCAGAGCCAGCCATGACTGACCGTCTGCTGGCTTCTGTTACCTCCCAATGGGGACAAATTACAACCTCAAAGTAAGAAGAGAGTGAATTAATAGTGTATGCAGAGCCAATTAGCACAGCCAAGTGAACCATGTTGACAGGCAGTGGCTGCAGGCTTGGAGAAGTGGGCAGAAAGTGCAGGGTTTGTTTTTTTTCTTGGTAGTTTTGAGCGGGCCACTTTCAAAACTTTTCTGCTTAACAGAAACAGCGAGGTCTCTTTGAGCTGTTCAGTACTGTTTGCTGAGAGACCTCCCAGAACTGGTCTGGCACCTGGGATCATATTTTAGGAAATGGTTTGGTTAGTGAATGAAGGAGAAAGCTGAATTCAGTTTTCAGTTTGGGGTGAAATAGGCAAATAAAATCATAGTGGGAAAGCAACAGGGAGTAAAGTAGAAATTATCTGTATATTACAGTCTGAATCTGTGCTGTGTATCAGTTCTGATTACAGCGTGCCTTTCTCACTGCTAAAAAAGATACAGAAATGAGCAGTGGAGTTGCCTGGGGAAACTTCAATAGGAAGAGAGGCTACAGTGCCTAGGACTTTTTGGCTTGGAAAGGAGACTGCTGAGGGAGGTATAATAGAAAACTGTAAAATTGCACAGCAGTGTAGTATGGAGAGCAATTCCTGATAGTTCAAAGCTAGAGCAGGCAATGAAATTACTAGCCAGGAAGATTAAAACAAGTACTTCTTCCATCTGTGGAGTTATGGAACTCACTGCTGCAGGGTGGTGTGGAGGCCAAAAGTACAAATGGATTTTAAAAAAGAGGGTTAGATGTATATGAGGAAGATATTGAGATTCACACCTTATGTGGGGGGGGGGAACCTCCCTATGATGACCCAGGGGAAAGTTTGTTTTTTCTGTGTGCTAAGTCTTTCCCGAAGCTGAAACTTCTTCTTTTGGGGATATTTTGGGCTTGCTCTGATAGTGTGTAGGCATTCAGATGCTTCCATATAAAATTTTGCACCCTGGAAAGATGGTCTTAGGCACTCTTCTCCTTTAGATTGTTTTGAGTCTTAGCCCTAGCAGTCTTGATTTCAAGAAGACTAGTTAGTTGTTAGTGGGAAGAGAGCTAAGGAAGAGTTTCTGTGACTCAGACTTGTGAAGTCAAGGTTGCTTGGACTAGCAAGAGATTGGCTTTGCTTCTGTATTTATCCAGATTCAAATGAAAGAGGGGAAAACCTTCGGGAAATACATGAAATTGGAATTACAGGTCAGCATTTGACAGAGAAGTTTTCTGGTTTTGGGGGGAAGAGACAATGTTTGCTGCTAAGAGCCAAATGTGGGTTACCCCGCTTTTCCAAAGGTCTCCCAGTTCCAGGATTTGAAAAAGAGAAGTTTTCTGGTTTTGGGGAAGAGACAATGTTTGCTGCTAAGAGCCAAATGTGGGTTACCCTGCTTTTCCAGAGGTCTTCCAGTTCCCATTATCACCCGTGTGAAATGTGTTCCATTAACTCCTTTTCACGTGTGACAAATGGGGTCCCAACTGCAGCTTGGAGCACTGGGCACCAGAGTTGCTGCTTTCACTGGCCAAATGTTGCAAGCAGTCACTGGACTGTCTCCCCTGGTAAGAAATGCTGTCATTTGTACTGAGCTTGCAGCGCACTTCGACTGTGACTTTTTTTTTAAAAACAGCAAACAGAAGAATACAAAATCAATTCTGGTAATATTTTGCATGTGTAGTTTTTAGTTATCTTTCCTAAAGAGAGAGTGATTCATGGTGTTGGATAGCCATTAAAATGTATTGATGTGTAGCTAAAAATGGTTTTTAGCCTAAATTTAGTTTTCCTCTCTGCTAATCTATACAATGTCCACAAATACCTATTTAAGTAATTGGATAGTCTCATAAAGATTTAGTTAGGTTTTTATTTTGGCAAATAACAAATTACTTTATTTGCTGGATGATAGATTTTTTTGGTAATAATTTTACATGCTGTTTATGATTGGCTTTGCAGTGAAATATAATTACAAGTGCAGTGTCCTGCGTGAAAACCTGAGCATTAGAAGTAGTTCTTAAAAAAAAAAGGTTTATAATTGTACATGAAATGGAAGAATCTTGTATATTTTGAGGTAATTTTACAAAATAAATAACAAGCTTTTTTCTTAAGCACATGAATTTTCTTGTTTTTTAATCATACTGATTGTTTTCTGTCATGCTGATTTAGTATTAGTAGATTTTGTACCCTCACCTTGAATTTTTGTTGACTAGAGGAAGGAAACAAGCTTTCTGTTTCTGCAGTCCCAAAGCGTTTTCCAGCTTTGGGTGAACTAGTCATTGTAATGGAGTAACTGTCAAGACTGAAAGAAGGAATATTCTCTCCCTGTCCATTTCCAGATTCCTGGTTTGGCTCCATGGCAGGCTCTGGCTCTAGGGATGCAATAGTGGGTCCCGCTCATTTGAAAGTGTTTTGGCACTAAGTATTGCGCTTGGGATTTATCTTTGAAATTATTTTCTGCCATTCTAGTTATGACTGGATCTCAATATGCGCTAGTTTCATGTTTCTTAGTTTAAGTGAGAAAAAAACCCCAAATCCTTTAAAATTTTAGTTTTTAAGAGAAGTGGCTTAGTAAAATTATATGTGTTGAGACAAAATACATTGAATAAAGTGCTAGTCAGAATCTCTTTCTCTCCTCTGCGTGTTCCCCTTTATATACTGTGTTTTCATTTAGTGCTTTAGTGGTGGGACCCATCTTCTTCAGTGCTGCAGCAGTGGAGAATCAGTTGATGTGGGAGAGTTTCCTCCAGTTTGGCGTGAAGGTTCGGCTTTGCAAACAAGAAGGGGAGCCATCGTAGCTGCAGAACAGGCCTTTGGTTCCAAATGAGCCCAAACCCCCCATGGCAGCAGCGTTCCCAGAAAGAAAAGGCTCCAAAGAACCAGGTTTTAGCTCCTGCCCTGCAGTAGAGGTGGTTTCTAAGATACTCAGAAGTGTCCGTGAGCTCCGTGTTTTAGTGCGGGTGTTGTCACTGCCCGCTCCCGTGAGGGAGGGAGCCGGGATTGCCCGGCCCCGTGGGGTCCCTTGGTGCCTGTGGCTGCAGCGTGGTCACCTGTGCTTCACCAGCGTGGTGACCTCGGGCCCTGTGCCCACTGGGACCCCCCTTGGGCCCTGTGCCCCCCAGGACACCCCTCGGGCCCTGTGCCCCCCGGGCCCTGTGCCCCCCGGGACCCCCCCTGGGCCCTGT
>VZTX01018188.1:11878-92468 GCA_013400915.1 Pardalotus punctatus
TGCCCCCTGGGACCCTCCTCAGGCCCTGTGCCCCCCAGCACCCTCCTCAGGGCCTGGGACCCCCCTCGGGCCCGGTGCCCCCTGGACCCTCCTGGCTGCTGGCTTGACCAGTGATGCTCTGCTCATCCCATCCCTCGTGCCGGCTCTTCCTGCGTGGGGTGAGAAACTCCCGGCCCTACAGCACCTCCCTATCGGGTTGAAGGCTTGTGTCACTGTCACTTCAACAAGTCCGGTTATAAGGTGAACTCAAATCCTGATGAAAGAGAGGTCTGTTTTCCTTCAGTCTAGACTGGGGTTTCATAATTCCCTGTCTGTTTCCCGTTGCCGGTCCACAGAGCACCCTGTCATATGAAAAAAACTCCTTCAGCTCTATGGGCCTTGGCCTCCTTTTTGTTGAAGAAGAGGAAAAAGCCTTTCCCCAAGCAACAACTGAGATTATGCCATTTTCTTAGCCTCAATTAAAAGATGAACATAGGTAAACCAGGTTTTGGCAGATGGTTGGCACAGCCATGAAGAAGGTGTGAAAAGCTGGGATTGCCGATATGGTGGTAGCCCCTTCCATGATTTGCTTACAAAGGACACAGAATGCTGGCCTGGAGTGAGGTTTGGAGCATGTTTAAATTTATGTGTTATAGTGAGCTTATGCATATTTAAATCTCCATCTTCTAAAGAGGAAAAAAACAGCCAACTCCAAAATAAATTAAGAGAGTTAATTTGTAGAGTTGGTTAGAATGATAGCTTTTGGAGATGGAGGAAGTTGTATTTTTGGCTTCCTTTTCTATATAACACCTGAGAAAGAGCTACTTTTGAATGACTGTTCCTCAAAATACTTTTTGTCAAATTACTTGTTTAAAAAAATTAAAAATAGGGGTTTGGTTGGTATCTATGCTTCTGGAAATAAATACATATACTTGAAAAATAGTCTTTTTTTTTGTTCAGAATTTGTCCCTGTGTATTTCCTGAGAAAACTTACCATCTTCTTGAAAGTTCTAACGCGCTGTTCACCTCCAGGTTTTTGTAGACATGTGGTGCTGGTGATAAGAGTCCGGGTGGGCAGTCCTGCATTTCAGGGTTGGGGCTTCTGTCTTGATTTCCAGCAAAGCTCCCAGGCTGTGCTGTTCTCAGCCCACCCACCCTCACAGCCAGACCCACAGAAATTTAAATATTCAGACTGCTGCGAGGTGAGGCATGGGGAGGCTCTCCACACATGTGTAGATAGGGAGCTGTTTGAACCAAACAAAGATCTGGTATCTGTATTCCTGTACACCTCCTCTAAATTATGGGATTGGAGGTTATTGTAGGAAGGAAAACAAGAACCAGAGAAGTAGGGTGGGCTTGAAAGTGAAGGAATTAGGAAGTGAGGATGAGGAGCTTGCTATGATGAGCAGCAAGGCCCATTGCAGGCTCCTGTGGAAATCATAAAAATTTGCTTTAGTCATGAGAGGCAGAGGCAGGGAGAAGCTAAATGGGAAAGGGTTATTTCTCATTGTATGGGAAGAGGGAGGATCAGATGGAAGCACCCGGCAGTTTTGAGGAGGGGAAGTCTGTTTTCACACAACACACAGTGAGGTTACCAAACTTGCTGCCAGCAGGTGTAACGTAGGGGCAAGCAGAAAGTTGTTTTCAGAAGCCAGTTCATACCACTTGGATCTATCCAGGACTGCTCTTGCAGAGAGAACAGCTGTGGTCCTGGGCTCAGAAGGTCCTTAACCTGGGGATTTCTGTGGGTGTGTGCAAGGGATCGTTTATTCCTTGTGCTCTTACTCTGAGCATTTCCTGTTGGGTGTTGCTGGAAATGTGGTATTAGCTTAGACAGACCTTTGAGCTGACCAGGACTACTGTGTTTTTCCATTTTAATTCAGGACTTTCATACTTTGGTGCCTGACTCTGTACAGATGCCTCTGACAAGTGGAAAAATAACAGGAAAACCTCTCATGTGAATCAGACCTTCTGCTCCGTTTCTTGATCTTGTTGTGATGTTTCCTTAGCAGAGGTAACCTGACCATCTGAAATTCATGAGAAAAATGTTCTTCAGACTATGAAATTAATTCTGTTTGGGAAAATTCCTGGGGATTTTCCTATCCTTGACTCTCCTCTTGGGCTGTGATGCTATTTATTGGCATAAAGTGCCCTGACCTATTTTATTTCTCCAGGTTTTTCCCAAGATTTGGCTGACAGAGAGGGTGGAAAAAATAAATTAGATTCTTAGATAATTCAAATGCTGTGTGCTGTGTCAGGCACACCTGATGTGTGACAAGTGAGCACAGTTGCTTGCAAGGCGAGGATGCCTTTCTTTAGGTGGCACAAACATGTAGCCACATGACTGTGGCTGATGAGCAGGTGTTGTACAATACAGGGACAATTCCAGCACTTCCATTAATTTATTCCATTGGCATGCCTGAAACCTGCATGGAGTCACTATCTTGATCTGATACTTCCATCTCTTTGCTTTTCAATCCCTGACTCCTCAAGTTCCTAATAGCTGGGAAAATTGGGAAGGAAGTGTTGTTTGCTGGGTGCCTGGACTTTGTTTTTTCTACATGTAACTATTAAGAAATGAGTAAGCCAGCAGCAGGACCTTCTTGTGGGACTGTGTGTACACCAAATGCTTTCCTTCAGTGCAAGCTGAGCTGTTTCTCCAGTGATGCTTGTCCTGTTCTAGTGCAGTTAGTGGGCAATTAGAGCTAGAGAAGGGAGCTGGCTACAAAGGAAAAGATTCTGTGTGTCCTTTACAAAGCCCCCCATGTGGAATGGTGTCCTAGAGCAGGCAGACAAACCTGCCAGAGCAGCCTGCTCTCACATGGGACGTGGGTGCCTGGCTTGAGGCAGGGCTGAGTTGTGGTGCCTGTGAAGCACAGTTTGCTCCCCTCTAACTCTCTGAAGTCTGTCCCACTGCACCAGCTTGTCCCTCCAGGGACAGGCTCTTTGCTGTTCCCAGCTGTTGGCTATAGAGCCTCAATGTCTAAAGGCCTTATATCTGCTACCAGCACATTAAAACAGAAGCAGAAAGTCCCAAAAGATGACAGCTGAAGAAATTCTGTTTTGCCAGTGTTAGATACAAGGAAGTTAATTTTACCATTCCATACAAAAGCAAATGGAAGCCTGTCCCTGTACCACATGCAAAGTTTGGGCATGTGCCTTCCTAACCCAGTGTGCCAACACAACAGTAACGTGATCCTGTGACCAAAGGCTGTATTATTTGCCCAGGTATTGTAGATAAATCTTTACTTCTAACTCACTGATGTCCTGTCTGTTTGCACTCAACTACTTAGCTCCTGAATTTCCTTCTCGGGCTTTGGGCAGTGGTTCATGTGCTGTGGGAATGGGGGCTGGAAAGCCATCACTGGACAGGTGAGCAGTTAATGGTACACTCTTGAATGCAGCACTCACTTTTGGCTGGTGAAGCAGGGCTAAATTTTACCATATCTGCCTTTTCTGGTGCTCCAAAGCCTGCTCTCTCTTACCATTCCAAGAGGATAGGCTATTTGTTCCTGCACAGTCGTTCTGAGTTTTCCTTCAGGTTTATACCTCAAGTTTTACCTCACCCTTTGTACATTTGAAGCCTCAGTCCTTAAAGTGGTGGTGGTGAGGCTGCTGGGAAAGCACCACCCTTGGAGACTGCAAAGTCTGTTTGTTCTTCAAGTCACTTGAAATGGGAGCTTAATGATAAGCCTAGTTTTAGAAAGCAGCAGTATTCTATCTGATCTTGTCCTTCCAGTGGGAAAAAAAAAAGGTGAGGGTTTGATAATTTATATGGCAATACAGTCGTAAACTTGGAGTGATTTAGACTGCTAATGGAAAGTACTTTACCTTTGATTCTTAAACTCTGTCAGATGAAAGGATAATCTTAGCCTGTCTGATTTCCCATTGCTGCCTAAAATGAAAAAGCAGTGTGCAGATACCAGTGTGTACACATAGCAGTTCACATGGCCAGTTCCATTGCCTGCCTTCTCTCCATTTCTCAGTCTCAGGTCTCACTGCTGTTCGTTGTTAATTATTCTGGCTGTGGGTTTGTTAAGAAACCCTGAAACCCAAGCATTTTTCCCGGCACAAGTCATTTGTGCTGTTTGTTTAACTAGTGACTTGCCTTCTCTTGTTTTGCCTCTTACTCATAAGAGGTGAGGATCTTTGAGTATGCTGTGAAGAAGAGTCCTGCTCAAAATATGGTGAGGCAAGTGAAATTTGTGACTTTAGCAGAGGTCCTGGGTCTTCATTGTAGGTTGCCTGCTAGTTCCTGAATTGTTCAGTGTGGCTGTACAACCCTGTCACACCATCCTTCCCTGCCCCACAGTGTCTCTGAAGGAGTATTTGCTCATACTCAGCTTTGGGTTGGTTACTTTTCCACAAGTTTTTACCCACAAGTTCTTTAAAGGCACTACAGAAGTGTGGCATTGTTACTTTGCTGGTGAAGCAGTTTGATGAGGCTCCTAAGGTAAGGTGGTAGCACCCTGAAAGATCTCGTTCCACCCTTCCCCTTTCTTCCGTGGGTTGGCACGAATATTGGGGTGGATGTGACAGGGCAGCAGATCGGGGTGAAAATGAATGGCTTGTGTTGGTGCAAGGCACGATCTGGTGGGAACAGGCAGCTGGGAACAGGGGGAGGGCAGGGTGTGGTTTTTCAGTGGTGGTGCCAACAGACCTGTGATTTAAAGCATTGATGAAACTCAGAATAAATCTTTGGCTGGATCTGTGTTACCTGACATCAGAACTGAAGCTTTTAAGTATTCACGCCTACTTTCTTTACAAGAACTGTCCCTTCAGGCTAGATAGATTAATTACAGGAAAATGATCAGGGGTTCAGGAAAATCTGATGGTTCTTTTGCTGAGATGCCATCTCTGCTTTTTTTTTAAAATACACTGAGGCTCTGAAGCAGCATGGTTTGCTGTTGTAGTGTGAAGGGTAGAGCTGGTGCCTGGAGGTCTGAATGAGCCTTGTGGTATCAGTGTGAGGCCCTCCTGCTGTCACCTGCGGCCTCCCCATCATATGGTGGCTTGTTTTGTGTTGAGCACAGCTTGGCTGGGCTGTTTAGGTTTAACTGTGTTAATAAAAAGAGGCAATTGCATGTATTGAATTTTCTGAGATAGACCGAGAACACTGAAAGCCAAACCTCCCACTTTTGGTGTGAATTCATGCTGTTCTGGTGCTGACAGTCTGGACCTGTTTAACCATGCAGCAAAGCTTGAAGCCTCTCTGGGTCAGGGGAGGAAGCTTATCCCATGTGCCTAATCTAGAGGGCATTTCAGAGTTTCAATTACCTGTTCAAGTTATGTCCTCAAAACAAGCAAACATGGCAGTGATGTGTTCAGTCCTTGGGCCACGCTCACCACAGCTTTCCTGGGAACTTGGTGTATATGCCGAGTTTGGTGTGAAAGGTCCCTGTGACATCCTTTCTATAGAAAACCAGACCACTCCCAGGTCTTGTTTTACATTTCTTGTATCTGCTGTGCTGGCCTTGCAACATGGTTATAAAATGTACCAGCCTGTCACATACACTCATTATCCTGGACCTGGGTAGGCTCAGGTTAAGGTTACTCTGTGGAGCTACAGGAAGTTCTAGTCCAGCCCCTGCTCTGTGACCTTGAAGTCGTTTAATGTGATTGCCACTTCATAAACTGTTAACACCTAGCAAAATGAAGTGGTGGAAACTGCTTGTGCTGCTGTTGTACACATAATTAATAAGATTTTGCCTTAACCGCTTGCTGGATGATTAATGCTGCAGAATTATTGGTAGTAGGACTCAGGGTTTAATAGCACTGGGGGATGATTTTGAATAGTTCACCCCTTCTTTTTTTTTCCTAATAAAGCTTTTGTTGTGAACTCTTGCCTGAAAAACTCCTGTAGATACCATTGTGCTGCTCTGTTGGTTGATGCACAAAAGAAGGCCTGAATCATGGCTAGGATAATGAACTTAAAATTTAATGAAATAAGTATTGAAATCTGCTCAGTGTAGAACTGACAAGTTGCCGGTTTGGTATTACCCAAGGTTTTTGATTTGTGTAGATTTTAATGACATAGGTTCTTCCACCTGATGGCACTTTAGATGATGTTTTGGTGAAGACTTGAGAAATTCTCCTTCCAAAGTTACTTGAAAAACTAAAGAAAATTCTGCTAAAGGAGAAATGATGCCATTGTTCAGGACACAGAGATTGTAAGACAATTGTGTTTTATTGGACCTGATCTCTATCCTTCAGTGAATTGAAGAGGATTTGGCTAAAGCCTATAGCAATAACTGAGCAAGGGATGACTGATAAAGAAAAACTCCTTATTAGTCAGTGGTGCTGGTCATCATGAAAGCTAGGTCAAGAGAAAGGTGTTGTCACACATGTAACAGCAGTAGTTTTAATTCATTTTCTGAAAGCTTGAACATGAGGAAAAAAGAACGCCTTTGGTTTCAAGAAAACAAATCCTTAGAAGGTGTGCAGATTCCTAGGGATTTATTAACAGCAAGGTCTGTTTAATTACTACTGGTTTTCATTTTGAGGTGTTCTCATACAAAGCAGAATGATTCAGCATTTCAGAACTTTCTTCATTCATTTGTTTTTTCCTGATTCAGTTTGAGGAAGTTGTCTGTAAGAACACCTTTCCCTCCAAATTTAGACAGCCAGTATGTCTTCTAATAATGATAATTTCTGAATAGATGATGGGAGCACTAGCAGCAATAGAAATAGAAATTGGTGGCACTTTCTTCTTTTCTTTTTTTTTCCTTCCTGAGCCTCTCCATTGCCTGCAAAGTTGGAAAACTTAAAGTCTCACATACTGAGGGAAGGTTTGTATCTCCTCCCAGTAAAATACATTCAGAATGTCTCTGACAAATAAGAAATTTGTGCAGGATATACCTCATTAGTTTGGTTGACTGCTGTCCATCTTCTATTCATCTCTTATTTCATTATCATCTCCTTGTGCATACTGTGATTGGCAGAAATCTCCAGTTGTTAAATCCCTTTCAGGGCTGTATAAAGCAGTTGTCTGTCTTGGTTTTGTCCCATGCCAGAGGTGTGATTTCCTCTTTATTCTACTATTCCTTGCTGAGCACTTCAACAGTACAAAGAGGTACTGAGGTGCCAAAGGCAGGAGTGCACACAGGTAGCTGTGTAGACCTGTTCAGCGTGGACTCGGTGGATATCTGACAGTGAAGAGACCGGATGCTGAATGTTTTTGCTGCTTTTAATTTCGTAAAGGAAAGAACCCATAGCTAAACACCTCCCTGTGAATAGATAGCCACTACTTCTTGGGACTTTGTAATTAGCAGGTAGAACTCCTAAATATATGAAAGTGAGATTTCAGGGGTTTTTTTGGGGGGGAAAGGTGGGAGAAGTGGTGAAAACAAATTATGCGAGACAAGAAATCCTTGATTTAGAAATGTGTCTTCCGCAGTAGCCGTGCTGAATGTCTGTGCATTGCCCTCCCTGCTTCTCTGAGTCCTGCCGTGCTCCTGTGTCCCTGCGAGTGTGGGCTCTGAGCTCTGTGAAGGGACAGCAGCTCTGACCTGAAAGGAGCTCCCAGGCATTATTCCCTTCCTTTTTGTTTCCTAGGCTGGAACCAGCCATGTTTGCCACCTTGTCTGAGATCAGGCAGTTTCCCAAGCTGCAGCAGATGTTTGTATATTCCTGGTAGGTTATTTGAGCTGATGCACAGAGGATTTTGGAGA
Source organism: Pardalotus punctatus (assembly GCA_013400915.1). Classification (NCBI taxonomy): domain Eukaryota; kingdom Metazoa; phylum Chordata; class Aves; order Passeriformes; family Pardalotidae; genus Pardalotus; species Pardalotus punctatus. The sequence goes on from VZTX01018188.1 coordinate 19,528, forward strand.
TGCTCATGGTGGGTGTACTTAAGTTACTGAGAGTTGTTTGTGCTGTATCCATCCTTGAATTAGATCGGCTGAAGCAGTGCTATTGTGCAATTTTTGCTCAGGACCAGTACAGCAGACAAGAAAGGTGTGTGTGTATGTGTGTGGGAGGATGTTTTCAGTCCTGTAAATAATAATAATAATTTCCAACTTTTCACTGGTCACTTCTTTCCTTTCCCATTACTCCCAAAGATTGTTCCTGCATGTTTTACTGGTGAGATGAGGTTTCCTTTGGAAGTTACGTGCCAATTTGAGCTTCATTTAGAAGCTTTACAAAAAGGTTGTTGGAAATGCTGAGGGAGAGAGAGCTCCCTTTGAGCATCCTGCCTGCCTTTGGGGTATCCCTGTGAAGAGCTGTGGGTTCTTAAATGTGTGGGGAAAGGGCAGGGGGATCGGTTCCTGGAAGAGTTTTCTTTCCCTGGGGGACCCTGCAGGAATTTTGCTTGCACTTGTAGCCACTTTGCGGTGAGAACAAATGCACCTTGCTCTGCATTTCTTGGAACTGGGTCTTGCTCACCACTTACATCTCTAGTAGTGGTGCTTTGTGTTTTTGTGTACTCCTGACTCCTGTTGTTGTGCAGTGGTTGTGGATATTTTGCCTCCTGTGGTTTGAAGCAGAGTTGCTGAGGACTCTGAGTGTATGTGTGTGTGTAGGAATAGCAGATTAGAAAATGAGAGGTTGGGAGGCTCAAAGAGCTTCCTGAAAGTGTGGGAGTACAGGCCAGAGAAAGGAAGAGAAATCTTTTTGAAGCTATATCAGTGCTTTACATGGACGGGAATAGCAGGCAGAGCGTATTGACAGCGTGGTCTGAGGATGAGCGTTGCTGCATAGCAAAGTGCTACTGCTGTAAGAATCACTGCTGTAAAAATCACTGCTGTAAAAATCACTGCTGTCCACCAGTGAAACAAATTCTTCCAGTGTGAGTGCGGTTTTACTGGTATGGCTGGGTCACAGCACGCATTCTGCTCACACAGCTGTGTTAATGTTAGTCAGACCTGGTGAACACTGGTAAGTCTGCACGTGTCTGTAGTGTACGTGCAGCCCTTATAAAAATTATGGAGGAGGTGTGAGAAGCAGCTCAGATCATGTCTTGAGACACGCTCTGCCCCAGGAGGAGATGGCTGGGTGTTCTGGTGCAGGTCTGTAACGTGTGTGGTTCATTCCTGCTCCAGTGGTGCTTTTGTTCTTCCTCCAGCTTGTAGAACATCCTGCCTGAGAACAATTCAACTCCTTAGCTGAAAGATTGTAGTGAGTGGTAACCAGGCCTTGGGTCCTTGGTGGAGCAAGGAAACATTTTGTTTCATGTTTTATCTGCTGTTTCCAAAGGCTTTACAGAGCAAATCAGTGTAATTTCCTCTGTTTTTCTAATGGGGAAACTGAGGTAGAGAGGAGTGGGGTGAAAAGGGAACAGCTTGTTTTGCACCTACAATCCTAAAATGGGAATAGCGACCTGTTTTGCTTTAGCGTGGTTCTTTGGGCACTCGTTCAATAGGACATTTAAGCATATGCTTAATGATGTGCATGGCAATAGCTCCCTTACCATATCCTCTGCTCAGAGCATCATAAACAGTAGTTCTCTCTGAACCCAAACTGCAGGGCTGTGCCCACTCATGCCAACCCACTGGAATCACCCCGGCTGACAGCCAGGGTACAGCTGGTGTCAACATCTGGCCTGCAGAACCTGTCTTATCATTAGGGATGCAGAAGGTGGGGTGCAGAGTCACCTGAGCCGTGAGGAAGTGTTGGTAGTTGGGTGGCAGGAGATGGAAACAAGCTTGTTTGACAGGTGGCTCTTGGATGGAGCTGACTTGAGAAGGAACTCCTGAACCTCCAGGTGAGCTCAGAGCAGTCACAGAGACAGCACGGGGTCACCAAGCAAACACTGCTTAGTGCTGCATGGAGCATTTACAGTGTAGGACCTCTGTTTAAACACAAACACCAACCTAAACCAGCAACAAACCCCACACCAAACAAGCAATGACTGTTCCAATACATCTGCTTGTCTGTCTTCAAAGAGACGTTCAGTCTTTGCAATTATCCTGACATAAAATGTTTCACGGTTGTGCTAACAGGCAGACTTGTGTCAGCCCTGGAAGCTGTTTTAACGAACCCCAAGGTTTGACAGCCAGCTTTGCTTTTTTAAGAGCAGCAATTTGTTGATCGCAAGAAAATTACCTTTTCCAGGCTCTCAGCTCAGGAGCTGTTTGCAGGGTTGTGGGATTACAGTGCCTGGAAAGGGTTACAGCTCCATTTGCTGATGCTTTCTCTTGGTACATCATGTGAGGCACCACTCGTTTTTCTCCTCGGAAGACCAACCTCAGTTCATTTTATCTCTCTGGCCATGGTGATCATCCTGGGGCCTTTGCCTCTGATTTTGGGAGGATATGATTCAGAACTTTCATCTGGGTTGGATTTTCTCAATGTGATTGTTTATGAGAGAACAAACTTCAGGATCATATCCCAGGATTTTATATATTTTGTTTCTTTCCATCTATAGATCCAGGATTTTTGTGAGTGTTGCAATCTTAGCATCAGGACTTAATCTACTCTGATTACAACCAATGGGAGTTTCCAGTACTAATTGCCACTGACGTAAATTCCAACTCATTAATTCGGGATCAAAATGTATTATGTTATTATTATATGCTACATTAAGTGCAATATAGATTTTATATAGATATATATAATAACTTTATGTGCAATATATGTTGTTGCTAGCTACATTTACTTTTAAGTAATGTTACTTTCTAAAATTAGAGATTACTGTAGGTTGTTTGAAGAGTTAATCTGAAGTAGATTTTTTTTCATCCAATCCTGGAGACAGCTGGATTTTTTTATGGGTGACTCCTTTAGTTCTCTGTGTGCTCCTTGTCTGTGCCTCAGTAATCCTTGCATTAAAAAATACTTAAATTTTAAAAATACTACTCTGTTGTCTTGTACAGCGTTCAGCAATCCTCAGGCATCTTATTCCACAAATCATAAGCACAAGGCAGTAACAATAATAGACTGATGTTGTCTTTGATGTTTGGAACATGCAGATAACTTTGTTTTCACAGAGAAGCAAATCCTTTAAAGGATTGAGGGGGTGAATTGATGTCTAAAGTTGGGTGAAAGGGGCGACTATACAGAATGACAGCAAAAATTGGTCACTGCCATTAAAGGTCCTACCAAATTGTTAGGCACAGTGTTAACATCTAATTCCTTAGCCAGAAGGCTTAAGATTTATTTAAATAACAACTGCATTATGATTTTTTAAATGGTGTAATAAAAGGTTGAATTAAATTTATTAAATGGTTAGTAGAAAGCTCGAGCCACAACACAAGGAGTATTTTCTCAGTTTTCTCTTTTGTTTTGGGAGATACACAGAGCAGACAGAACTGGTGGTTCACAAAGGGACTGCTCGTCTCTGCAACATCTCAGAAGGTCAGGACTGGACTAATAGAGCGCAGCTAAAGAAAGAAATGAACACACTTCTCTCCCTTAGAAACCTACAATTTGTGATGCAAATCGAAGGGAGGCACACGTGCCAATTTTGAAACTTACTCTTGGCTCACCCAGGTAATTGCCATGCATGAGATTTGCTTCAAAATTTTTGCTAAACTTTCATAACCAGATTACCAGAATTGTACAAAACTTCTGTGATCTAAGGTTCTGTGATTTAGGCCTGAGTCCTGTAAATGTCTGCTGAGATTTTCTGAACCTGCACTTAATTTTGGCCAAAAATAGGTTGAGCATCTTAATGACTTGAGGGTAAAATAATTGAAAACTTCAACGTTTACAGTGATGATTATGGCTAAAAGACTAGAACAACAGCTCTTGATCTGAACATTCCCAAATTTGGAAGTCTGAAATTCACATCTGGTTAGAATTTTTAGATGGAAAGATTTTATCCTTTAAAAAACAAAACAAAAGAAAACACTGATGCTTAAACTTAAATAATTACAAAGTAAATCCCTCAGGAAACAGAAAACTGTGTGGAGTGATTTTCTTTTTCTTTTTCTTCCTTTTTTTTTTTTTTTTTTTTTTGGAAAGAAGGAATTGATTGCAATGCTTCTCACCTTGATGTTCTCAATTCACACTGTTAATTCATATTGCTGGAGTTAAAAAAGAGGATGGTAGCTTAAAGCAAGGCGCAGATCATGGTTAAACATGCTTTGAGACTTCTGGAGTGCCTGTGAGTGGGAAAGCTGAGGGTTAATGGTGAGTTCTGTCAGCTCTTGTGCTGTTCATACACCAGGAGCAGTTGTAGAAATGTGCGTGGGCCCCGCTGGGTTTGGGGGTTGACTCGTGTCTCAACGCCTGCGGGCTTGCAGCTCAGTTTTATGTGATTTGGGGTTTTTTTTAGAATCCTTTTTAAAAATACACAGGAATTAAGCAATTTCCTTTACATGGTGTCTTAGCCAAAGCCCACTGAAGTCACTGGGAAGACTCCCACTGTTTTTAGCTGGCATTCGGATCTATCTCGTGTTCCGTACGGCCTCGGCTACTGCGAGTGCCTGTGGGGGTGTGTAACCATCCTAGTTCTTCTAGGAGGGCTGTCCTGCTCTACTTCAGTTACCATGGAATAGATTGCCCACGTTACTAGCAACATAATTATTCTGGAACAAAAATACTTCAATTCCAGAATTGTCTCTGTATGGGGAGCTACTCTGGAATAAAAATCAGGCAGTGGCTTCATCTGCAGTAGCTGTGGTCCTTGCTTGCTTTCTGTAGGCAAGATGTAGATGTTTTAAGCAGAGGTGAAAGGCAGTAAAGGGAATCCCTTTTTCCATCAGCACAGCCTGTCTTCTGTGAATGTTTTCTGAATTGCAGTTATCATAATTTATAAACGGAACGAGAACATCCAAACCTCCCCAGGGGCAGGTGTACACAAGTCCTTAGTGCGGGCTCCAGCCGAGCTCCTGAAATGCGTTCAGATCTGTGCAGGTCCAGCCCTGTGCCTGTGGCTGCAGTGGGACACTGTGTGTGCAGATCTGGTGACAGGATGGTGGCCCCACACGAGCGAGGGAGCACAAGACTTACCCTTTGTTTTAGGGGTCAAACCTATCCACTCTCATATTTTAATGGGAGCCCTGTGTATGGAGGTGCTGGACTAATCTGGAGGAAAAGTCATGTGTCATTGCCTTTTCCCACTACTACAGGTGAATCAAAACACTCAGTAAATTAACTCTTTTTATGGTGTGTGTATGGATCCTGTAAGTGGACTTGGAGCAGACTTCAAGGCTGAGATTTTACAGTTTGTGGTTTTTTGTGGATCTAACAGGACCTGCAGGTCTAAGCATTTTAAGAATGCTCATTTCCCAAACTGCTGTATTAGTCTTGTCTTTTTATCTGTTCCTATAACATCCTAACTTTTCTAATGTGACTACTGCCTAATTCACTACACATATACAATATTAATTCCAAACATTTCACAAGACAGTTTTTAGACATTCACCCACGTGATGATGTGTTAACTTTAAAGCATGTACTTCAGAAATAAAGCAAGAGTCAAGAAAACAAAAATTAAAAGGTTAAAATGAGACTTATTCAGTCCCTTTCTTTGCAATACATAAATTCATGTACAAATATGGAAATAACAGGATGAGATGAGTTAGTGTGTTTCCCTGCCATTTTTTTTATAACCACATGTGCTGTTACATCTCTGTAACATGTTTGTTACATAGAAATAGAACATGACATTTTCCATGAAAAATGGCAAATTTTTTTTTTTTAATAGATTTTCCCCTCTTATTGGGAAAAAAAAAGTTTTTATATCCGATTTTGGAAGAAACACTTCTTTTCCTATAAATGTAAGGACTTTTTTGTTACCCACAGAAAATCCACCACTTCTCCATATTACTTCCTACTTTCAGATCTCTGCTATCAGTCTGTCCTGAAAGCTCTTATCAATTAAAGTAGATATAGAAGCTTATCATTATTGGACTTGGAGAAATCTGGTTGAAAACCTGGTCAGACATGATGTTCTGCCTGCAATTAATCCAAACGGAAGTGCTGCCTCAAGTATGTCTCACCAGGTTATTTTCCCTTCCACCTCCACCCCACCTGCCTACAAAAGGCCTTTGTAAATTTGCTCAGCTTTGCCTCTGTAGTTGTTTCCTAATACAGTTCAATCAAAATTATCAGTTTGGGATTTTTTTACCTTGATGTATCCTGGATCGCAGATTTATTTCAAGTTGGAATGTTGTCATTTTCTTTAAATGGTGAAACTGGGAAGTTGAGATTCCCATCTCAGTGAGATTTACCTGTCAGTGAGCTTGGGGTCTGTTGTGGTTTCCTGAGCCAGATTTTTCCAGTTGGAATGTTGTCATTTTTTTTAAATGGTGAAACTGGGAAGTTGAGATTCCCATCTCGGTGAGATTTACCTGTCAGTGAGCTTGGAGTCTGTTGTGGTTTCCTGAGCCAGATTTTCCCAGTTGGAATGTTGTCATTTTTTTTAAATGGTGAAACTGGGAAGTTGAGATTCCCATCTCAGTGAGATTTATCGGTCAATGAGCCTGGAGTCTGTTGTGGTTTCCTGAGCCAGATTTTCCCAGTTGGAATGTTGTCATTTTTTTTAAATGGTGAAACTGGGAAGTTGAGATTCCCATCTCAGTGAGATTTACCTGTCAGTGAGCTTGGGGTCTGTTGTGGTTTCCTGAGCCAAATTTTCCCTGTATCTAAAGCCTGCTTTCTTAGTGGCGTCTACATATCGAGGTAAAAATGTTTATTAGAAAGCAAAGAAGTTAAGACTGCAAACAAATTCCATTTAAAAATAGCAGAGAAAGTATTTTTCCGTTATAGGGAAAAAATGGAAAGCAGATGGCAGGAATTTTTGACAGTGGGACTTACTTTATTTGTTGGTAGCAAGGGGCTTGTTTTGAAGCATCCCCTTGCTCTGTGAGTAGGTGGGGGACAGAGACTCGACCCCCCTCAGCCTAAACTGTGCTGTGAACTTGCACACCCCGGCATGTGCCTTGGGCTGGGTGCTGTTCCCATCTGCCTACAGACTGGGAGCTGCAGGTTAACAGGTTCAGGTAACTGAATTAGCCCCCAGCAGCTTTCATCATGGGCTGGTTCATTGCCCTGGTGTATTTTGTGATCCCCGAGCTGCTCGGGCTCCGTTGGGCAGAGTCATCGTGCGGTCCTTTCAAACCATGGCTCCTCTGCTGCTCCAGCACATTCTGGGTTTGTTAAATTCCATCAGCCTCCATCAGAGCCCTGCAACATCTGCTCAGCTCCACGCTCATCCCCTCGCTGCCTGCCGTGGAAGTGACTGTGCTTCCTGAGAGGGCAGGGGAAGGGAGGCAGGAAGAGAGAATGGGCTGCTGCAGAGCATCCCTTTCTCCAGGCCCTCTCTTTTGTACTAAATTTAGCAGTTGTGGCCGTGAGCAGGCTTGTGCTCGGCAGCAGCACAGCGCAGTCCCTAAACCATCTCTGTTTCCTGCTGATTTCGTGTTTGCTGGGAAGGATGTGGCGCAGGACGTTGAGGCAGGATTAAAGTGGAATGACCGTAGGGAGAGACAGGCTGGTTTTCTCTCAGCTCTGGCCAAAGGGAGCTAGCTGTGACCTGTCATGTAACAACAGGCTTTTCCTTCGGTGCTGGAATCGTTCTCTTGTGCCATGGGTTAGTTGCCTCCCAAATTGCCCGATGCTGAACATTTATTAAGGACTCCATGATCAAATGTTTGCGGTTTGACAGAAGCAGCTGACACTGGTTTAAAAGGAAATACGTTGTAATATTTCCTCCAGAGATCCACCGAGAAGAAACTTTGGACAAGATTTGTACTTGATAAAATTCTGCTTTGACGTAGTTGAGAGAGGCAGGAAATTTCTCCTGTGACTTTACATTAGAAATGATGTCATCATGAGAGCAGCATCGTTTGCTTTTTGAGCATCTGCTTGTCCCTACTGCTAATTCCCCACCTGAAATCTTAACACGAGTGACAGTAGACACTTCAGCAGCCATGAAGAGAAGTGTGAACAGCCATCCTCGGGGTAAGGGTGTTAAGAAGAGTCCAAATTGTCTGAAGGCCCTTTTTTTTGCATGAAACTTGAAGAAAATGAGGTCAAGGTTCAGGTAGACTTCGGGGATTTACAATGGTGAAGGAGATCTTGCGTCAGTGCAATTAAAATTTAACTGAAGAAATAACTTCTGGTTTGTTTGGTTGTTGTTTGTTTTGTTTTTTTTTTTCCTGTAAGATTTCCCCCCTTGGCTTCAAAGGTCTTTGAATACAGAATTATATTGCTATACTCTAGCTGAACAAAAGCAATGAAACAGCATGTGACACAGTTTGTACAGTCATCCTTAATGTTCTCATATATCACATGAAATAATGAGGTATGGATTTTTTTTTTAATATAGGCCTGAAGTTTTTTGAAGACAGAGTTGGCATTTTGGCCACAGATTGTATAGGTGCATCAGAGAATCACAACCTCCAGTGCAGAGGGGATCCATGTGGCCTTTCCCCATCTGGGTGCTGAGGATTTGCTCTTAGCCTAGATTTGGTGGGTGTGTGTGTGCAAAGCTTTTTCTTTTTTTTCAAATTTTATTTCTTTTTTCTTTTTATTTTGTTTTTCCCTTTTTCTCTGAAACGTCTGAAATTTATAGGTGAAAAAGACACAAAGAGGAAGATAGTCATGTAGATGATGATGTTCTTTAGTGATAGAATTTGCCCTGTAAATCTGTGTCAGGGAACAAAGCACTTGCACCTGGGATTGCCCTCATTGCTGTACAAATTGGCTGGCAGAAGTTGAGTAATTTGTGGATATGGGGAACACAGATATGTCCAATGTGTACATAATACCTGAGAACACAGATTGTATCACTTGTGCTAGATTCTTTGGAATAGAGGAGTGTGGTGTGGGGTTTTTGTTGTTGTTTTTGAATGGTGGTGTAGATTGCATGCCTTAAATAGCATCATTTAGTAGGAAAAAACCAAACACCTTGACCACTAAAGGTTTGTCCTCGCTGCTCTGGCAATATACCTGGTAACTCCAGTTTCCCCACTACTCCCTTTCCTGTTGGCATGCACATCAGTACCTGCACTAGGGTGCTGCTTTTATCCTGAGCTGAGGTGGTTGAAACTCCTTGTTGCCAAAGGTCCAGTTAGGAAAATAGTAGAGTGTAAGCCATCCCAATTCCATTGACTCAGCAGCTGTGTGTAGCTGATCAAAGGTCTCTGCTTAACCTGAGGGTCACTTTGGCCTGGGTTTGAGCCCCCAGTGGCTTCAGGTAAGCTCCTGGACTTTGCTCTGGGGCGGGTAAAGAGCACTCATGCATTCCCTTTTGCCTAGTCTGCTTTGGGATTGTAACTCCTGGTGACAGGGCAGGAAGGGGCTGGAGTTAAATCCCTGCAATTGTTCATTAAACCCTGGGCTTTGGCTAGATGGGAGTTTGTGGTCCAGTGTAAATCCAAAGGAAGCAATTACAACTGACTCCCATTAACTAGCACAGGTGTAATATTTACTAGCCAACACTGACTTCAGGATGACCTTTTTGGGTGCCTGTCCTGGGCTGATACAGCACTTCTGAGATCAAGGCCATGCTGTGTGTTTGGTGCACTGCCAGTTCTCATGAGCATTGAGATAAATTAGTTTGAATTAATACAGGACAAAGGAACTTCTAGATGACCCCTTGCATACCAATGAGTTGTATAACAAGATTAGGGTTGAGTTGCATCTCTATAAAGAATGGAGGTGGCTTTATCTCAGTAATGTTTCAGATGCAGCTCGTGTTGCTGACCAAATGAAACCTTCCAGTTTTGGTTTAATCAAAAGGACTAATGTTGCTGGAGTGCGAGGGTGGAATAAAATGGTTTTCTTTTAGAAAAAAACACCTGCCTTCATTGTATTAATAGCACCTATATTCTGAGTAGTGAAAACCCCATCTCTCCCTCTCATCGATAGGACAGTTCTCTAGGGCACGCTGAGGTATTTGGATTTGCTGTTTTTTCAGAAGTTGGCATATGTAGTGCCCTTAGATTTTTTTATTTCCATAGAGAAGGGGGGGAAGAAACCCCACCACCTTCAAAAAAAACAAGATGTTTGTTTCTTCTGACATTCACATCTCTTGAAGGTAAGAGTCTTTTCTGCTTCTACAGACAAGTGGGCTTGTGGTGTTTCCTCTCACTTGCTCTCATTGGTGACTTGTGTTTCCTTTCCATCCTCATCAGTAAGATCTGATTCTTTTTCATGTTCTTTGCTATATCTGTGGCTATCACTTTTTCCCATTTTTCTTTTCTCCCCTGCACTAGAGAATTTGTGCCCCTAAATTCTCAAATTCTCACCTGTCTCTTAGTAACAGGATTCCTCATTCTGACTCCAAACGAGGAGCTCTGTGTACATCTGATAATAATTTCTGATGTGCCAAGGGTGGTATATGTGTCTCCCAACAGGATCTGTGTTTTTTTGATTTTTTTTCATCTGTTCTGTAATTACAAGCTTAGCTATGGCCAGGGGTATTATCATGCTGCAAGGTATCACTGACTATGTCACCAGCCAGGTATTGCAAGTAAGAAAAGCAGGTGGTTCTGCTCGCTAAAGATACCAGTATCTCTGTTTTCCATGTTTGCAATTTTCAGTGTTCAGCAAAACTTCTAGTTCTTGTGTCAGTAGAAATCTACATGCTCTCTCACAGGTTTTTTTTTTGAGCTTAGTTCATGCAAGATCAAATATTAAGATCTTGCATTTATTTTTGCATACTTGCAGGTTGAGGTGAGTTTCAGCACAGGTTTCTGATTAATACTATAATTTTTGGCATTAAGATTCAAGTAGAAATGGAGATATGTAGTAATATGCATCTATAGCAAAAGTGTGTATGCATACATGTGTTGAAAGATAGCAGAACTTTGATTGAGAGCATGTCCACTCTTCCACCTACACCAGTTAAGCCAATAAAATGCTTTAGGTTTCCATCCAAGCCAGTCTAACTCTGCTTTTAAATGTATTAGTAGCTTTAGCATTTCCACTCTGGAGCCTTGGATCATTGTACTACGATTCTGGTTGGGATGGGGATAGGAAGAGGAGAAGCTAAATAAATAAAAAAGTACATTTTATTTTTTGTTGCAGCTCACAAAGTTGTGTAATTTTAGCACTGGGTTGAAGGCAGGAGGCAAGTAGAGTGGTCTGCATGACAACTGCAGTTCGTTGCGTGGATGTCATCCCGTCACGCGCGCTGTCTGATTCCGACTGGATTCTCCTGGTGTGAAGAGTCACGCCTGCCATCAGTGGGATGTCCATCTGGCTGAGCCTGAAAGCAGCTCGAGGATGCAGGCTGCAGAGGAGGAGTCTGTGGGATGCTTTTGCTGTGCCCACGAAGTCTGATGCACATGAGTTACAGCATCCAGTCTGCTTTGAAGGGATCCTTTCTCGCACTGCTGTGTGGCTGTGAACGCAGATATTGCTGTTGAATTCCTCCATGGTGGCCTCTGTGGAGCCTGGGCACTTGGGCAGCTTGCAGACGTTGGGGATGGTGTTTCTGTGGGGCTTGCTGGGGTCAGGAGGGCTGGATATTCTCATTTCAGCTGATTTTAAAGGCTCTGAAACGCTTTCTCGTGTAACGAATCTGGTGAATGATATTTTTTTTTTGGTTGCAGGTGTGTAAGGAGTGGTGCCCATTCACTTGCTGTGCAGGGAGATTGTAAATCCCTCATAAATTGTTTGTAAATCACTTTGGGATCTTTCTGGCTGACAGGCAGATCCTGTGTAAGCACATCACCCAGCCCTGCAAAGCCCAAGCCTTAGGGAGCTAAAGAGGCTGCCAAAGCAGCAGGTGTGTCAGCTCGGAGCAGCCCGTGAGGAGCAGCTCTAGGCTCGAACTTTGCCCATTTATTTGCTCAAGGTTTATCTCATCCTTTATTGTGCAGCCCAGTGAAAATGGGTATTTGCCGTGTCAGTTAAGCTGGGGCCTGGAGCGGCAGCTCCGGGTGTGCTCGGTGGCCTCGCGGGCGAGCGAGCGGAGCCAGCGCCGGTGTCGGAGTCGAGGGAAGGCTGTGCTTCCTGTGCCATCAGAGGAGATGGGGACCCCTGAGCAAACACTGGGGCAGCCTGGGCTCTGGGGATAGGGTGACTGCTTTGGTATGCTCCACTGATTTTTTTAAAATTTAATTTAATTTAATTTTATNATTTTATTTTATTTTATTTTATTTTATTTTATTTTATTTTATTTTATTTTATTTTATTTTATTTTATTTTATTTTATTTTATTTTATTTTATTTTATTTTATTTTATTTTATTTTATTTTATTTTATTTTATTTTATTTTATTTTATTTTATTTTATTTTATTTTATTTTATTTTATTTTATTTTATTTTATTTTATTTTATTTTATTTTATTTTATTTTATTTTATTTTATTTTATTTTATTTTATTTTATTTTATTTTATTTTATTTTAATTTTTTTTTTTATTATTTTTTTTATTTTTATTTTATTTTATTTCCAACCCCCCCACCCAAGTCCATACCTTTTTTTTTTTCTTTTTTGTCTCTGTGGGTACATTTTGACATTAGACCAAGACAAGAGCACTCCAAACAGAAAGCTAGACTTGAATTTTGTTTTTCATTTTGCTTCAGGATTTTGCATGTGGACAGCAAAATTAATGTTGAAACAAATTTCTACTGAATCAAAGGCCAGGTGGGAAGTGTATCAGCACAGTGTGCTGCTGTGCTCAAGATTAAGTTATTCTGGCAAAAAACAAAAACAAAACAACAATCCTCAACGTTAAAAAAAACCCTGTGTAGCAATTGAAAAGGCTATTTTTGTTGTGAAGTTTTGATTTTAGCCAGATGACATGTATTGAGGGAAATGTTTACTAACATTTGTTACCACTTCTGATCTTCAGACCCCTGGCAGCAGACTTAGAGCCAGGCAGTGATGAGTAATTTTCTGCCTAGTGCCTTGCAGGAGGATAAAGCAGCATCCGTTTCTGGGATTCAGAACTGTTTGCTGTTGGAATTAAGGCATCCATACCCAGCATGGGCTGGGAGTTAGACACGTTTAATGTAGAAGTGACAGGACTGAATTTGCAGGAAACTGCCTGGTTGCTGTCTCTGCCCCAGCTTACCTTGAGCAGTTCATTTGACTGCTCTGTGCCCCAGTTTCCTATTTTATTTGCCATGTAAATTATGTCTTTACCTGTTAAACAATTTAAAATGGGACTGCATTTCACTGTCCAAAACAGCTGTTCTACTTTAACACAACCTTAATAATAAATGTAAACAACTATGGTCTTTGGATAGTCAAAATAAATATAGGAAGACTCTGGTTATTTTTTGATTTTTCAGCTCTATTACCAAGGGTTGATCTTTGGACCTGTATAACAAAACTTTTTCCTTAGTTGCTTTCTGCTATTCTGCCTTTCGAAGGACTTTGTGGAAAAGAAAGCAGCATAAAAATCACACAACCGGTTTGGCAGGTCCTGTATAAACAGGAGAAATGCCAGGAAAAGTCTTATGTCTTTGTTGCCAGCTTAAAAAAAAAAAAGGGTTAATTTTCTCCTAATGAAAACTTCAGCCATCACTGTGTGTGATGTGGACTGTGGGGATGGGCATGTGGTGGAAGGGGCTTGGGGTGCTTGCTGGAAGGAACATGTGTGTCCTCAAATGCTGGGATTATTGTGTCAGTCACCTTCTTGGCTGTAGGACCAGAAGAAGCATTTTACCATGCTCTCATAAGCAGATTTGTTTTTTTTTCCTTCCCCCATCTCCTCTGACAGTCTCACAGCTCAGCTCTGCTGTTAAACACACCCTTCTTGATTAACTGGGGGTGATTGATGCCCCCTGTTTTGCTTTGCTCGTGCCAGCAGAGAGCTGTGCTGGTTTTTAAGGCTGTGTGGCTGTGAGCTGGGCTGAGTGAGGAAACCTGCCCTCCCAAATGGATCTGTGCCGTTGCATAACCGTGGGAAGGGTTGGAGTGCCTCTGTCCTGATTCTTGTGGCAAAGGAGGGATGTGTTTCTGGAACGGGTTTGAAGCTGTCTTCTGATTTAGGCCATCTCTGCTGCCACTTGTGAGCCGAGAGATTTCAGTCAATGCGTTGACAAGGAGGAGCGTTAGAAATCAGAAGTTCCCATGAGGAGGGTGTTTAAAATCAATGCTAAAATGCAAAATGAAATTATGCATTCTGAGAGCTTCTGCAAGTTGTCCATGTCATTTTACTTCTCTTGTAGTTCATCCTTCTGTTTCTAGAGCAGCAACGTAACCCCAGAAACATGGTCATGTGGGTAGAGGGTTGAAATGGGATTTAGGTAACTTGCTGCTTCTTCCTGCACCTCTGTTCCTAACTGTAAAGCAGGATTCAAACAGGCCCTTCCTCTGGTGCTTCGGTATCTTGACTATTTTGGCTTTGAGTTGGTCAGAGCTGTCCTCTGCTCAGTATTTCTGGAACATCTCAGGCAATGGCCCCGTGTTTGTTTGCTTCTGAGTGCCATCACTGTATAAATGTCAAGTCCTAACAGTGGGATTCAGAGCCAATTGAGTTCTTAGGAGAAGATATTTTCTAAGGTGTCAAAATGGGTTTTTGCTCAGCCTCTGTACTGTGAATGGGCTAGCCACCTAATCTGCTTGTTTTGGTCCCTCTGCTTGTAAAGGTGAGTGTAGTAAAACACTTCTCTTCATTGCAAGAAAGTGCTAAAGGTATTATAGGACATATTTGAGTAGTGTAGTAATAAGGACCATGAAGAAGTCTTCAGATTGAGTTAAAATGGGTCTAAGACTCGCACTTTATTCTTTCTCTTAAAAATGTCTAGAGTTTACTCTATTTCAGCTGGCTCAGTTCCCAAGCTTCTCTCTTCCATAGTGAGGCAATATTTGCAGGTCAGAAGCAGCCTTATGGTAAGGGTGGAGTGGCTCTCCAGTGTCCATTCAGATGTGAACCAGCAATGCTCATTTGTGAAAACAAGCCAAAGATAACCAGAGTGAAACTTCAGCACTTCTATTCTGCCAGGAACAACATCATAACCAATGCTTCAGGATTATGAGCTAAAACAAAATAATAATTTGAGGAAGAACAAAAAGCGATGCAGAGGTTGAAAGGAACAATTAAAACAATTGGGGAACTTAACGAACAGGGAAAGCAGCTAAACTGAGATTTGTCACAGGGCTTGACACACCTGCGGGCCTCAGCATTTTATCCCATCGTCCTGTTGGCACAACCAAGGCAGCGAGGGCTGTGGTGATGCCACAAGTTATTTTGGAGAGTCAGTAGCAGGCCTGGGAACAGGCAGACTTGTGTCCTCACCATTTCTCTTCAAAGCTCTTCTGTGGAGCTTGTTTTATCCTGTGCTTTGCAGTCTGGCATCTGCAGCCCAGCCCTTTAGAGCATCACGACACACGAGGTGATCCACTTCTTATTCCTCTTCTGAGTGCTGGGAGTGCCCCTGGAATTTCCAGAGTGAAGGAATAAGGTCTGTGTGGGGTGTTCCCTGTCACATGGACAGGTCATACCTGGAAGGCATCTCTTGTTTTCAGAGCAGTTGGGAAAGAATTGCTAATAGCTCTCCTTACGCAACAGAATATTCACCCGCTTAGTTCATTACTTATTAGCTCCAGGCGGGGACATGGCAGATTTGTTAATAGCAATGGTCAAATCATTAGAGTGTGCAGCATTAATGGAGGAGAAAGCACTTAATAAAAAGCCATCACTCGACCCTGTCATTGTCCGTGGAATATAGACCATATTGTTGAATTCAGGCTCTGCTCTTTTCCTGTCATCTACCGCTTCTTAAAAGTATGTTTTGCTCAGGAGCTTCAGCTTCTTTTCAGACATGTATGAAAGCACATCTACTCTTCTTTTGGATCAGATACACAGTACCATGACCAGCTGTTTCTGTACAAATACATTTTAAAACTCCCCTTAAAGTTCTGCCGATCCTGATGGTCCTGTGCTGGAAGGACCGTATTTTAGAGGAAATAAAAGCTTTTACTGTGCCTCAAGCTATCCCCCAGGTGGTTTGTTTTCTTTTTCTAAGTAGTATTCTGGTGTCTGATGCATTGATCAGCAAAAAGTTCAATTTCTTCTAGTTTGCATTCTCATACCATTAGTCTGCTGACTGGAGAGACCTAACAAAAGCTGGCAAATGGCTTGTTAAAAAAACCCAACACAACAGCCCAGTTTGTCTATGGGCTGACCTGCTGTGGATTTTGTTTCTTTTTATGTAACTTGGCTTCTTTCAGTGGTCTCCCAATGTGTCTTTATGTTTTAATCACAGCTTCCTAATAGCTCGTCCTTCTGCAATATGTCTTCCAGATAATTTTCCCTCTGTTTTTATTTCCTTTTGGATTTTGGGCTGTATCTGTTATTTCTGATGTCCATCTCTGTAGTTCCTTTATTCATTCCTTCCTTACAAGCTAGATCATTGGACTCTTGTAACATCTGTCTGTCTTGCATACATAGGGGTGCGTGTGTGTGTGTATGATGCAGAATGAAGAGCCTGCAAATGTGCAGGATGCAATATTCTAAGTGAAATCCTACCAGCTTTTTTTTATATACGCTCGTTTGTCAGCTAGAGTTTCCTTTTCTAGTCAACATTGAAGTAAGTAGCTGGAGTAGGTGAAAGAATAGTGGGAGAAGAAGATTGTAATTAGGTGTTTCTTTCATATCTAGTTTCTGTACACTACTCAAGGTCAGTGCAAGTAAAACCCTTTCTAGGAACTCCCTCTGCATTTAATGTGTTGGGAGTTGAATAATCTGCATCTTTGGGATATTTTATAGTGGCAAACATCCATCATCTCATCATAAGTTTCTGAACTAGCTTATTAAGACAGTCTTTGAAATGGGTATTTTATTTGGCTGTCTTTCTCTCGTCAAAGGTTCTGTTCAGTTTTATTCAGGTAGATCTGCCCATTTTTCACCAGCAGCCCTTATTATAGCTGTCCTATTCCCAGACTGGCCTAGATTCTCTCTGGAAAATTGTCTTTACCTACTTAGGGGTGTTTTTGAACAAGGGGATGTGGCACACTCCCTGCCATGCTGTGCGTGCCGGGTTAGTGTGGCACCACTTGAATCTTCAGGAGAAACAAACTGTAAGGTGTAACATCAGACCTCATCATGGCACCCCCAGCTTTCTCTGTGCATTTGGCATGTCCTTTTTCGTGGAAAGCCTGCCAGAAGTCTGAAGTGTGGAGAAATATTGTGGTGGAAATGCAGGGGTGCTATGTATGCCAGTAGTAAGGAGATAATAGATAAGGAGAGACAGCTTCTTTTAATCCTCAGTCACTGATGGAAACAGAAGTCCTGGGGAGCTTGAGTTGCTGGAGAAGAGAAGGACTGAGATGCATATGTGGATTTTACTTCCACTAGTGTAAATCTGGACCAGAAATTTGTTTAAAAATAAATAAAATACAATTCACTGAAGAATTTTGCAGGTACAAATGGGAGCAGAGCCCAGCTGTGCAATGGGAATGAGAAGGGTAATTTCTGATATTCGTAAATGGTATTTTTAAAATGTGTATTTCAGGATGTTGCAGCTCCGCAGGACTTCTGTTTCTATCAGTGACTGAGGATTAAAAGAAGCTGTGACTTTTATGTGAATTACTCTCCCATGATTTTTCCACTACTTAATTGATGGGCAATTAGATATCCCAGGACAGTGAATGAGTTGACCTCATGTATGTGACAGTGCTGACCTGTGATTTGTGCTGTGTAAATATTTGATATCCTCTGTTGTGAAGGATCCTGTTCACAGTAGAAATGTTCAGAAAGCAATGCACATCCATGGCAGGAAGATCAGAAATGATGATTGTTCTTGGATATGTGTTTGAATGCATAGTAACACCGCAACTTTGACAGCTCAGTAATGCAACCAGATAAAACCAGTTGTGCCGTGCCAGCCCTGAGATGCAGAAGAGGAGCTTTCCCATCACACAGGAGGGCAGCTCCCTGTACACCATGTTTCCCCTTAGTCTTCCCATCTGAGTTTCATGGCCTGCAGGAATCTTGCCCTGAAATGAGCACATGACTGCAGTAAGGGTGTTCAGGGTGTTAATTCCCACGCACCCAGGCAGGGTTGTACAACCACCGTATGTTACAGAGATGAAGCTCCCCAGCCCTGCCTGTTTTAGAAAAGAGAGCACAAAAAAGTGCAGTGAAATATCTTTGACATGCAGCCATCTAAGCCTGGAAAGTTCTTCTCTGTTGCCTTCTTTGCTTCCCTGCTGCTTACTCACTGGCCACAGTACTTCAAAGCCTCCTGTGGGGTTTTTTTTCCCTAGCTGTGCAATTAGCTGTCTCTTTTGAGCCTCCTGTGGTGCTTTGTGTGAATGAGTGTACCAACAAATTGTGATATAGATGCCAAAGGGACCCTGTGGGTCACAGCAATGGCCCACCGTTCTCCATACCCTGCTTAAACAAAGGTCAGTGGCGAGTTCTTCAGAGGAGTGTTGCAGTGACAATCCCATAATGCAGATTTTGGAGCTGCATGTGGAAAAGGGCTGGGGGCAGATAGTTTCTTAACGTCATCAGGCAGTTGAATCCATGGATGATGTCTGCCTTGAAGTAGTAGATCAGGTGGGCCAGGTCCCAGCTTTACTGCTTCTTCTTGGAGCCTTGCTGCACAACGGTGGGTGGATAGATAAGGCTTTACTCCCATTTGGAGCATGATGATTCCAGTTCCAAATTCTGAACCAGAATCTGCCTCTCATGTATTTTCTGCTGCCTAGCTGGGATATCTATAGATAAAATTCTTTATTATGCATATAGATGGCTGATCCTTTCATGAATCATACTAAGCTTTTTGCCTTAGTTTTATGTTCTGGTTTTACCTGATACTATCTTCTCACAGCCTGTTCTATTCTCTGTTCCCCAATATTAGCAGTGAAGAAATACTTTTTGAGCATGTGGTTCAGCTAGTTTTTTGTTTCTTAGGCATTTGCGAATTTGAAATATTTTGGAGTGCCTATACAATAATGCAACTGTATCATGGCATTTTCAATGACAGCGCTGACCTCCTCAAGCTGCCTTTTCATAGCACTTGAGTGCATTGATATTGCTGTCTGTACAATTTTAATTAGAACAGTGGCTATAATCACCATGGGAGAAGCATGAACTTCCCCACTGTCTCCTTTCCCCTTCCTTTGTGATGAACCACTGCACCGCTGTGTTTGTTTTTTATTTGCTTGAGTAAGGATGGAGACATGAGAGGAGAGCCATCACCTGTCCCTGAGCAGGGAGGACAGGCTGGGGGGAGGAGTCAGGGAGGAACTGAACTTCACAAAATTGCTAAGGTTACTGAGACAATCTCTGCTCTCTGCCCAGGAAATGAGATGTTAATCTTTTCCCAGTGCTGTTTTGCATAAGGTCCATTCCAGAGAGCTGTGTTTGTTTTAATTTCTCTAACTACTGATAGTGTGCTGATTATGCTGCTATAGATTTGACGTGAATTGCTATATTAATGGGATCAAAAATTAGGAGATGTCTGCCATGGAAATTAAGAAGACGACAGCAGCTGGGGGAAGGGAGGGAAGTGGAGAGTTGAATTCATACGCTGGTAGTGCAGAGCTCTAGTTTGCTTTTTCTGGAGCCTGAGCCTTTGTCCCTGGCAGAAGTTGGAGTATGCAAACTATAACATTGACCAAAGTCCCCAAACGTGCAGTACAGTCCATGAGGGGCTCTAATTCCCTTCCTGCTCCCTATGTTAGATGCTGTAACTCATCTTGTAGCCGTCCTCTGGGCTTTCATATCCAGCTATAGAAACCAGCGGTGAACAGTGCGTTTGCCTTCCTTCCCTTTCCTCTTCCCCTCACTTGCTTCCCTAAGGATTAGCTTCCCTGAATCTCCTGCTGTTGTCCCTGTGCTGCTCTGTGTCTGGTTTGTTATCATTGCCCTGCTGAGTGCCCAGATGTTCAGGCCTTCGGAATTTTTCCTGCAAAGACGTCGTGTACCCCCAACAACCCTTTTCTCTAAGGTTCTTTTCTCCCATCTACTGTACTTGAGCCTCCTACTCCTGTGAGGATCCCCAATAGCAAAAGCAGATCCTCCCAGGCTCCCCCCAGCTCCTGGTCCCTTGGCTTGTCTTTTCATTCCATGGCACAGCTACACCGGTGTCCTGGGAGGCAAATGTGTGTCAGCTTTCACTCTCAGTTCATTTCTCCCTGTGTGGTATAGGAGAAAGTTTTCATGCAGTGATTAGGGTCAGCTGCCTTTTCTGTCCAGCACAAGGTATTTGCAGACCACAGTGGCTGTTTTGGTTTCCTGAAAGCTGCTGCAGAGGTAATGCATTTCTTTGCTTTATCAATTAAAAAAGGTAGTTTTGCTATACCACCTATTCAGCTACTCAATCACATCATTGGGACAACATGAGAGCTTGCTTAGCAGACTTTCTTACATATTTTATTTTAATTTCTACAAAAATATCCTTTGTGCCTGCCATCTGAGTGAACTTAGTCAAGGGACAAAAAGGCTATCAGATTGCAAGGCTGTTGCTTTGGAGTTTAGAAGGGTGCAATTATATCAAAAGCCTGAAGCTATTTTTATTTGCAGCCTTCCTCATCCTCAACCGTTAGACTTCTATTAAATTGAATTTTGATATTTTGAATATTTTTTAAATTAAAATTTCTGTTTTAACAATTTGAATTATTTGTGTTTCTGACAGAGAAAATTCAGTTCAGGTAGACTTTGTCAGTAAAGGATGTACCCCAGTTCTTCAGACTGGAATCAGTGTGTGCTTTGATGGCTTTGGGAGTCCAGTCAGCTGTTAACATACACTCCTACTCCATAGGCCTGGTCAATATAGCTTTTGGTTTAGACAGGATGGTTTGATCTATGGCATTTTCAGCGGCTGAATATTTAGTAAAGAGAAAAAACCCATAAATTCTCGTGATTCTTAGCCATGTGTTTCAGCCCGTGTCTGCTCAGTCGGGCAGGTGAAACCATGTCCTACTCTCAGCAGACCTGGCTGGTTTTCCAGGTGGCCCTCTTGGAGCACCAGCCACCTGAGTGCACCCCAGGCATGGCCATCCGTAAAAGCTGACTTAATGCTCCTCTTCAAATGCTGTGAGCAAGGTGAAATTTCATGGTGAAACTTCCTTGACTCCCTGTGAGCTAAAGAGACAGCAAGCAATATTCCAGCTGTTTTAGTCACCTCTTTGTGGCTACTGGCAAAGTGCTCTGGAGTTGCAATTTTGAAATTTCTTATCTGGTAATTGTTTGGGGCTGAGCATTTGGTCACATGTAGGTTTAGATGTTTATAGAGTCCCCTGGCAGGTGGTGAATATAGAATTTGGTAGTACCAAGCTCTTTCCTAGCGCTCATCACTAAAAATCTCGAAGGGCCACATCAAATGTGTATTGATTTAGTTTCTTTTACCAGTAGATTAAACTGCAGCAAGGCTGTTTGATTAAGTATATGTAAGATTCATGTGGGTTCTACCAGCACTACCTATTCTTCCTCCCAGGCTGTGGCTTGAACAACCCTACTTGGCATTAATACAAAGGGAAATATTAAACTTGACTAGTTAGGAAACATGTTCAGAAAAATTCCTAGTAGCAGAGTATCTGGTTGCATAACCTCAGAAGCATGAGACACCAGCCATGTTTTTGTTTGGTGGATCCCACAGAGAGCAGCACTGGGCGCCTCTGGAGTTGTGAAGATGAATGCAATCCGTTCTCAGTGGTGTGAGCACAATAGGTACCTCCTGGAAATGTGACTGTGAAAAGCCTCAGAAAGCCTGGAGGAGCACGTGTGACCTCGTGCCCTGACTGGGCAGGCTGGGCACTGCGTGTGGCTGAGCGCAGAGGCTGCTCAGGCTGCAGAACCAGACTGCTGGTTGTAGTTCTGCTCCGTGCTGCAAACAGGGATTAAGCTCATTTTTTGCACGAGCCCAGCGTCTTGACCTCCCTGTGCCATTACCATTCCACACCTTTTGGAAATCTGTCCAGGACAGCTACAAGGGCAGCTCTTTCAGCATGCAATTGTTCAATGTATTGCCCTTGAGAGGCACATGCTGTCCTTTTTCAAGACAGCTTAACTTTGAAATTACTTAGCTCATTTGAGCTTTGCTCTTGCTGTAACTCAGGTTGTCCATGTGTCTAATAAAAAAAAGACTTACCTAATGTCTGTAAATTGCTTTGATATTTAGGCTAAAGGTGCTGACAGAAAAATGCAGGATTAGCGAGAGAGGGCATTTCAAAGGCACTAATAGGAATTGGATAGCTGACTCCCCTTCGTGCCTTGTAAAATGCCTTCTGCAAATAGCAATTCACACAGTACTGGGGGCATCCAAGGTGTGTGGGAAAAGTAACCGCAGTTCCATATCTTCTTTGGTTTTGGCTGTCCTGTCCTTATGAATACTAGGAAACAATAAATCAAATGCGTTTGTTTATAACAGTAAGTCTCAATGAAGCTGTCATGGTATAAATCAATTATGGTATGCCTTTAGGAGATTGATCAGTAAAGGCAGCACATACTGGAAGCATAATGTCTTAGTTTGCTACAGCACCTCCTGGGTTTTGAGGGAAGTGGACTGTTCTGGATTTAATTTCATTTTCCACCTGCTCTTGGGCATTGAGGAGGCTCTTTGAAGCCACTTTGTCTTTGCAGTGGTGATTCAGTATTTCTGTGAGCATGAAATGTGACCTGAGGTTGGACTGTACCCTACATTCTTCAGGAGGGAGGAAAAGGACTTCAGGTCTCCCACCTATGCTCTGGTGCCCGTTTGCAGAGGCGGGCATCTGTGTGGCTGTGTTTCAGCAGTGTTCCTCTTTTTATAAATATCTCTGTGAACAAAGCGAGCAGCTGCAGCGTGGTTCGATTATCTGCACTGTGGATCGCAGCAGGAAATGCTGGGAAGTGCCTGCTCTGCCTGCCCTCCCCGGCTGCTGTGCAGCAGGGTGAGAGGTGCAGACGGGCACAGAGAGCCGCACCTCTGGAATGGGAAGCACAGAGTCAGCTGCTTTGGGTCGGGGAAGGAGTTGCATCAGTTGGAACAACAACGCCTTGTGGCTCCACAGGTGCGTCTTTCATCACAATGAACATCCCCGTTTGGTAACTACGAAAAACTGAATTCATGCAAGCTAATGCATTGCTGTTGCCTGGACAGTGATGGGTAGAAAGAAACCGAGTTTGTGGGAGACAGGGACATAAGACTGAACAATTTCTGGTAAAAAAGTACTGAGTTGAGAACCACAGAGGCCATACTTGCAGAAATAACAAAGTGGTGGTGGAGTGAAACAGGCCTGTCTTCTCACTCTGTCTAAACCCTGAATATTTAGAATAGTTTATTCTCCACATGCTGTCGGTCTTCTCTGCCATGTGGTTTACAGAGTGTAGTGGTGGGACTCCTGATGTTGAAGCTAAACTTCTGCTTCTGCTAGAGCTGGTGAGCAGCAAACAGCCCCTTGCGAAAGAGTGAACCGGGCTTGCTTTGAAGCGGTGGCTGCAAAACTTTCTAGGTGTTCCATTTATTTTTGGACATGTCACCTAATCTGCCTGCAGGGGTTTTTACAAACCTCCCTTTCCCTTTGGTGGTGCAGGTGCTAATGTTACACTCTGCAGGTGCCTCTGTCAGCCTCGGTGTATTCCTTTCTCACAGCTGTGATAATGCTGTGGTTTGTCATGGAAGTAATTACCTTCCCTTGGTCCAGCACCAAATTTGTCTTTTCTGTTGGCCAGAGATCGAGGTCAGGGTAAGGAGCTGCACTCGTGCTGTCCTGCAAATGCTCAGAAATTAAGGTAGCTCCTTCTGCTCCTGTACGTGCAGGGATGTGAGTCCATGCTGTTTGCACTGCCGTCATTCAATGTCAGTAGCATGGCTTTGGAGAATAACATGCATTGCCTTCCAGGAAGCAGATGATGATGGGGTTTTTTATGTTCCTGTAAAATTGTGGCTATGTTTATTTACAAAGGGTAGATTTTGTACTGTGATTGGAGTAAAGGCTTAGAATATGGAAGAATTTTCCCGTCAGATCACATGAAGTTTCGGTCTTAGATTTCTTGTCAGGCATTTTCATAAGTAAAAACCTAACTGTGACAATTATGAAACTAATATAACGCTCACAAATTGCCCTTTAACTCTATTTGATGGTATTTGGTTGCAAGTTAAGCTACTTCAAAGAATGTAATAGTAACTCGTGTAGCAAAAGCAAAAGCACTACATTACTTGACGGTAAATAGAGCAGTCTTTAGTGATGTGTTTTTCTGCAGCAAAGACAAATGTTATTGATTATGTCTTTTAAAATGCTAGGGAGGAGTATAGTGTTAAGTACTTAGCTTGTCCAGATCATGACTGATTTGTTAGCGTAAGATTAAGTGGTTTCAGCACTTCAGTGGTATCCATGCATGTATCATGGAGTTGCTGTCAGATTTTCATTGGCATAAACCCCTCCTCACTTGCATGTCACTTCCCCTTTCCTCCCTTGGCAAATTTGTGAGAAGACCCTTGGAAACTCCGTGGACCTTTTGAAAATTAAACCTGCCCCCCTAAAAGGTGCTTGGCCCCCTTGCAGCACCGGGCAGCGCTGGCTGCCAGTGTTCTGTGTGTGCTCTGAGGCTCTCTGGGTGCATCACTAGTGCTGCTCACATCACCAGGCACACACTTCCTTCCTTCCACCCACTTCCCCCTCCTCTGCCGTAGTTTCACACCTCTGTTCCAAAGTTCACGTTGTCCTCTGTCTTTCTCTCCCTCCCCCCCCCACTTTCTTTTAACAGCAAGAACGAATTTCCTACACACCTCCAGCGAGCCCGGTACCAAATTACACTTCGTCACCACTACATGTCCCAGTGCCTCAAGCCATCAGGATGGAGGAAGACAGCATCAGACTGCCAGCACACCTGCGTGAGTGTCAGCACGAGGCTGCTTAAGTTCTTGGACTGAGGAGGGGGTGGGGTGGGGTGAAGAGTTATTTCTGTGTTCATGGAAGAGAGCAGGGAAGTCCCTGGCTTTATACTTTTGGTTTTTTTTATAAGCTCTAGCTGGTTCGGTTTTCCTAGCTATTGTTTTTAACTAAAGAAAATTGCTCTTAAATACAGTACGCCGAATCTCTCCCTCCCATCCCCTGCACTCCTTGTCAAGCATTTGGCCTGTTTCTCATGACAGCACAAATATGGAGGGTTTATTTTGACGGGAAGTGCTGTGTTTCCTTCCACTTTATTGGAATTGCTCGGTTACGTGCTGCAACACAAGGTCAGAGTTTCAGCAGCTGTGGCAAGTGGAATGCGCTTGTGCTGTGGCTATTTTTCAGGTTCTAAGGGGTCTCAGTGGTGCCCAGGCTCTCTAGAGTAGCACATGAGTGCTGACAGAGGCAGTGGGAAAGGAGGAGAAATGAGCTTAGCTGAGCATAAAAGGGTGCTGCAAAGGAGGAAGGACGTATCACTGACATTGGAACAAAAACTGGAGATGGGGGCAAGGGGAGAGCCAGGTACTTCCTTGCTGAGATGATTTAGTGTTTGACAAATAGGAAAGGCCAAGGACTGTTGGCCAGTGAGAGGTGAGTTAGATAGGATGGGGACAAGAAGAGTGGAATTTTCCTTTTTGGAGAGGAAGTAGTTCTGATGGAAATAAAGATGTTTTAAGTAAACTTTTGTCAGGTGTTACATTCCTGGGGTACTTGAGTGACAATGAGTAAGAGGGCCAGGAGCAAACAAAACTTTGTGCTTCGCCATCTGACAAATGGGTTTGGGATTTTGGCGGGGGGAAGAGGGGGAAGTCAGTGTTTATCACAAGACATTCTCATTCCTGTCCTCAGCTGTCTACCACACACATTCTTCTGGATGCAAACTGTGTTCCAAGCATTTCTGTAGCCCCGTGCTCTCTCCCTTGCTGGCCACTGAGTTGCTCTGCCCCACGATCACTCGCTGCCGTGCTGTGTCCCACATGTCCTGTGTGGCCCAGGCTGTACCTTTTCTGTGCTTCCTGGTGGGAGTGGGAGCTGGTGCTGCAGCGTTTCTGACCGTGTCTGGTCCCTGCCTGAGCATCCATGAGCTCCCAGGCCTGGCCTGTGTGTGTGGCTGCTCAGTTGTTCCCCTGGCCCGGGGAGGACTCACTGCCACACTTACAGGGCATTTCTGTGCTTTGCCCAATGCAGGCACGAAAAAACCCAACACAAGCAGTTTTCTCCAGCAGTTCTTTTCCCCACTGGTGCTGTTCATCCCCAGATCTTTTGTTTTTTTCCTCATTGCAGTAGCTGGTACTGTTTGCTTCTGCTGTGGGAGCCACTGGCTGTCCACTCCACAGCCAGAATCACAGCCGGTTTTCCAGTTATTGCCCTCCCCACTGTGTCTGGCCCATGCAAAAGGCAGGAAGACAGAGATTCTTGATACTGAAAGTGGTGGTACATGTTGTACCTGCTTCCTTCCCATCAGCTAGCCAGCATGCTGGATAGTGTAGAATTTATAAGGCTTCCTCTCGGTGAAGACTTTTTTCATAGTATTTTTAGGTGTGGTCCAACCTTTCACCTTGACTTCTGTTTTGTTTTTTCTGTTCTTTTGGTTGGCACATTTTTAAACTTGCAAGGCTTCTTTCCCTTTAGTATTTCCACACCAGTCTGACTTGTTGCAGTGTAAAAGCACAGATGATTAATCGTGAAATATCTGTGAAATAGCCTTCCATAAAGTTAGTGTCTGAGGTCGTAAACGACATGGAGCACATTCACACAGCCTTACTAATTGTAGTCAATGGCAGTGTAGTGTTTTGTAGCTCAGTGTGCAGTCTATTAACACAAAACACTATTGTCAACCAACAGACCCAAGGACTGTTAAAACCACTGTTTCTAAAGTACATAGATTCATAGTTAGGCCAGGAGCAGCCATTCTGAATTCCTAAAACAATCTGTGGTAAAACTTTTGTTACAGAGCTTCATGCAGTAACTGCTGTGTTTAAGTCCAGTAACAGAGCTACAACATGTGCAGAAAGATTTCTGCTCTTCATGTAAAAGACTTAAGTGATGAGGAGGATATAAGGTCTCTAGATGTTCTTTTAATGCTTAATTATCTCCTTATTTGCTTTTTTTTTAAGTGCCCTATTTATAGTTTGAATTAGTCAAGCTTCAGTTTCCAACTATTAGATCTCATTATCGCCTTTCCTGCTAAATATTGTCGAAAGACTCCTCCTGATATAGGTGCTTTTAGATAGTCACTTCTTAACCTTTTCTTGGCTAAACTGGATAGGAAGAGAGGTTCTTAAGGCTGTCAGTCTTCCTGTTAAGCTTTCAGATTTCAAATTCTGTTTCTGTCACCTCTCCAAACTGTTTCCCACTTCAGACATCCTTCTTAATTGAGGACAGCAGAAGATGATTAAAGATGATATTCCAGGAGTAGTCTTGCTAATACCATGTATAGAAATAACTCAGCACCTTTTGGATTTCGTGTCATGAGGTTTTAAGAGGTATTAATACAGGGGTTTTCAGTTCCTGCATGGACTCCTCTCATTTATTTTTTGTCTGTTTGTTTGTTTATTTTTAGAGATGTGTCTGAGCTACAGCTTTGATCTTAAATCCAAACTGCCTCAGAAGTCAGGCAAAGCAGCTAATTTCTAGTTCAGGCTGTGGTGCTGTGTGTGGAGTTTGGGTTTAGATCTGCAAAGTCTGAGGAATTTCTAGGTCTGAGATTTTGTTTGGTTCCATCCCTACTGTTGTCTTTGTTGATTAGGTAGAGCATAATAACTTTCAGCCCTCCCTCATTCCAGTGCAATGGGGAGATGTGGTAAATTCCTCCACTTATACACAGAGCTGAGAGGTTGTCAGGCCTCCATTCCTCCTGTTTCCATGACATTCTGATGGTGTTCACCAACATCAAGGCAGGGTTCAGTCCCAGCCCACACACCTTCATGTACCTGTGCTGCAGGTGCAGCTGAAAAGAGCACTTGGCCCAGACAGACCTCGAGGCAAATGTTTCATATGGAACATGAAGAGCACTCTGTGGATTCAGGCAGTTTTATGCCTTCTGATAAGAAATTTCACTGTTTCTGATGTTCCAGAGCACTCTGAGAGCACCAGCAGCAATAGCATCAGGACAAGAAGTAGAGCAATTTCCTTTGGTGTAATAAATTATTTCTCACTGTTTGATGAGCAAATGAGCCTCAGGTAGGCTGAATTGATTTTATCCAGAGACTGAAAAAAGGAGAAGTGCAAAGTTTGGAAGGGTGGAATGCAGATCCCTCTTTGCTACAAGCTTCCTTCTCTTTGGTCAACACAGCTACAACTTTATAGACAAACACCTTTTTCTGGGGATGATGTGAAAGCACTTTTCCCTTCTCACACAGCCTTTTATATTTTAAGTAGCTGCTTTCTCCCCAGCCAGCCTGTAGTATAGAAGTGCAGTGTAATCAGTCATAAATCTCTGGGATAGTAATCATTTTTGGATAAAACATACCTTTCTCTGGTGCTGTACTTCTTTCTAAGGAACTTTTGACCCATACTTTTAAACATACTTGTTTGCCTAACATCCCCTAGGAACAGAGTATTGGGGGCATTGTATCAGTGGGGAGCTGGGGAATATTCTTTCTTACATTTTAAATATGTGGTCAGAAAACAGTTGCTCTTTGTCCCTGGTGTGTCTGCCTTGGTAGCTTTGCAGCATATAGATGTCCACTAGACTGCACTAATGTCAGATAGAAGGAGTGTTTGGAAAATGGACATTTTTTTACTGAGGATTGGAGAGAAGAAAGTTCAGCTTGCACACAAGGTTCTGTCCTCGGTGTCTTCTGGGACCTTGGACACCTTGTTTTATTTCCTCCATTGTAAAATGAAAAAAAAACACAACCCATGAGTGCAAAGACTCTTAAATGTTTTGAAAAGTAATACAGAAACTGCCCAGGTATTGTGATAATGAATATGCAGAGATAGGTGGAAGTCCTCTGAAACTATTTGCATATCCCTTATCTCTGGGGAAATACTCCATTTTGCCATGGAGAGAAAGTTAGTGGGGTTTTTTGGTGGGGGTCTGTATGGCTTTTTATTTCATATTTATTAAAGCCCATCTCTTTGTCTCATCAGGTAAAATGTCATTAACTACTTATTTTATGCTATGGCCAACACCTTGTAGTAAAAAATTCTCTATCCACGATACTGGCTAGAGGATACAGCATTTAAGAGATAGATATGAGAACCCTTCCCTGGGTCTATTAATATGATCTGAGTTAGAGAGAAAATAGCTTTTTTCCTTTTTTGTAATAAACAATATTAAAATAAGGTGGTTTGGCTGCTATAACAACCACTGCAAATATGTGCTAAAGCTTTCATGGTTTTCTTTTGTCTCCTTCGACATAAAACTTCTTCAGCAGGAGAGACAGGAGAAATCTCAGTGCTGAGAAAGGACTTGTTGCACGCTCTGATTCTGTGCAACGTCATTCCCCCCTGCACACATATGTTGATTTGTACAGTTTGATTTTTATCTCTGAAGGGCATCTTCTCTTGGGAACACGTGTGTGGTTTTTTTTAGGGAGAGGGATCTCATGGGCAAAGATTTTGGAGTTTTCTATTGATACAAACATGCAAATTAGTTCCTTGGTACCTCTGAATTAATTACTCTTCTCTCCTTAATGTTGGTATCCTTCATATGTCTGCAGCCCATTGTGGTAGTAAACACACTGCACATACTTTTCTGTGCACACAAAGCAATTCTTCGTGTCAACAACTATTTTTTCCTGCTGTTGCCTTTTTGTCTGAACGCCCAGCAGTCTGCACTGATGTTCAGAGTGATAATGATGCACTCGAGATGTCACAGGACATGCATCACCTCCCAGGGGAGAACTTCCACTTTGGGACTGTGTGTTATCTAGACTGCACTCGCTTTTGGGGGTTGGGGTGGTAGGCAAAGCTGAAGACCTATTTGTAAAATTGTTTGAGTGCTTTTCATTTCCAGTGTAGGCTTGGGTTCTGGTCTTTGGTTTTCCAGTATGTGATAAGTTCCAGGCCACAGTTGGATTTGGATAAACTTCACAGAATGCAGACCTGGTCACATACAGCTACTGAGATCACACTTTTTGATTTCAGTATCTCTGTGTCCCATGTTGTTACTGTCTGTTCTACTTCCCTCACTAAGGACAGAAAGGAAGTTTGTTTTGTTTTCTGCAATGACTATATTAAAGACTTTAAGTTTTTAGAGAGTGTTTCATAGGAGTCTTTCTGCATGGCTGTTTGTGTTATTATTTGATACTCTGATTTGGTGGGAACTATTCCAGTGGTTCTATATTGGTTTGAAATCTTTGTGACCTTAGCTGTTCCATGTACTGCAAAAAAGTTCTGTGTGGACATGAGTAAGGTAGGACAGGTAGTTGGGCAGTTTCTTTAAACTAAGGCATTTGTTAGACCTGAAGGCAGTTTGTTGGCGGTTTCTTTCTTCTGATCACGCATTGTTGCTTATATGTATCATTTGTGTTTTAAGGGCACTAGTTTTCTTTTTTTTTCTTATTAAAGGAATGCAGGAAGCAATTAAGAGAAGGAGGAGGAAACAACAACACTCTCAGGATTGCCAAGGATTCATTTTTTTCTGTATAGTGTCTATTAATTATGCTACTCCTTTTATTAATCCTTTGGCACCTGTTAATTATTCTACAATTTTGGCTAGCAGCTGGAAAGCCACTTTGAAGCATTAAGCATATTGTTGTTTAGTTGCTAGAATATTCAATGCCCTGAACTGAAAGTATGTAGTGAGATGGGAAAAAAGCCCTTTACCCTAAGCCACATTTAGAGCAGCAAGCAATAAAAATATTTGCTTTGGAAGGATCTTTGTGGAACAAAACTGACTGACGCACATACAGGGAAAATAAAATAAAAGCTTCATATGACAGAGGGACTGGGAGAGGTGGCCAGAATGTCAAATTAGTGGCTGAGAGTAATCCTGGTCCTGCTGAAATGAGTGGTTAAATTCCCACTGATTTTCGTGGGACCTGGACTGGCCTCTTTCTCAAATGATTGGCTTCTCCTAGACCTATCTTTGCTCTTCTCTGACATGATGGCCACTCCAGCCTCATTCTTCCCTCTTACTGTCCTTGCCTTTTCTCCTAATCTGCTTTTATGTTACATGTAACCAATACCAACCCTCTACAGGAAAGAAAAAAAATGAAGCCTGGCAGTGGCACTGCTTGCTAACACCTTATTGCAGTATTTATCTTGATGTTGCATCTTCCTCTTCTACCATGGCACATTGATATTGTGAGCTATGTGGAGAGGGTCCATCCAGCAGTGTCTCCTGGTCTTTCAGTTTATAGCTGTTAATAATCCACTGACAGGCTGACTGGAGTGTGGAAATGCCAGCCAGCCATCCTGCCAGCCTCAGTGAGCATTTTTGGTGAGCCCCAGCGATGCTCCTGCAGACTCTGTGCACTTGTTGGGCAAACAGGATGCAAATCATGAGCTCGGGAGACACTGATCATGCCTGCCCCTACCCTAAGGCAGGCTCTTCCCCAGGCACCCTCAGGTGCTCACCTCAGTTGAACTCATCTGCTCCAGCCTCCATCCCAGGGGTTTCTTACAGCCACTCTAGGCCAGCCTCAAAGAGATCATCCAGCCAGGGAACCTGGAGGGATGGGAAGCCCAGTCTCAGAGTCACTCTCATGCCATGGCTGGGCACAATACAGATGCTGCTATTTTATATGGACTTTTTCACTGGTTTCACGAATGAAACCATTACTGATTCAGCTGGGAAAACTGTGGCCTTTGGATCATGAAGATCCTGCATTGCATTTTCTCTCATGGTCTTCGTTCATCACCTGTAGGAAACTGACCCCCTTGTCACTGGGTTTGCACTGGAGTGACACAGGGCCACTTCACTTGTCACTTCTGTAAACAGCTGGTGAGTCGAGCCCTAAATCTGTTAACTCCTGACTGCTGTCTGGTGGCTATGGCAGAAGCATCCAGGTTAAGTGTGAAAAAACTTGTAAAGGGAGCTCACTTGCTGTGAGCTGGTTTCTGCTTCTTGAGAGATTATTTTAGAGTCAAGTGGTTTTTATTTTTCCCTATCTGCCTGGTTGTTGCCCAGAGTTAACAGCAGTTTCCTGCACTGACATTCCCAGTGGAAGCGTGTGGAGGGGTGAGATCCTTCCTGCCTCAGTGGGAACCTGCACAGCAGTCCTGATGTGGAGGTCAAGAGAGCTTCAGGATCCGGAGAGCTGGCAGTGTGGCACTCCCAGTGGTGCTAAGCCACTCTTCTACCCTCCTGGAAAGCTTCACTTTAGGGTTTTAAATCTCCAAAACACAAGCTCATCTCTATTCAGAGGGCAAAGGAAGCCATGTCGCTTTAATATGGGATTCAAGCTTGATCCCTTGTGGAATTCCCCTGGAAAGTGTGGAGAGGAGTAAGAAGCAAAAGCAGCAGGACATTTATGGTATTGCTGGGTTTGAAGCATTTTTAGCTTTGTCTTAAAGGGACGCTGTCAAAATCAGTGAACCTAAAATTAGCTTGCTTTTCTCTTTCCATCCCAAATGTCTGCTTAATTTTTCATTTGTATTATGTTATAAATGCTTCCATGCTCTTTTTTAAAATTATTTCGTATACGAAATAAAATGAATGCAAAGAATGCAGCATTCATAAACAGCCCTACAACTAAAAACACAGAAGAGAAACTGCGTGTAAGCCATGACTAACAACTCCACAATAAGAAACCATTGTGTGGTGAGAGCCCTGCAACAAAACACAAGTGTGGTAAAAAGCCCTGCAGAAACAACATAGCATGATCTTTTAACAGAGATGAGCTGATGCCTCTTGGAAGAGAACTCTGTGCAGCACTGAGGGGTGTATAGTGTCTGAGGAGAAACCTGCTGGAGCTATGAGGTCCTGGGAATTAATGTGGCATATCATGTGTATACACACAGAGAACCAAAACAATTATTTGATGCATTTTATGAGAAGCTGGATTTCTTTCTGCTGTACTTTTATGTCTTTTTCCTGTGCTGGCACTCCTTCTGGTGCTTAACAAAATACAGCCTGGTAAAATATCCATTAAATGGGGTTTTATGCCATTTTTAGAACTCCCCATTTTACTGCTGGAGCAGAAGGACTAAGTGATTCGTGAGTTTGTCGAAGACATTTTTGGTAAAATGATTCCATCCAGATTTGGAGGCCCAGTCCAGAACCTCAGCCAAGAGCCTCTTTCCAATATCATCCTCCAGAGGTTCTTGGGAGAGTGAAGCACTTATGCATCAGGCATTCCAGCCTTGTGGAATGCTTGTGCACTGTCTTTTATGGGATGAATATATCTGAATGTACTCACTTCTCATGTAAAATGTTTTGTGCAGAACGAGCATGGTGCTATTAATGTAGCAGTGATCCTTGTTCAAGAAGTTATAGTTAGTTATATATTTAATAGGCACATGGTTGGTGATGTTGTGAGTTAATAAACAGTCACCACTGGTTGGCTTTGGAGAGTCAAAGCATTAGGAAACTTGTTTAACTCCAAATCTTTCCTTATGAGTTTTTATGCATAGAAGTCATACCCCGGGAATAGCCTGAAGCACCCTGCTTTATTTACTCCATCTGCCTGTCTGCTTTTGATCTCCCTGTGCTATTGTATCCCACTGAAAAAAAAGTGTCTGCTCTGCACTGGCAGCATGGTCAGGTAGCTCTGTGGCAATTATAGAGTCCAGAAAATGAAAATGTTCAATTGTACCATGACAAGTAAAAGTTAAATTAACGTCTCCAGTGATTAACCAGT
Organism: Pardalotus punctatus; assembly: GCA_013400915.1. Lineage (NCBI taxonomy): Eukaryota > Metazoa > Chordata > Aves > Passeriformes > Pardalotidae > Pardalotus > Pardalotus punctatus. Next base: position 53,124 of record VZTX01018188.1, read on the forward strand.
ATGTTCTTCCTGCCTTTAGAGTGCACAGGCACAGTGTGGGGGGTTCTGCAGTCAGTGGAGAGGAAAGATAAGGGACTCCGTGGCAAAATTCATGGTGATGGGGGTTGTTTTGGAGACAGTGGAAGTTTTTCCGAGAGCTTCCTGAGGGCATCCTTGTAGCTGGAGATTCACTGTCCAAGCCCAGAGCTGCTTGTGGCGCTGGATCCCGTGGGCTGCAGGAACCTGGACCTCTCCTGCAGGAAAGTGTCACTGCACCCGTGTCCTGCATGGCTGCTGCACTGTCCTGCTGCTGTGGGTGCAGGGCTGTGGTGCCCCTGGGTGGGATTTTCCCCTCCTCTTTCTAAAGAAGAGTGGTAGTTTCACTGGCTTTTGGACTGTGCACCACTCCTCCCCTGGGGGTGGAGGGGGAACATCTGAACTGAGCCACAGAAATTCAGTCAGGAGGGTTGGGGAGCTGTAGAAATACTTATTTCAGAGGTAGACACCATAACGCTGGCAATGGATTTGCACTACCTCAGCATCCTGATAAAAAGGGTTATTTTCTTACTAATATGTTCTCAGCGTTCTCCCTCTTCAAGTTCTCGAGGAGCATTTTTTTAATGTTTCCCTCAGGTGTCTTAAAGCTTCTTGTTTGTAGAACAAACATCCCAAAGGGGCTGTGAGCTGGTCAGAGCACTGACATTTTATTTTAAACCCACCAGCAGCAAAAAAAACCATAGAATGTTTTTGAAGGGAAATTTCCTTTTTGGGTTTTTGTATCCCTGAAAGAATTTCCGATGCAGGCAGATAGTAATTCCCAGCTACATACTTCCTGATAAGGAAACGGCTCCTATAAAGGCAGCTATAAATAGCTACCTTTTTATTTTTTAAAAATGTAGGGAGATCTGTTTAGCTTTTCTTTCAAAATACTGAAAGAAACGGACAGTGTAGGATAAAAGTCTTGGGTTTGGCACCCATTTGCTTCCCAGATAAGTTTTTTATTTGTGTTTTTACATTTAATTTCGTAAAGTTTAGATTTCTGTTTATTTCTGCTTATCCTTCTCTCAACACTGTTAAAGAAAAACCCCCACCTTTTTATATGATAAACATAAAATTGCATTTTGCCTCCCACATGAAGGGGAAGTATTACCTGCTTTATGCAGATTTCTTAATGCTTTTGCATTGTGTCTCTATTTCAGTGCTCCTCTGTATATAGTTTAATGTGCTTTGTCCTCTCAGAATAAGTAGCATGATCTTCAACTGCATTTTTTTCACATTTGGTGTAGCAAATGCATGGTTAGACATAAATTCCTTTTTTTGAAAAGTAACTTGCTGAGACAATTCTGTGCAGTTAGTTTATAAACCTTCTGAGTTTTCTGCATTATCTTCCCCCTTTTTACAGTTCTGTTTCATGTATTTTTAATTTCATGCCTTTCACTTTGGACTCTTGCTAAAATTTTCCCTTGCCAGTCCTGCTTTTCTTTATTCTTTAAAAAGTGAACGCCAAGCACACAGTACCTTCAGAGAAACAAATAATTGTTTCCCCCACAAAAATTTATAGAGATGAATAAATTTGGCACAAGAGCTAACATGAAAATGTCTTTGCAGGTTAGATTTCAAGCTGGCTGTAGCAGTCATTCAGATTACAGCTGAAAATATACACATGTCCACTGCCTTGGTAGTTTTATCTAAAACTGTAGATAGTTTTATCTGCAGTTTTAGAGGATGAGTGCTTTGTAAATCATCTTGAGCAGCACTCAGACCGTAGTTCGTCGCGGTTTCTGTGCCGCAGCAGGGCAGGGGGGGTGCAGGCCGGCATGTCCTGCACGGCTGTGATGGACGGGGGTCTCCAGCACAAACCTGAGCCACAGCTGGGGACGGGCATTTTCCCGGGGTGCTGGCGGCTGGATCATCCTCCTTTCCCACTTCTCCTGAGTTCTCCCTGCTTTTGCAGGCTGTGTGAGGTGGCCAGGCCGGGCTGGCTGTGTGGCTCTGCCTGAGCCACGGCCGGAGCCCCTGCAAGGCCACGCTGCCCCTTCCTCAGAGCCGGCGGCCGGCACGGAGCTGCGGTCCGGCACAGCACAGAGAACGTGGAATAATCCCCTTTTCCTCCTCCCCTTTGTCCTCGCAGCGATTTCACAGGATCTTGTGACTGGTGGCCAGGGCCTGCCCGTGAGGGCACTCGGCTGCCACGGGCCTCTCTTGGCCGCGAGCCGAGCGGGTTGCACAAGGGTGCGGCTGTGGCAGACCCGCCGTGCCCCTCCCGGCCCCTGTTTGCCGCAGTGACCCGGCCGGGCTCGCTGCCCCTCACTGCCCCTCACAGCCCCCGGGATTCCTTCACACGGCTCCTCTGGAGGCACCCGGAGGGGTTTTACCTCCCGTCTCCCGTGCTGCTCTCTTGGCTGCGCCAGAAAGGTTGATCTGCGTGTGCAGGCCTTGCCACACCTCCTCGGCAGGCCCGTGGAACATGCACAATTAATACGGCATTAATTAATTATGGGGAGAACTCGCTGCTGGCTCAAGAACCAAGGCTTGCAGCTTATAAAGTGAATCCTTTGATGCTGAGCTTTAAAGAACATTTCCATCAACTCGAGCCAGCGGAGAGATTCTGTGATATTTATACCCTCCCTCCATGCAGACTGCGGAGCTCGGGGCTCGGCCACGCTGGGCACCAGCAACAAAAGCTGTGGTGGTAAAGGAGGAGGGCTCAGAAAGCGTAACCAGGGCTTGACCCTCAGGAGTAAAATGGCACAAGTGCTGGGTGAAAACGTTGGGGCTGAGCCAGACAGTTTGTTGAGCCATCTCCATAGGTGCAAAAACTGACCTTCTGGACCTGCTGAAATGAATAGGAGTTGCCTCACTGTCCCCAGCAACTCCCACAGTTTTATTCAGAATGTGTGTTTGTGTGAGTAAATTTGTAGGTTTGTGCTGTGCCTCTGCTTACTTGGCCGATGTTTGGGGGAAGAGAGATGAAAGAATGACTGTGCCTGTTTGGTTTATGCAATACTGAGAATTTCTCCCTTTCTGCTTCCTCCTTCTCTGTAGTGCAGAAGGAAGTAGCCCCGGTCCCTGTTGATCCACAAACCAGTTACTCATTTCGGTTCTGCCGCTTGAGTGGGTCCTTGTGTATTTCCTAGTGGGGAAAATCTCCCTTTATGTATATAAGTTCCTTCTTCCTAGTCTCTCTTTTGTTCTGATTTCTTCCAAGCAATCTGTCTCCTTCAATTTTTAACTTCTTTGCTGGCTTTCGCTTCCTCTCCATGATTCAGTTGAAGGCGTTTTGTCAGAAAAACCCTCTGTACACAAATACTTCTTTGTTCCCTTTTTTTTTTGTTTTTCTGTGTTATACTTCTTTGTATCTCGCTTCCCTGGAAACTTCCTTAGTAGTCTTACTACCTCTGGGCTTTTAGCTTCATTACTCTGGGTAGTCATTACTGGGTTGCCGGGTGTATTATTGTTCAAGACACCTTGATCTTTTTATTAGAGGTTTGGTTTTTTTTACTACTCTTTAAATACTAATAGGCGGTGGTGACAAATATTGTTATTAAATACATGGGGCTTGTCTCATTGCTGCTCTGCAGCTCGCGTGGTGGTTTTTCGCTTGTTGAAAGTGAGCATAACCAACTCACAGTAGTCATTCTCTACTTCCACTTTGTGTTCTCGGGGATGCAGTGTGTGGTGTGGAGTAGTGGTGAACAGGGCACATGCAGCAGAAGGCTTAGTGCAGGATTTGAAGCCTTGGAGCTCAGCAAAATAGAAAAAAGGGATAGCACTTAATGTCTGTAAGAGCTGGAGCATTTATAGATCTCCAATTTTTACACCCCCTCTCAGTTTTAAAATCAGGCAGAATGAAAAACAAGCAGAGGAACTGGGAGTGACAGCAGAGGTAACAGTGATAGCGAGCTGAGCTGTGTTTGTGATGGGCAGACCTGAGGCAGCTGGGCTGCTAAAGGAGTCAGCATTTGCTGCTGGCCTCCTGCCACACCATTATCAGTGTGTGCAATAGTGATGGCTGAATCTCAGAAAGTTTGGCGCTGATTCAGTTCAACAGAACACCCAGAAGTAAATCCAGATGTCGCTTAAATTGGTTGGATCTGTAGTGTTATGGTGAGTTCTCCATAATTATGATTTTCTTGTGAGAGTTCTGGGAGAATCTCACTAGTCCAGAATAACCCTGAGAACACAGCTTCTCACGCATGACCTTTCTGGTGCTCCCTCATTTGCAGTGAGAACGTGTGTGCACAAAAACTCCACTGGAACTCAGACAAGAGTTAACAATCAAAATTTATTTTAAAGCTGAGAAGTTTTGATTATTTTTTTTTAAATCTGACACATATCTCCATGTGCATGTACATATTTAGATCCTGTGGAAAAGAGGCTTGCTCAAATACTTGGGTTTTATGCAGAGAGACTGCAACTTTTCCTTTTACTTTTGAAGCCGATTAGCACTTAGAATACATTACAACCATTTCATTTAGGCAAAGTTGTAAAATTACTGCCTATAATGAAACAAAAAATGGGTGCAGAAGATGATGGGAAGGTGCTTTTTGTGTCACAGGAGCTGCTGTAGGCTCAGAAGTGCTGTCCTGCCCACATCTCTGCAGCAACAAACATGCTCAAGAGGGTTAGCTTGTGTTTGAGTCGAGAGGCCCAGGTTTGAACTGGTCTTTCAGTCCTTTTTCACTGTTTGAAGTGTACAGAGTCAGCAGTACTGTATATGTCTGAAATCTCTAAGTTGGCTTAAAATTGTAGATGGGGCTCTATCAGCTGGTTTTGATGCTTTCTGAGTACACTCCATAAGCCACTTCCTGAAGAGTACTAATGTGAAGTCTAATCCACAAACAGTCTTGGCACCAGTTTGGAAGCTGAAATAATCAGAGTATTATAACCTGTTGTGAATAAAGGTATGTCATACTGATAATTTTATCCTGAAATGACTTGGCCCCACTGAAGCATTTTCACTGGACAGTTTTATAAGTCATTAAAACATCAACAATATAAAGGCTGTAAAAATATCATTTGTGGTAAAAAACATGTCTCTGGGCCAGTTATAAATTACACATACGCTTTAAGTAATTTGAGCATCAGGACAGTTGCACTTCAAGATCCTGACAGCTGGAAGAGCAGGGACATTGTCCATGAATAAAATGCCCAGGATGTCCTTACGACTTGAAGTTATGGTCATCTACTAAATTAACTGCTCCCAGTGTCATTCAGAATTGGGATGAAAGTACATTATTCTTATTTTAATAATTTTCCCTATTTTTCCTGAGAAAAACAACAGGAAGAAGAACAGGAGTTCTATCAACTCCTTCACATGGGACCACAGTACAGGGAAATCTCATTCAGAAGGACATTGTAGTTGTTCAGCAGAAAACAATTATTGATGCGAGTAGCTCATTACTTTTTCCTGTGGTTTTGCAGTAACACCTGTGAATGTCCTAGGACTGTAGAGTTAAGCGAAGATATTTGTCAAAAATCAGTCACCAGACTCAACTTTGTATAGCAACTGTGCATTGATTTTACAATTTTGCACCAAAATTGGTAGGAAATTGAAGCTCTGACACAGACTTGTTAAAGCTTGTGAATTCCTGGGTAGGTATCTTAATGCCGTGTGTTTATTAAAACTCTGTCCCACTCAGGGTGTGATGGTCTCATTCACGTGTTCATTTTTAGTGTGCTAGGGAACCTAGTTAGAACAGACTACTTCCCCAGTCCTCCCATTCCTAGGAAACTGGAGAGGGAAATAGGACCCTGCAGTTCGAGGAAAAGGTAGTTTTGTAAGTGAATAAGTTGGCAGGGAGAAAGGTATAATGTGGCTATGAAATCATACTTGGTATGGAGAAGGTGACCAGGAAATGATTGTTCACCATTCCTTACGGAACAGCAAATCCAGAGATCCAAGATAAATCATTGGGCAACGTGTCTAAAAGAACAAGAATGAGGATGCATCACTGCATGAAAGAAATCATTGTGGGAAGATGTTTGCAGGGCTGAGAGTGTGACTGGATCTCTAAAAGGAACCAGATAAACCTGTGAGAGGGATAGGCCGTGTGGTCAGTATGGAAACAGTGGCCTGAGTGCAACCACAGCTCATGATGTCCTTAAACCACAGATTAGCAGAGGCTGAGATAAGTAATTGATATTATAGTGGAGATTGCTTCATGTTTCCTTATTCCTTAAACTTTTTGCTTGTATATCCACTGCTGTGGATGTTTGGGTAGATGGGTTGGGGATCTTTTCTAGTATTGTAGTTTTTGTATTTTTCCCCATGTCATAACCATCTCCAGTGATTTGACAGTCGTGTGGATGCCATCCAAGCAGATAGATATTCAGTACGCATATGCTACGCCAGAGGGCTCTTTTAGGTGATAACTAACTCATCAGCTAGAGGCCACAGAAAAGCAGTTAAGTGGGGGAATTTGCCTTTAAGCAATTCTGACAAAAGTCTCTTTACACAACAGCTGACTGGATCGCTGAATGTAATGCCAAGGGCAGCAAGAGAGAAAAAAAAAGTCATGTAAATTAGCTGGCGAGGGAACAGGGCAAAGCTATCTGGTAAGGGAGGGAATGGGAGAGANAAAAAAAGTCATGTAAATTAGCTGGCGAGGGAACAGGGCAAAGCTATCTGGTAAGGGAGGGAATGGGAGAGAAGGGCAGCAGCCACCTCCTGGAGCTTCAGCTTTAGGGACCAGGTTTCCTCCAAGTGCTTGAAAAACAAATTTTGAAGTTGAAACTGGGTAAAACATGGAGAGCCTCTCTCCATGGCATATAAGCCTCTGGTGGATTGTAGTCACCCCCACATGCCATTCTGTTATCCCTGGCATTTGTTTCTCCCATGCACCCTCGAAGGATTGCTTTCATTTTTCTGCCGTTGTTCAGTCCAAGATCCAGTTTGACCTGTGCTCCTTTTACGGCCCTGTCCCACATCCATTTAACGTGCAGCATGAATTTCAGTTCTGCTTCCTCTCTTGCCCCAAACAACAGTTTGGGTTTCTGGGTGTAGTCATTAAAAAAAAAGTTATTCAGTATTATTTGTGATTTGAAATGGTAAATGAAAAACTAACTGCAAGTCTGGTAGTGCTTCTGACCTGTATCCCCTTTCCTAAGGTGCTTCATAAAATACTGTATGTTGTTATTCACTCTGGCCTGGATGTTCTTGGCTCTCTCCCACTTAGTGATTCACAAGATGTCTGTGAGATTCATTTTTGTAAATGTCGTTCTCCCCCTTCCTGCTGTATATTCTCCCCTCCCTTCTCCTTTGTTTTTGAGTTTGTTAAATAAAACCCATGGTACGTGTAAGGGACAGAGTGCAGTCTCCAACATTACCATTGGAAGAGATCTAAGATAGGGTATAGATTTTTTCCCCTGATTTCCAAGCAGATTAGAATAGTTTGCAAAGCTTTTCTGCAGCTCCCCCTCCTCTTCCTCTGCTCTTTTGCAGCTCTCTCTGTCCTGTGCCTCTCTCAAGATATTTTTTTGCTCTAGTTAAAAATCAGTGCCTTGTGCCCTCTGAGCACTCCTGGCTGTCCCTGGGGAGAGGGGAGCTGGGTGCAGGGGCTGCTCCTGTGCGAGGGCAGAGCTGCAGATCCCGCTGCCGGCTGCTGGAAGCAGGCAGGGCTGTTTGCGGGGCTCGCATGCCAGAGCCTCTTCAAACAGCTCTGCTCAAAGGCATGAGCTGGGCTCACTTCTGAGGGAAATTTCCTTTTTGGGGAAGTTGCTGCAAAGGAATTTCCTGTGTGGGCAGACAGAGCTTCCTGACTTGAAGGCTTCTTGGAAGGGAAACCGTTTCATAATGAAATGATAAATTAAAGACATACCAGCCCTGGTTCGCTTCAAAACAGCTATTGAGAGAGCTCAGGCGGTGCACCATTATACTCCTGCGCAGAACGAAAATAAATTGCATCCTGACAGGATTCTCCATAGCAGACCATATCCTTCCCCCCAGCCTTCCTCCCTGTAGGTCTCCCTTTCCTCCTCCTTTCCCCCTCCCCTGCTGTTTGCTCCACTGTCATCTATCTTCTGCAGCCCCCTCTAACTAACACGCACAGGGGCGTGAGGTCAGGGATTGTTGTTAAATGTGCTCCCTCCTCCATGGAGCGCTCAGCTCTGGTTTAAGCCCTGCTGTGCTGGCCAGCAGGGTGAGTGCCCTGGCTGGAGGTCACAGAAATGGCACAGGGCTGCCCCGAAAGCTGGGTGCCATGGCTGCTGATGTGGTTGTGGCAAGGAGAAATTAGGGATATCTTTGGAGTTGAAGTCAGTGCCTGTAAGGAATGTCTTGGTGCAGTTATGAAAATATCTGGGAGGAAGTGCTGCAGATAACTGTTTCCTGTTAAATAAGAGGAAAAAAAGGACCTTTGCTCCATCCCAGTCAAGACACAATGGAGGGAGGGCATGGCCAGAGAGCTCAGGCTGTTTTCAATAGGCACAAACCGGCTCATACCATTTCCCTGCTCTGCCCCATCGCAGTCTGTTGAAAAGGGAAGGCGAGTGTCGGTGGGTGTCTGTGCCCTAAGGACTGCCCATAGCTGTGAGCTCAGCTAGGCTGGGTGGAGAACTTTGATCAGACTGCTGGGGTGGCCAAACACTTCGTACCTGCAGATGGAGGATATAATTTCAGATGCTCAGGGGCAGGGGGAGCAAACAAGTGAGAGTTTGATGTTCCCTTTCTTTGTCTCAACTAAATTGTCTGTAAATTTGGGGGGGGATTCTGCTCACAACACGTAGTTCCACAGAGTGATCTGACATGCACTGATTCAAGTGTGGCATCAGCATTTTATTAGAGAGAAAGCCCTTTTTCCCTGCCTCCTATTTGGCTGCCAGTTAAAGTTGTTTGAACTTTTTGCAGGACTCCCCAGAACTGGTGTGTGCTATGTGGCTTGTTGTTCCAAGGAGGTCTTACCCCTCTCCATTGCTTAGTGAGTTTCTTTGGAGTTTTGAAACTCTGACATCACTGGCAGAACACTGCATGATTTTATAAGTGCTGTTGTTTAGGGAAGGTTTGCTTAAGAATGCGTATGATGGAGTTCCATGACAGTGAAAGAATTTGAGGTCCTGTTTGTATTTTTTAAAGCGACTTTTTGGCAAGTTTTTGTAAAGAAAAACTAGAAAAGGTGGTTCACAATCTCAGGAATCAGATACAAAGGACCATGAAGTGGATAAACACCGGGCTCATAACTTTTATGCTGTCACTGACTCTTGATAGCATTAAATTAATTATTAAAGTCAACATACTACATACTGTTTGCCTAAGTTGCTCTTGTTTTTGTCATTGCTCGTGTATTTTGTTCAGCTAATCTCCACCTAAAGAAATGTTGTTGCATTTTCTGTATTGCCTGCCTCCTCCTTAGGCTAGGGTGATGTGCACTTCTCTCTTCGTGTGCTGTGCTTGACACAACCTCAACCAGATGTGGGGTTTGTCATCCCACCTTTCCAAACCCTGAGCTCCTGTTATCTCATCTTTCCCCCAGAGAACATGGAACTCATTTCTGTCACCTGTTCGGAGCAAAAACTACACAGAATTACTCCTAATCTACTCAAAAATAAGATTCAGGTAGCATCTTGTGATGGTGGCAGCTCTAGCCATGTCAGGAGGGAATCTGTGTGAGAGCACAATGACAAACTGTGTATAAAACAGAACAGTTTCACCAAGGATTTGTGTGTAAAGAGGTTTGCATTGTTAATCAGGTGCTACTCCAAGCTCACTGTTCAGCTTCATGATAGTGAGTTCCAGTAAAATGTGGGTGGGAGGACACTTAATTTGTGCTGGTTTTTTATTGCTTTAAATGCACACACTGCTTGTTCTTGGCATGATATCAAAAGATCGCTGGAAGGAAATGAGGTAGAAAAGGGACATGAAAATCACGACCGCACAACTGAGCTCTGAGGGTATTGTTCCTGCTTCCACCTGGAAAGCCCAGAGATTCCTGGTAGACATTCTTGCTGGGTTAGCAGAAGGTGAAAATCTTACATTTCACTTCTGGAAATAGAGGGTCAATAGGGATTTCTCTAATCAGCTAAAAGCTAGCAGTGATGGAGTTTAAATAAATTGTAGGCAATTATTGCTGTTATAGGAATAGCTCCTACAATGCAAGGTCTTTGAGGGCAGAGGAGAGGTGAGGTAGGATGCGTCTTCCTGTCCTTGCTCTTGCAGGTGGGGTTCTAGGGCCTTATCTTGAGCTCTGTCCCTCCATGTAGCATGTATTTCTGCTTGAAATTAGAAAGCTGGGCCATAGTACCTGTCTCTACTCCAAAACAGTTCATTTTGTTATATATTTGTCCACTTTGGTGGAATTTCTGTGACTTCCCTTGTGAGATAATTGAAGTCTTGCCCATAGGAGGCTGACATTCAGCCTCTGTTTTCCTTTGATCCAGCGAAGTTTCCATCTTCGGAATTACACTGAGTCAGACCACTCTAAATCTCAGCTTGTGAGCTGCTTATACCAAATATTTGTGGGCATTTCTCTTGCTAAACTATTTGCTTCTCCTACAGTGCAGCATGAAATATGTGCAGTGTTTGAGAAAGCTCAGCAGGTTTGGTGTTGGAAAAGTTGGGGAAGGAATAGGTAAGCCAAAGATCATTTCAAGGTAGCTGTTCTTCAGATTCTTCTACAATTCTGACTTGCACATTGTCAGGACAGTAACTGATGTTTTATCCAGCTGGATTTTGTCCTGATCCTTTGAAATGCTTCCTTTTTCACCTCAGTGTAATTTACAGTCACCTATCTATTGCAGCAAGAAACGTTAACAGGAAAGAAATGTAAACACTCCAACAGTGTTTTACTTCCTCTAAATATCTATATGTTTGTGTTGAGAGAGTTATTAACCCAAGAATAAAAGAAAGCTTTCCAGGCAGCCCTGGGAGCTGAGATAGCTTCACCTCCTGGGGATCTGCAGGGAGGGAGCATTAGGTGTGCAGCAATGCTGGTTGGTATGTTGTCTGAGCAGTCATTGTGATGGAATTTCAACATGGTAACAGAGGCTGTCCTGCACCAGCTGCATTTGCTTCCCATGAGAAAGTGGATTGGATGGAGAACTCTGAGGTTGAAAGAGAAAATTAGGGATATGAATTTCCTCTCTTGCACAATCCCTATGTAGGCATTTTCAATCACTATGTCTGACTGCATATGAAAATGTTTAACTTCTTAACTGCTGAAGGATGTAATAATTTTCTCCAGGAAATTCGTCTCTTAGTATTTGAACAAATGTTACTTAAAGGGAAGGGGTGACAAAAGATGTGGCTCCCCACATAACTCACTGTACTAAATCATGGATAATGTGGTAGTGAAGACCTGAATTAAAATTCAGCATAAGCTACAGATAAGATAGGCAAAGTCAAACTCTTCATAGTCTTTAGTAATTTGCATCTTTTTTTCCCAGTGCTTCTCTTTTAATTTTTTTCCAGGACAGGTTGCAAGCAGTATCTAGCTAAGCAAGGATTATTGACAGTAGGTTTACTTTTTCAATTATCTTTCAAAGCCTTCTTGGAAATAGATTGAAAGACTCTGAAATCCGCAAATTAGAATTTGAAAAGGAAAATATTTGTCTTTTTTACTACTGAATGTCTTCTCAGTTCAGCAGTCTCATAACCAAAATCACTTGCATTTCCCTTGACTCTTTTACACGTGTCAGGATTCAGCTCTGCCTAGCTACACTAATGTGACCATCGCTGTCTGGTTTAAATGTTTTTGGGGATGGGCAGTCAGCTTTTTTGAAGTCGGTAAAGGGACGTGATCTCTCTCTTTTCACTGACACTAAAATTGCTTATACCTGTGAAAAACTAAGAGAGACAAAATGATATTTTTCTTAGGGAAATTTCCTTTCTAAGGAAGTTAGTCATATGAAATAACTATTATTATTTTTAAATCCAGTATGAGTTGAGGGAGTGCCCTGATTACACATTTCCTGGAAAAGGCCGTTGGTGACGTACCACTGACTAATGAAAATCGCCAGTTAGAGGTAGCTCTTTTCTATTAACTGTTTGAAAAGGAAAGAGTGTTTGAAAAGCACAGGTCATTGACATTTCCTTGTTCTTTCTTTTTTAACCTACCATCAGTGGGCTTGTTTACATCATTAGCAGCTCCAGATTCATGGCCCTGGTTGGAAAACACTAAACTAATCTGATATAACAAAATAAGTACAACCAAAGCCTGCTTGCTGTTATTTGCCATTAATGAGGCTGTGCAGCTCAGTGCCACAACCTAAAATGGAGAGAGGGAGAAGAGAAGCACAAAGGAGGCACAACAAGTGGGTGAGTTGGATTTCCCATGAAAATCAGGATAATGTTTTATCTACTGACGAGCAGCACCCATAAAAGAGCTCTGTCCAGGCCTTAAGGATGGAGTTTTGTACATGTGTGAGAAATTCTGGTCAGAAAAGAGAAAAGCTGTAGGATAGAACTTCTGTATTTCATTGCTACTAATTCAGGTTTTTCTAGCATGTGTTAAACTAGTGTCCAGGAAATCTGGGAGCAGATGAGCCAGAACTTCTAAATACCATTTTAGCTGTTATGTCTAAGACTCTGGGAATTGTGTTGCTTATGCTCAGAAGAGCATGACTTTTGACTGCAATTTGTTCAACTTAAAATGACCTCCAAGCCTTACTGGAAATCAAATTTAAAACAAAAACCAAAACAAAAACCAAAAAAACACAAATCAAAATACAAAAGCATAAAAATCTGCCCCCTCCTACTTCTACCATAAGAGATTTTTTAGTTTTAAAATTGTCATCCTGCGACATTTTGTTTTGAGTTTAACCCCAACAGCATTAACATGACAGAATTATGCAAACAAGGAAATTTCCCTGGGCTGAATTGCACAATTTCAAGAAACAATCTGAGTTATTAAATAAACATGAGCACTGATGTATTAGCATTGAAGGGCTGTGCGTTCTCTGTAGCTGTTGGAACAGAGAGAATAAATACACCTTTCTTCTTCCCTGTTCATTGACTTAACAGGAGGGTGTGAGGAGTACCTGGCTAGGTGTGTGTGCAGTGCCAAACCACAGGGGTTGTTTGGAGGGCTGCTGCCTGAGATTTACCCTTCAGTCAAAGAAGCAGCACTGAGGGAAGATCCTCACAATGCTGCTATAGGTTAAAGCTGGGCACTGAGAGTCTAAAGTGTTTCCTAGTGCATTAAAGATTCTCCTTTGTACTTTCATAGGATTCTGTATGGCCTGTGACAGCAGCTACTCTGGGATCTATTAAAAATTCCCAACTCCACCACAAATATTCCTGTGAAAGATGCAATGCCGGCACCAACCCAGCATTGATCTACATTTCAGCTTTCAGCAGCATGCTGTACCTAAATCAAATAACTTTATATTCTTACCTAGAAACCTTAAGCCCACCAGGCTGCATCCTAGGTACTCTCCCATAAACAAGCTACAAGGCTGTTTTGTTTTACTGGTGTTTCCACTCTGTAAATTCATCTCAGGCCATGTTATACCTGCGAGGGCAGAATACTGTTTTTGTCTTTTAGTGCTGTAGCTTCCATTATTACAAGGGCACTTGGCTATTGTAGGGATGAGTCTTACAGAAATTAAGATAATTAAGTGATTTAGCTAAGAAAAAACCTAGTACAAACATCTGCCTTCTCATGAGTGAAAACCAAAACCAGTAATGGCCATGAACACGTTGATCTGGGATATGTCAGATGTGTAGCTGTTGGAGGAGCGGGATTCTAGAAGAATCATCAGCAGGATTGATGGCTGGGGCAGGCTGAGGAGCTGATGGAGCTGGTACTGTTTTAAACAGGATTACTGTGGAGAGGATTCAGTTTGGGGATGCTTTCTGAGCCTGTAGTGCCCCAGTCTGCTTGATGGTTTTAGGGGAAGGTACTTGGATTTACCCTGGGACGGTGCACAGGAGAAACAGCCAAATTCTCAGGAGGTTTAATAACAAGTTTTGCCTGCAAACTTTAAGACATTCAAGTACAATAAGGTACTGAGTAAATTTTAAAGCATCCAGACAGGGTAAACACACTTTACAAACTTCAACTCAGCAAACTTTAATTTCCCTGTCTTGAGGCAGTCAACTGTTCCTCCAGTCTCGTACAGACCCACTTAGAGGTCTGTTCCAAACCTGGTGGCCTTAAAGCCCTGTGTGCTGCTCACACAAATCTGGAGTTCTCAGTGGAGTTTTCCAAGTCAAGATTTATGAGGGTGCCCAGGATGTGTGCAAAACCTGAGATTTATTGACTTTCCTGTGGTTATCACTTGCCACAAAAATCCATGTCCCATGCAGGCTGAAGGTGTGTATATTTGTGGAAGGGATTAGAGTTCAGACTGAGATGATGAGAGAGAGAGCTGATATGAGCAAAAGGATTACATGAGGAGTTAGGGAATTACAGAGGTGCTTTCTGTGAAACCAAGAGTGGAGGGTACACAAGAGACCTTCGGTGTGCTCTGTGAAAGAAGAAAAACAGGGATCCAGACATAAGCTACCTGCATTGGGATAGAAAACTGGCATATTCGGCATCATGTGACTTGCAAGTATGTGCAAAACACATTATCCCAGCAGAAGTAGTTGGTTTTTCTGAAGGCTTAGTCAATGAATATAAATGAATCAATATACTCGTACGTTTTATTGGGTGATTATCAACTGGTGAGAGTCCTCAGCAGAATGACGGATGTGGTTTCTTTATCTGACTGTCAAACAGAGAGTTTATGTGTCATTCTTCACTTACGTGAGTTTGCCCAAGGCTTGCATTATTGGTAAAAACTGTCCCATTTGCTGTACTTAATGATCTACAGGTTATCAAGCCTTCTGCAATCCTTTACTGGCTGTGACAATTTATTGCATGATGCTCCTTACTTTTCCTACCTAGAAGAAGGTCCTTTGCAAGGATAAACACATTAATTCTTAGAAAATATGTCTAAATCCACCGATGAAGGGTGCTTTTTTCCATTATTCCAGTGCGTTAGCAATAATTCTGTCTGAAGAGGATGGAAGAACAGGGAATGTGGGTCAAAAGGCATTTACAGATAGACGTTCATCTACCAGGCCTGTCTTTAACGACCATTTGAGGAAATTTAACTGAATGCAGCAACGTGCCTTTGCCCTGAGCAATGCTGAGAGAACCTGGAGCCCCACAATGCCTTATCCCACCACGTCTGCTTCTCCAAAGTCAGCACTGAATGGGTGGAAAGTCTGCAGCACGCAAAAATAACTTGGAAGAACACAGAGCGAACAAAACATGGGCCCGGGGACGTGTTTCCTCATTTGTAGTTATCAGGACTTTGAATGTGTTGTTGACACTTTAATTCTGCTCCACAGTCCATCCTCCAAATGGTCACAAGTCTGCAAACACCGACAGACAATGGGTGCATTTTGGAAAAGGTGTCTGGTGCTGTTACTGTAAGCAAAACCAGTTGGCTTGGTTTTTCACTTCCAGCCGTGAATGCATATGCTGGGAGCTTCAGGAAGAGTAGCTCTGACATTGTTTCCTCTGTGAGATTTTGTTGCATGTTTCTCTTTGAGCACATAAAAAGAGCTGCAGATTTTCTGTTTTCCACCGCTTTTTCTGTAGTATGAAAGGCAATGTAATCTTAATTCATTTTAAGAGGCACTGATTTGACTGTGTTTGACGTAAAGGGAGTTTCGATCTTCCTGATGTCACTTCAGAAGGACAGCAGTCAAACAGATCTGCAGCAGTGCAAAACGTGTGTGAAAGGAAAAGAGAATTAAGCTTCAGTATTTGAGACGAGTACTGATATTTATCCTATTTTAAAGGCCTTGGCACATGTTACACTTATGTAATAAAAGGGAAGTACTTCACATTAGTGGTGTTTTAGTGACCTGGGTGGTTTCTGTCAGTCACTGACTTCCAACTATTTACTTTCCAGGTAAATATAAAGATGGCTACTAACCGTGTAAATATAAAGAGGTGGCTATTGAAAGACAGTAGCTATCTTTGAAAAAACATGTTCCTTGGCAGTGCCACAGAAGTGTCTGCGACTGTGGAGGGCTGAGTTAGGACAGACATAAAGTTGTTGCTAGTTGAGAGCTGTCTGATTATTTTAAGTGAGACTCAACAAAATTAGTCCAGTAATGCTGTAAAATTTCCAGCTTAAGTAAGCAATTTTAAGTGGAGGACATAAGCTCCTCATAGTCAGGTATCTTCAAGAACTTTAGCAAACAAGGAAACAGTGTTGCTGGCATTGGTTAGGAGCCAGCCTTTCCAGCCCGTTCTTTCACATGACGCTCTCTGTTGTGCTTAAGGTTAAAGGAAATTAGGAAGTTCAGTTGTTCTGGACCAGGTTCTCCTTTATCATATTCCATGCTTGTTGTGAGAGAAACAAGGTACTGAAACGGGAATCTTTGCAGAGATAATAAAGAAGACAGAGGAGGGATGCTCAGGCTGCCCTGGAGAATTTGTTCCAGCGAGCTGATCCCTCTCCTCTGATGCTCAGCCTCTCCTGCAGCCACAGAGACACTGAGCACCTTCAGCTAGGGGAACTCCTGTTGTGACACATGAATCTGCTTCAACAACTTTCTCCCCTCTCCTCCCATATCCTCAAACACACCAGAATTCAAATGTTTTAAAGATGGGGATCATTATGTCTTAGATTTCCTGTCTGTTGTCTTTTGGAGTTTTTTAGCTTTTTTTATTATATCCTTCTTATTGGTATAGGCTTTCTTTGCGCAGCACCACACCATGTTCACTTCCCCAGAACCCACAATTATGGAAACCTTGTAGCATACGTTAAAGACCCACTAAACATCAATTTTTATTTCAGTCACAGAATAGACTAAGGGGAAAAAGGGGAGAAAGGGGCCAGTGCAAAGGAACAATCTGGCTCAAGGGAAAATTAATAGCTCTGGTTTGAGTCCAAATCACGCCAGTAGTGTTTGTGAATAAACACTTGGTGGTGATTCAGTGGTTTCTGCGAAGTGAATGGATGGTACCCATCCTGTTCTCATGAAGAATTGTCCGTGCACATCCATCCCTTGTCGTAAACAAACTGTAGGTGTATCTGTGAGCTCAGGTGTATCTGCTAGGCCTGGAGGAATCAGGGAGCAGAGCAGGTTCTCAAAGCTCAGGATGACCTCTGTGTGCCAGGGTTGTCCCATAGCTGGGGCAGAGCCATGTGAAGGGGCTCTTCTCTAATCTACATGGCAGAGATTTTGTTGGTGGCTGGTGCTTCCTGCTTTCCCAAGCACTGACTTCCCTACTGATAGGGAAGTGATAGAAAGTGATAGAGAAAGCTTAAGTGGATGCTACGGCATCAGAAGGGGGAGGGAAGCCAAGAAAAATCCACTTGTCAGCTGAACAAATTAAAAAATTAGAATACTCAGCATTTTGTCAGTCACTTCACCCCCCGGCATTTCCTTCACAGTTAGGACTTTAATCATCAGTAAAACAATAATAACAAAACATATACGAGGATTCCAACCATCAACTATCATAATTCTCTTCAACACAGCAAGAAACTCTTCAGCAAATAACCATTAAGAGATTAAGTCTCTTTTATGAATAAATTGTTTGATGTGCTGAAGGCAACCTATTGGACATATTTTCACAGGCTTAAGGAGTGGAAGACCTTGACAACATGCTAAGTGTCTGTACCTGGCATAGGGGCAGCATTAAAGCCTTGGTAATATTCTGTGCCATTGACCAAAGTAGCATTCACTGGGAAGTGTTTGCTCATGTAGCCCTTGGTTTGGCTGCTAATAAATTTGAGTGTATATTCTGATGATGCTTTCACACCAAAATCTTCAAATTCCATTTTTGCTGAGGGTCTTTCACAACTTTTAGAGTCCCCCAGAGGAAGGTGGTGTTAATGTTATTACTGCTGTCCATTTTGGAGAAGGGAAAACGGAGGCTTCAGTTTCACCAACTGCAGTAAACCAGGGTCCCATAATGCCCCAGCCAAACATGTCAGTCCTGCCCTTCTGCTGCTCTGGCTGCTGTTCTCACCTGCATGCTGGCTGCTGGCAGCAATTCTTTTCTGTTGCTCAAATATTCAGACTGAGAAATTCCTCTGGGTTAAAACTAATGTTGGGAGAAAATAGCTGGATATTGGTTCTTTTACCTTGATCGTTTCCTTGATCAGAGTGTTTGCACAGCTACTTGAACATTAACAACCTTCAGGGGAGCTGTATGAAAACTGGAACATGAGATGGGAGTTGGTGGGACTTATTTATTGTGACAGTGCCACTTTAAACCAACCTAAAGTGCTCATAAAACTGTGGCCTGAGCCCCAGGTAAATAGCCTTTTGAAGTGCTTGTTCACACCACTCCTGGGGGCTTCCCCACATCAGCTTTGCTCGGGTTAGCTGACATGCACAGGGGCCCAGCCAGGCTCAGTCTGGGGCTGCTGCAGCTGATTCAGCCAGCCTGGCTAACCCACACAGCCTGCAGGGGAGTGGGAGGTGCAGAGGTGACACCAACAGTGCAAGATGCAGGATCCAGTAATCCTCACCTGTGTTCTCAAAAGCAGTGAAAAGACGTTCCCCACAGCCTGATAGTAGTACTTAATTGGTTATAGTGTTTCTCTCCTTTTTTTTTCTTAATTTTATAATGGCTGATTTATCACCATGAAGCCTCTACTCCTCAAATGTAAGAGCAGCCAGGGGAAAAAAAAAGGACAAGGAAGCAATTTTTCCTGAAGCTTATTTCCTGGCAAGGCGCAGTTTTCAGCTTTAAAAGGATGTACGAGGCAGAGAGAAGTCCTGTAAACATGTTCACGTGTGCCAAGGCTCCTTCAGCTTTTCCCTGAACCTAAATCTCCCAGAACACACTGACTGTGGTTCATTGTCCTCTCATAGGAACTTGGTATTAAATTGTAAATTCCGTATACAACCAAGACAAAGAGAAAACAAGTGAGGTTGTATGACATCTCTTACAAAAACCCCTGAGTCTTCATTATTTCCTCTCCCTGGTTTCCGAAATACTTTTCATATGAAAATCATGCAAGTGGTGATTATCCCAAGGAAAATTAGAATAAACCCAAGTGGACAAGGTCTCTTAAGGAGTGTTTCAATCACCTGCTGCTGTGCCCCTGCAGAAGCCCTCTGCCTTATCTCTGCAGCTGAAAGGGTGTCACTCAGAAGAATGAACTTTTACTTTTTGAGAAGCCTGATGGGGATCAAAAGGAGTCAAGTGGTAAAAAACTCTGTGTCAGTGATTTGCTTTATGATGTAACAGCCCAACATCTGCTTTTTAAAATTTTTTTGAGTGTACTGCAGGAAAACCACTGTTACTTTACTTTATTCAGGCAAGGTCCTCGTTTCATTGCCTTATAAAAACATTGGTTGGTGCATGCCTGAGTGGTCTGTGCATGTGTGTGTGCAAGAGCATGCTCAACGTTGAGATGCAATGTTCTGACATTAATTTGAATAATCTCACATCCCTCTGAGCTGGGTGTAGAGGCAGATACCACACACCTGGATAGCCCCAGGGATGTCCTCTGCAGCTTCTCAAAGGAAGCTCACCCAAAATTCAGGAGTTCATGTCCCTGCTGCTGGTCATCTCTTTAAAGTCAACCTCATCCAAGCTTCTGCTACATAAATTATGAGCATCATGGTTTTTAACTTAACAAAATGCTGTTAGGAACAGAGAAGAAAAAGCTGTAGTATTTTCCTCCTAACAGCCCTGCTTCCTGGTGCTTTCCTTAGGAGGCACATTTTGGTGGTTGCAGGCTGTAATCTTCTAGGATTTACTGTGCCCCACTCCCAGAGAGCTTCTTGCAACATGAACGCTGCTCACAGCTCTGAGCACACCTGATTATGTCTCCATTCCTGTTCTGTCTTTGGGTTCAGGGGCTGCTCTGAGAAATACTTAGGTTGTTAGTATTAAACTTTGACCATTGGGACTTCATTCTAAGCCCTAGTAAGTTTGTTTTTCTGAAGCAGGAGCAAGGTGCTGAATGAGGTCATGATATCAATAATTCTTCTCGCTTATTGATTGTCTGGCATGTGCATTTATCAACAGCTGATAAATAAATGAGAAGGGTTTTGTTGTGATGTAGTTCACAGCAGGTCTCTGAGTCAGCCAGCACATTGCAGCCTGTGAGATCAGATATGCACCTACTACATCCAGGCTCTCAGTTCACACCTGGGTGTGCTGATGGAATTCATGAGGTCACTGTGTGTGTGTGTCTACATCTGCTTCGTCAGCTGCTGGTGGTGTGCAGAAATTTGTCACTGCTTCAAAAGTTGGAACTTGATCAAATAGCCAGTCGTCATCCTGGCTAACTGATGTATTTCATCTTCATACTGTGTACTATGCCTGCTTCAGAAACTGCAGTCATCCCTGTGCTACTTTGCACTAGATTTCTCTTTCTTTGTATTTACTTGCAATTGGGTGTGTTTAAGCATGTATTTAAATTTCAGTGCTTTTATGTCTCACTGTCTGAGAATGGGAGGGGAAGATGGGGAGCTGCCAACAAGGAAATAGTGTCTGAAAGCTAGAAGAATGGAAACACTGAGAAGTCAGGCACATTTTTAGGGAGGTGTAATGGGGAAAACAAAAATTCCAAGTTCTCTATGGATTGTACAATGCCCACAGCAGATTTTTCAAAATGCGTAAAGGGTAATGACTTTTACTGGACTGGGTGTAACATTGGCAATTTTAACATAACAAATTCTCTGGTCCAGAGAGCAAAACATTCCAGGAAATGGTGCAATTGTATACTCAAAGTATAATAAATAGATCACTAAAGCTTTCATGGCATTATTAGATGTTCAGAAGAAAAGTAAGCACTAAACTCACTGTAATTGTCCAACTGGCAGTCCTGGGTGTCGTGGCCTAATCTGTGCTGTAGAACAGTTCTCTGTCACACTTGCCTTCCTTGGAAATGGGAAAGACCTTTTGTAGCACCTGCTGGATTAACTGTGGCCCATCTCCTTGCTGCCTTGGATGGCTGAGTGTTTGAAGAGCAAGCTCCAGCTGTCAGCCAGATGTGGGAGCAGCTGAAGGCTGGGTGCAGGTGCTGTGATACCTGCATAGTCCCTCACCCCGTCCCTGGTGACACCAGATGAGGCTTTGCCTTGCAGCAAGGTTAGCTCTGAAGTCTTTTCCTTGCCTCGGGGATGTTTTTGGTTTTGTTTTTGCAAACAACTCCTCTAAAGCAAATCACCTCTAAAAAATAGGTTGAACTCTTAGTGATGTGTTTTACTTAAAAACTGAAGGCAAAGCTCTGCCTCTGAACCTGCATGTTTGAACTCTTGAGTGACCTGATCTAATGTTTGGTAGTAGGATATAATGTTTCTGATGGTGGCATAGAAATATATAGTTTTTTCTGCCTTAGTTGAATGTGCCAGTCCTGGAGTGTATTAGGCAGAGCCTTACCAGCAGGTAGAGAGAGGGGATTCTCTCCCTCTCCTCAGCCCCGGGGTCTGTCCCTGCAGGGCTTTGTCCAGTCCTGGTGTCCCCAGTACGAGTGAGAAGTGGGCACATGGGAGGGCCAGTGAAGGGCAATGAAGTTTATGAAGGGACTGCAGCATCCAACATGAAAGGAGAGGCTGTGAGAGCTGCAGCTGTTTACCCTCGAGAAGAGAATGCCTGGCGGTGTCTTGTCAGTGTGAATAAATATGTGATGGAAAAGAGTGAAGAAGACCAAGTCAATGGGCAAAATCTGAAATATAAAATACTCCACTCACACTCACAAAAATCTCTTCTAATGGGAGGATGATCAAACACTGCAGCAGGCTGCCCAGAATGGTTCTGGAGTCTCTGTCTTTGCCCTCAAGATCCTCAAAACCCAGCTGGATGTGGCCCAGAGCAACATGCTCTGCTTGACCCTGTTTTGATTGGGGCTGGACTCGGGGGATCCCTTCAGGTGCCTTCCAACCCCATTTATTCTGATGATGAACCCCAGGAAAAGCCTGCAGGAAGGAATGTCAGGCTACTGCTGACCATTCTCCTTAGTCTGCTGCCAGGATAAAAGAAGCCTAGCGAAAGGAGCCGATGTAGGGAGGAGAGGACTGAAGGGAGTGTAGTTGCCAAGTGGGTTTCAGAGCAGTTTGGAATCATAAGTGTTCACTAAATTATTTGAATGAGCTCGTTTACAGGATATCACTTATTCCCTTTATTTTCACTGAAGTTCATTCAAAAACTTTGTCTTTTAGTTGGGATAGTAAACTCTACCTCTCAAATAGTGTCAAATTAGAAGTGAAATGGTAGTGGGTTGCATTTACAGAGGTTTAGGATCACAGAATAATCCATGTCAGAAGGGACCTTAGGAGGTTTCCTGTCACCTCCTGCTCAAAGCAGGGTCAGCTGTGAGGCTGAAATCCCTCGGGGCTTTGTCAGGTTGGGTCTTTTAAGCCTCCAAAGATAGAGATTGCACATCATGTCTGGGCAACCTGCCCCAGCTCTTGGCTGTCCTCATAGTGAAAGAGATTTTCCAGTCTGAACCTGTTGCTCTTAGACGTTTTTTTTTAGGTGAAGGTAACAAGCAGGTGCCTTTTGGGTTTTTTAGGGGTGTATAATCTAGATCTCTTACTCTCTTGAGCACTTCTAGGAGTTCCCCTGGGCCCTGACCTTTATTTTGAAGGCATCTGAAAATCTTATACAATGTCTCCTGGGGTTCATAGCTTTAAGAATTTGCAAGATTGAAACGGGAATCTCTTCTAAAATGATAACTTTCTTGTGCTTATGAGGTATGATTTAGGATTTGGAAAGTCTTTGATTTGCAGGAGGGTGTGGCTGGTGAAATATAACTGAAGCATTTCTTTTTAAGCATTTCCTTCTGTTAACTTTGCTGATAATGATGTGGTAAGATCAGAACTAGGACCATAATTACGTGAAGAGAGGAAAACTCCAGAATTCCTTTCACACTGCCTAGCACATTTCTAGGGAAATGCATCAGTAAAATGTTCTAAAAGACAAAGAAAAC
This sequence comes from Pardalotus punctatus, assembly GCA_013400915.1. Taxonomy (NCBI): domain Eukaryota; kingdom Metazoa; phylum Chordata; class Aves; order Passeriformes; family Pardalotidae; genus Pardalotus; species Pardalotus punctatus. The sequence continues at coordinate 75,945 of VZTX01018188.1, forward strand.
TTGTGTGTGGAATCTTAAAAAACATTGTATCTGCGTGTATCAAACAGACTTCATTTCTGAATAACATCTAAGGTAGAAAACCTCCCAAGTCAGCTCCAGTAGCGTATTTTTTTATGTGTGACAGAGGTTAATTTGGTCATGCTTGTTACTCTAACCATAACTGCCCTTTTTTTTTTTTTCTGCTTCTTCTTTGTGGCAGTGTTTGCTTTTTCTCTGTCCGTTTCTTGTTGTTCCTAAGAACAGATATTTGCCAAAACAAATGTATGTGAGTGATAAAAGCCAAGAGGAATGTCTGTTGGACCACAGGAAATTTCCTGTGCAGGAAGAGATCTTAGGACTTCCTGTGGAACAGAGCATTGTGGGTCTGTTGGCAGAAGTCCCTTCACCACAGCTGCAGTTAACCAAAAGAGGGTGGAAAATAGTTGGCAGTGCCTTTTGCAGTCACATAGCTCAGGAGAAGAGCCTGAACTAGACACTTAAAAATCCACAGTATAAGCAAATAGTAAATCAGGCAGTTTGCAGATGGTTACTCTTAAAAACAAAAACAAAATAAGAATGGTGCAGAATTTCAGTCACCTCTGCTCATATTCCCATGCTTCCTGCCCACCTTACAGACTAAGTGTACATGGGAGTATCCCAAAGTTTGATGCTGCTAGAAGGAGACCTCTTCCAAGAAATGTGTCCCTGGTACCTGCACTTTGTACCCCCCTGTAGCCTTGTACTGTGCAGGATTTATGAGACATTGCTGGTCAGCCTGTACTCTCCAGCAGGCTTTTCCCATGTCCCTGCATGAGGCTTCCCAGTGGCTTCTTCTCAGACAAGCTCAAATCACCACCAAGCCTTGTCCCACGTGTTATATTAAATCTGCCTGATGCCAGAAACTTGTGTTGGCTGCCTGAATTTCATGGCAGACCATTCTTTTTGAGTAATTTTTATTTTTGTTTATAGCAGATGTGCTTGTCTTCCCCCCAGCCCTCTGAAACAACATTTTCAGGGAGCAGGGGAACTGCTTCTGGAAAGAAGAGTGAGGAGGCAAAAAATGAGGAGGGGCACAGGATGCTGACATAAAATGCTATAGTAAAAAAGAAGGGAAAAGACAGCTGGATAATAGGAGGAGATGAGTGTAGTTCAAAGGACAGAAAGAGTAGGGGACAGAAAGAAAAAGACACCAGGAGCACAAATTTTGTAAAAAGGGAAACTGGCTAGTCTGGAGACATATTTATGTTTTATAACAATGTGTACAGAGCATGATTAGATCCTACACAAGAGGAAATTTGTGATGTGTGGGGTGTCGGACCCATTATGAGGTGATGGCAAAGTGAGCTTGGTTTGGACACTTGGCACTTCATCCTAGACTGCAGTCCCAATTTCATCTGTGGGGACGGTCGTGTGCCCTCTGCCCGTACCAGCCCTGAGCTCGCTGGGAAGTGCCACAGAAAATGCCCTGAAACGGTGCCTGGGCTGTGCTCTGTGTGCAGGGTGACGTTAAGGCTGTTGACTCTTCACAGAAGTCAAACACAACCTGACTGTGACATTTGAGCTTCATCCTTTTGAGCCAAGCTTCACTACAGTGGTCTCACTGGGGAATTTCTCAGCCTCTCAGGTAGCTTGGTTCTCTCCAGTTTGGACTGTGACCTGGTGCCCTTGCTTCAGCGTTTGGCTTTTTCCTTACAGCTGTGTGCATGCTCACTCTTCTTTTGTACCAAGGAACTCTTTGTTTGCTTACTAAGTGCTTCCCCACAGGAAATTTCCTGTGATGGAAAACTGCGGGGAAGCTTCCTGTGAGCGCCGGGGCTGCAGGGGCAGATAACAGACACGGAGCCCGCAAACCGCAGCGGCTGAGGCAGCGCCGTCACCTGCAGCTTTCTCCGGGCAGCTTGGGCAGCAGGAAGAGCCAGCCACTGTCTTGAGTGATGGGGCTGATAGGACAGGGGAGCTGCTCGCTGGAAAACCCGCAGCTGCTGCTCGGATGGAGCCTCTGCTGGGGCTGGGCACGGGGATGGGTGGTGTTGAGCCCAAAGCTGGGAGCTGCGGATGGATTTTTGTCACGGGGGTTTCGCTGTGGGTCAGTGAGCTCAGCACTTCTCGGGCTCTGAAGAAAGCCTGTAGTGGGGTGTCCCACTGTGAGCTGGGCACCAGGAGTGGCTCTGAAGCTCACAACCAGCTGAGGAAAAAAGCCACTGCCTCATGGGACAGCAGCACCTTTTGATAGTATTGCCTATCCCCTACCAGCTGTTTCTGAAAGAGGGAGGGTCCCCTCTTTAGGTTCCGTTGTAATTTTTGAGCTGATGCTGGCAGTCTCTAGAGAACCACCTTGTATCACTTCCTGGGATTTTGGCTTACCTTGGTGCAAAAAGGATGGTCTGGCTGTCAAATAAATCACTGTGAATGGCACTCCAGGCTCCATCAGACACCTCTTGTTTTGGGCTGTGCAACGCTGGAGCTCGGTGAGCTCCTAGGAACTCTGGCTTGTGACTGCAGCAGTGTCCAGTGAGTCCAGGGCTGACAGTGAAAAACTTACCTGAGGAAAGCACCCTGATGCCAGAGAGCTCTTCACAGGCACACAGTGTCATGATGTCACCTCTGTAGCTGGGTGGGACCTGAGGCAAGACTAAGGCAAATTGAGTACCTGAAAATTACCTATTAATTACCTATTAATTAATTAAAATTACCAATCCTTCCACAGCTCTTGCCTCTTAGCCTTGCAGTGCCTCAGACTGCTCATATGCAATAATGTGATGGTTGTGCTTCTTTGTGCCCCTGTTGACATCTCCCGTGTCAAACTCAGTGTGGGATTTCAGAGTTGTCAATCTGTCAGCCCCGAGATGTGCCAGCCCCATAAACCGTACTTTGAGCTTCCCTCTCACCAATACACCCTCTGCTCTTCTGCTCTCTACAGTGTCCCTTTCCACTCTCCAAACTTTCCCCTCTGCCCCTGTCATACCTCTGCATTCCGTGCTGTCTGCTGAATTTATCTGTACCACACAGTGATTTTTACAATTCCTCACACAAAGTTACTGGATCCTGGTAACGTTCCTTAAGCCCCCTTGTTGGTAGTACTCATCTCCATTTGTGATCTGCTGCCTAAACATTGCCTACACCATGGGGTTTGTTGTCTGCGTGTAATTCTTCTGTAGGTTGAGTTATCCCAGGAATGTGTGACAATAGTGTGCCAAAAGTTGGAAACAGAACAATCTTCCAGACATTTTCACCTGAATGTTCCTGTTTTTCTTCAGAGCTCAGCCTCTTGAATCTGGTGAGGGCATGTCATTTGCTTCTGTGCTTTTCTGTGTGTCTTATTTTAAATATTGAGGTTAAGATCAAATTAAATTGAACTCTGAAGTCCTGAAGGAACTTCTTTAGGTCCACTCCCCCTAGACTAGGAAAAGCAGATGTTTTAAGCTTTTAGTTTTCGATATGGTATAATTTCAGCACAGCCTTCATTCAGCCACCAGTGACTGTTGTGGTTTGATTAACAGAGCTGACTCAGAAATGTGTGTGGCCTGGCCAGCTGGTCCAGTCATTGCCTTGGTGACACTGGCCAGCTGGTCCAGTCATTGCCTTGGTGACACTGGCCAGCTGGCTGCCATCTCTTGGCTAAAAGGGGACCACAGATTGCAAGTGCTGCTTCTCAGCTGTGGGGCAGGCAGGAGTGAGGCACTGCTGGGTCTCAGGTGTCCTGAGACAGAAGCAAAGGAACAGCTTCAGGTTATACATGGTCAGCAGTCCCTGCTTTTTGTAACCTGCCATGGGTCGAAGGTATCTGGGAAAAATTGCAGGCTCATTTGCTGGGATGAGTGGTTGATCCACTTGTTTTTCGGGTTTCCAGACAGTTCCCTGTATAAAAACTTGGGTTTGATGGTTTTTCTACTTTTTACTTGTCATGGGTGATAATTTCTTTGCCAGGACAGAGACCAGTCCATCAGTGTTGAACTCTGAAGATGTCCAGTGCCCCAAAGACCTGGAACAGACTCGAAGAAGGGGAGGAAGTCTCTCCTGTACCTCAATACCCCTCTGCTAAGCCTTGTGGATGGGAGAGAGATCTGCCTGTGTGCAGGCAGCAGGGAGAAGAGCTCGGAACTGGGGTGGGACAGAAGGAAGAGCCTGGACAGGGAGATTGTCAGGGAGCTCAGCACTGCACACTGCACAGCTGGGGTGGGAGATGGGGATGTGAGGCCGAACTAGAAGGATGGATTTCTCAATCTCACCTTTCCTCTGCTGTCACACACACCTGCTGCTGCACAACGTGCTGGAAAATGAGCCAGGGTTGTGGCAGGGTGGCTGGTGCCCTCCTGGCTGTGGTGCTTCCTGGAACAAATGTCACTACATTCCTGCTGCTGTCACTTGTCCCTTTAGCAAAAAGTGGCAAAGGTCTGTAGGTTGGATGGAAAAGGGCCAGCCCTCCTGCTGCTGACCCATGCAGGTTTCATTATGATGCCACGATGGAATTTCTGAAGGGTTGGGTTTTTTTTTCACCACTACTGATACTTTAAAAACAAGGGAAAAAATTACACTGTGTATATTTATTCTGCATTATAGGTACTAAGGTTGATTATATGAGCTTTGCAGGGTCTTGGAAATTGTGGGCTTTGTGGCTACATGGGTGACTTCACTAAATATTGATAAAGAGGAAAGGGGCAAACCTTAGCAGAGAGGATAATTGCGGGAGAAAGCACTGTCTTGTTCATTCCAAAAAATGCCATTTTGTTTTAATAATTTGTAATGCTAATAATGCACTAGGAAATCTGTGATATAGTGTGTAAACATAATAAAGTATTGGGAAAATTCAAGTTCGCTACAGATTGGCTATTAAATATTTTCAGTGAAGTAAAGTGAAACAGCTCAAGGCTGCAAAGAAGTGATCCAACTGGCAGATTAATAAACTGAGAATTCGCACCCTTAATTTGTAAATATAAATAGTGAAGTTCAGAAGTGAAGTCATTAATAGGCCTTATCTGTCAATAAAACTTCTTGACATTAATTTTTATTACTATAAAAGTAGTGTCTTTAAAACAAATTCTTCTTAGAAGAGGTCAGCAATGTAACATTTTTACTGTTTCTCCAGAATATTCTAAGTTGCAAAAAAAAGAGTTTTTAGAACTGGTTATCAAACCAATTCTTGTAACAATTCTGGACAATCTTGCTTATCTCAAAATCTGTTTTACCCCAAAACTCAAAGCAGACCTAACAGTGTTATGAAACCAAAGCACGAGAGAGTTTGCATCTTGAATGCAATGAATTAATGGCAACCTTGAAATATTGCAAATTTCTTCCATTTAATTTTTCCAATGGGTCTGATTTTGTATATTCAAACAAACTTTGTTAGGGTTTCACCATTCTCCTGAGTATTGTAAACTCTTGTTTTTCCTTTCCCCCTCAATTGCTGCCCATGGAGACCAAAATGCTGCCTTCTATAGCAAAATCTATCGTGTTACCCCTTCATTTCTGTTTTGTTCAGCTTTCATGAACTGGGGATTTGGGAAAAATAACAGTAAACTACATCCTCTTAATAGCTCTGCATGGAGATTACAATCCAAGGAAACTCTCTGGACAAAAATAGTATTTCTCTCCTGTTTGTGCATTGCCAAGCACTCTGGGGCCCTGGTTTATGATTGCAACTGAGACTCTACAATTATGCAGAGTAATAATGCAGGCCTATTGAATTAAATCATGAAGGTCATTTGATTTCAATTAGGAGAGCATCTCCTGGCCCTTCACATGGACCAGGGCCTTATAGTATGAGCTGCTGTAGGTAGGGAAATAAATAACTGTGTTCTGACTTTCTGTACAATCAGGGCATGAGGCCCACTGGTTTAAAGATACTTGGTGTTTTTAAGCTGCCATGAAAAATAAGGCAAGGGTTTCTTTTCCTAGAAAGAACTTCAAAATGTGTTCAAATTTCAGAGTGGTCCTTTCCAGAGTAAACAATTTGGAATTAAGGTGACACACACAAACACCAAGTTTAAAAATGTGCATTTTTAAGAAAGAATTTGACTAAGGAAGGGCAGGTTTTTCAGCCTTTTCTTTTCCTGGATGGCAGCTATCCAAGTGAGACACCAAATCACTGGAACTGCTCACAGGTATGTGGGTTAAACCATGCAGCTCTCAGTGTCTTGTTTATTGCTTAAACAAGACTTAAATGATGCACTTTGATATTCATCTTCCTTTCCACTATTTACAAGGGTTGCTTTGCAATTTTGCATTTATCTCAATTTTTTCAGTGCAAGCATGGATATCACTTATGCTTTTGTTTACAATTACTTTTAGTTTGAACAAATGTCAATTGTTTAATTTAAACAAAAGTAATTAGGAAGCTTTCATGTAAAACAAGAAAGAAAACACACAGCCATTTTGACTGAATGTGAAAGGAACCTATACAGAGAAAGCAGAATTCTTTTTGCACTAACAGCACAATTTTCTTTGTTTCACATTGTGTAGGAATAGAGTTACCAAAATGTACACCAGCTTTGTACAAGAAATAAAAATAAAGCAGTGAGTGTAAATGGAATGAATATTGGGATTAGCTAATACAGGATTTTCCTAGTGCTTCTTCAGCACATGGAGAACATGACGAACTTACAGAGTGGAGAGAGAAAGAAAAATAAGAGGAAAAAAAATATGCAAAGCAGCTGGGTAGAGTTATGCAAATGGCCTTATCAGGGCAAGCCAAAGGCCTCTCCACCTCGCCTGCCAACTCGGAAATAGCAGCCATGGACACACTCAGCTCCCTCTTCCTGAGGAGATGCAGCTTTAGCCTGTGATGTTGGCAAGCACACCATGAAAGGAGATTAAAAATTGCCTCCTCTTTTATGTCTTTTTAAGAGGTTGGCAGAGCTGTTAAATGAACGCTGGACAGGCCAAGCACCCTGATGATATCCCAGCACCATTTTTGCAATTTCATAGGGGCTCTAGCGAATGAAGGGAGCGAAGAAACCACTGGGCTTTGACAGAATTAGTCCTGGATTTCTTTTGAGGCACTGGTGTCCCTCCATCCTGACTTCCATTCTGAAGGGAGGAGGGAAGAAGAAATATTTCCTGCTGTTCAGCCCAGCTCAGGCTACCTGGTCAAGGTGTGCTGCTCTCTTTCTCTTATGATTAAATTCCACTTCACAGCTGGTTGAGCTAAACACAGGAAAGCAGCATCCGACCTTTGTGTCAAGATTTTTCAAGTGTTTTGTTAATTAACACAAAAGGAAGGCATTATGTCCAAAATGAGCAGCATGAACCTTCTGGTATTTTGGGAATCTTTTCTCTCCTTTTAGTGCCTTGCATACTCCTCAGCACTGCAGCAGAATTGTCAGGATTACCAATTACCATTGATTTCCACAGGAGATGCAGACATGCTTTTCAGGATTGAAAGCCAGTGTTTTCAAACCCTGGAGCAGGCACTAACTGCTCTCTCATTGAACATGCAGCTGGGTGGGTTGAATTCATGGTCAATATGACATATTGGGAAGGATTTTGCATAGCTGGGGTTGCACTCTGCCTCAGTTGTCAGGAGGTGAGCAGAGGGTACAGTCAGATGAAGGGGCTGGCTGAAGTGTTACCTCTGGGCTGGGTGCAGTGTGTTCATGCTGCTTTATTCAAATTGCTGTTTCCCAGGCTGAAAAGATAAGCCAGATGAGTAGCATTACTTAAGCAAGAGGGCAAAGACTGAAAAAAACCAGTGTGATCTTTCTGTAAAGCAGAGGAGCGTGCAAAAAGGAGAACCCAAAAGATTTTGTCTTCTTCTCCTTGTCCGTATAGTGAGAGGGAGAATGTCCTGGGTGGAGGAAAAGGATTTAGTGGAGGTGAATAGGGTCAGCAGAAATGTGTGTGCGTTGGAGCTGCCAGGGTGCAAGTTGTGCTTCCTGCAGCCCAGGGGAAGCTGAAGGAAGGGACTTTCCTTAGTACCCAGCAGAAGCTCTGAGCCTTGAAGGTCCTTCTTGTTGCATGGAGATGGAGGCTGTGCAGAAAAATAAAAAAAAAAATTAACTCAGGCCCTTCAAAACGGTGAGTGACCACCTGAATTTGAGAAAGAGCCAGAAATTTTGGAGCAGCCTAACTGTGCTCCTTCTGTGCCAGTCAGGGTCAGCAGTGTGTCTGTGTCCCTGAGCAGGATAGTCCGGGCACTGTGTCATGTATGTTTGGCAAAACCAAAGCAGCAGAAAAGGAATTATGCCTCAAGGAATGCAGGTACTTTGTGTGCAGCTTTGGGCTGAGTTTGTGCTGATTTGGCCTCTGCCATGAAAACCCCTTCTCTGCACACAGAACTGGAGAGAGAGAAGGATGCTCAGATACAAATTAAAAATCTTGGTGGGCACTGTTCTGGGCTCTGGCCTAAGCAATGAATGTCCCAGTCCCTTCTCCTAGATCCCATCTTTGTTGTCATGTTTTCAAAACCTCTTTCCTTCAAAGCTCCTTGTGTGGAGTTTAATGCCCCTTCCTGAGAGCAGCCTGGTTCTCAGTGCCTGTTGTCCAGGTGAGTGATTTTGAGGATGCTGTGGGGATGCTGTGCAGCAGTGGAGGGGGGCAGTGGAGTGACAGCTGTTCTGCAGGAGAAGGGGGGAAATCAGTGACAATGCCGTGATTTTTTTTGTACAATGCATGCTGCTCATTCCTTGTTTTCCTTCTGATAACACCGAGGTATTTCTGTGCAAACAAAAGGTTCCTCTTGCCGAGTCAGCCTCTTCCTCCTCCCACCTGATTCCGTCAGCGGAGTTGCAAAAGCGTGACTGTGACAGTGCTAAATGAATGAGGCTGAGGTAGGACTGGCAAGAGAAATCTCCTCTTCGTGTGGTGTGCACACCGCAGGGGTGGTGGGGGGAAGGGGAAGAAAAAATCCAAAATGAGGCATCACAAAACATTTTGTTAAAAATTAATCACAGCGCTTTCTTTTGAGAATTAATCTTTGAGGGAAGTAGTGTTTCAGGAGTTAAATTAACAAATTTGGTCACAGCAGGGAAGACACAACATTGAACAGGACCAATGGCCATTCCAGCAGCTTCAGAAGAAGTTATGAGAAAGAAATACTGTAATTTATTAAGGAATGTCCAGCTCACAAATAAACCTTTTTCTGAAATTCCATTGTTTGGTTATCCAAACACCTGAATAACAAGGGTGTAAATCTTTTCTGAAACTGCATTCATGTCCTCAGAAATTCTGCATGGTCTCAAACACGGAGGACTCCGTTTTCATGAACATTCAGTACTTGAGTCCATATGCTCTGTGTTTATTATCTGCCAGAGAGGTGTGAGACATCTAGTTTGCAGATTTTCTCAGGGCTTCACGGGAAATTTTTGACACTTTGCATTCCCTAATGTCATTTTGTGTGAAATTGCTGAAGAAGGCTTCTCCTACCCCTCTGACAATGTGCCCATGTCTGCATTTCTGCCCCATGCTGTTAGTGCCAAACTAGTTGACCCCAGTCATGTGGGGGGGGAAAATTTTTAAAAAAATTAAAACCACATTGATAAGCAAAGCATTTTAGAAAAGTAGTTTTCCACTTGAAACTTGTTAAGAAGAAAGAAAAGACCTGGGAATGCCAACTTGCTTTGCACTGATGTGCATCAATTAGCTTAGCATTTTCTGTGATGTAGGAATTGTAAAAGCAGGCATGCAGGGAAAAGCTAAGGCAACCTCAAAAGTTAGATTAGAAGGTGTCCTTTCTTCAAAATGTAGTTCACCATCTTTCCCTAATGTTTGTGTTTGCTTCCTACTTTCTTATTTCTTCAGTCTGTCTTTTTTAAAAGTGATACTCCAACTTTCGTGAGTCAGTTGTGAGTCAGTCTTCCTAGGAGAGCAAAAGCTTGAGATGATTTGGAAGTCACCATTCAAAAGAATGAAGCAAAACAGGTTTGGATGTTGTAAACCAAGCAAGTCCTGAAGCATTGGAAAACTGGAAGTTACTTCATGGAGACAGCTCTGTTACTCTCCTGACTTCAGCATCATTGTGACTGTCTGAGTTTTTGTGAATGCAACTGGTGTGTGAACAGACAGACCTATAAATCTGGATTTCTGGAACAGATAAGATAAAATAATTAGACAAATGTCCTTCACAGAGATGACTGAAATTTGCCGATATACGGGGGAGCACAGCTAAGACAATTTTAATTAGACAAGTTGGTGAAAAAATATTTCAACTTTGCTTTCTCAATATCCACATAATAAAGTGGATGAGGACTCCAGTAGTTTAGTTGGTTCTTGGGGCAGGATCATGGTATGCACACCATCATGCTGTGATTTTGCTGGTCCACTGAATCCCCTCCCTCTCCTGTGTGCCCATATTGTGATGTGCTCCAGGCAGGGATTCCTCTGCTTCGGTGTTTTGTACTACCTGGTACAACCATCAGCCATGTAAAGAAGCCATTAGAGGTTGTTAAATATTTCTGACAGGTGATATAATTTGATTCTCTTTCCCAATGCTAAAACTTATTTAGGCTGCTACCCCTCAGCCCTTCAAAAGGGTTGACTTCAGAGCTGTTAGTGGGACTGAGAGGGTGAGTTCCTCTCTCCTCCCCAGCTCACAGCCTGTCCAGCTCCACAGCCCATCCCAGCTCAGCCCTGGGGCTCTCAGCTGCAGCACACAACGCCCCTCTCCAAGGACAGGGGTCCCCTTTCCCCTGGATGTTTGCAGTAGTTGGTTGGTGGTAGCAAGCACAGGGCTGGCCATCCTTCCTGTGGGAAAGGAAGGGTGGGAAGAAGGACAGAAGTCCTGGACACTAAGTGTCCATACCAGCACTAGGAATTGTGAATCTGGGATGGTACCAGTTACCCATCTTTATCAGGTGTGCAGCCTCTCTCACTGCGCCTTTACAGTGGCAAGAAACTTGAAAAGAACGATGAGACACAACCTCCTTGTGGTTTAGCTCATCCATTTGTTTTCCTTTTCATTCAAAGCTTGATCCTTTACTGGAACTGTGTAGGTAAATCATTTCCCTCTATTGACATTGCAATCATTTTTCCCCTCCTGGAAGCAAGCCTTTCTCACTGACATCATCCAGATTAAACTCAAGTGTTACAGCAAGCCCATGCATTATTTTTCAGTGGCATGACATGTTCTATAACAATACTAGCTGAAGCATTTTCTCCCTTTTCTGTTACCACATCCAGTTGTCATTCTTTTTGCAATTTGCCACCTCCCTGCCAGTTGTGTTGACCTAACTGTTAGTGCAATTGTGCTCTTAATCTGTTCAGAAAGCTGATCTGGCAGAAGCCAATGTACATATATACTTGAATACAGATTATCCCACTCATCAAGAGCACAGCATAGCTTCTGCACCAAATGCACTGGCCCACCAAAGTGGTGGCCAGGAAACATGACTAAGTCAACACTGTCACTGAACACTAAGTATTGGCCAAGCTGTCAGCTAGGACGAGCTTGTTTGAAGGACATTGTAGTTACTGCAGACACCCCAGCACCGAGATAGAAATGATCCCAAACAGGATCTTGCATGCCGCCCCAATTGATAAATTTGATTTCTTATTCCTTGGAACAGTATTTTCAAGTGGTCCTGAACAGAATGCCTGAATAATGCCTCAACTTCCTATGACTTGCATGGAAATAGTGTAAGTGCAAGCCAGTTTTTTGGGGGCCCCGATGTGAGAAGTTAGTGGGTGTGCTGACTAGCTTCAGAGCAAGCAGGAGTTAAATGCTGGAGAGGAAGCAATTCTCAACTGCAGCAAAGATAATCATGATAATTTATCATCTGATAATCAAAGAGCACACACTTAATTCGTTCTCATTATCAATGTATTTCAAGCACAAGTACCTCAGTACAAGAGGCCTTTCTGTGCACAAGTTTCACTGGAACGTTAAAGGGCCCCATGGAAATGTAATGCAGTTACTTCTCCTGAATGGGTGATGTGTTGTGGTGCAGTTTGGAGTCCATCCCAGCGGCCTCCTTGTCCCCTGAATGTGAAAAAGCACCCCTGGCATCTAGAGCTGTTCTTTTAAGCACTTCACTTTTCTCTAGGACAGCAGTGTCTTCTTGGAGAAATGACTGACAGTTTGTAAGAGCTGTAGGGATTTGGTTCATTAAGGAACCATCAAGAAATGAAGCTAAATCTGGAGTTTTTAATCATGTCAGAACTCCAGTTTGCAGCATCTTGGGAGCAGAGATGTCTTCAGCATGCTAAGAGTGGGCTTTTACCTCCAAAGATGTGGTTCAGAACTAAGTACACCGTGCAGCCTCCAAAGTTGTAATTTGCACCGTTTCCACCAGTAATTTAATGTCACCTGAAGGCAGGTCTTTGCATACAAAACAGAAGAAGGCATGCCCTGGTGTATTGAGGCAGGCTGCCACAGCCCTGCACAACTAGGGCTCTGTAAGCAAGACATCCAAAAGCAAGATCAGTTACAGTAGAAATATGACATTCTTTTGCCACATGCTGGTGGTAATTTTTTTTTCTAAGGTGATTTGCTTAATAGTTACAGGCCAAGTGAGCCATGGTTCTGGGCTGTGCTGCCAAAATCTGCTCTTACAGTAGCAGCACAAGTGCAGCTGCTGCTCAGGAGCCTTGGAGCCCCAGTGCAGAGGAAGCCAAGAGATGACATCTTGCTGTTACGGCGTGGACTGTTCTGTAGTGGAGCTGGCCTCACGTTCCCTGGAAACAGCCTGCAAAACATGCTCTTTGTGTACACACTCCCCTCCCCAGCTCTCACAGTCACAGTTGAGTTAGGAAACAAAATCCCAGCCAAAATTCCTCAAGGGAAAGGGACCCAACTTCTTCAGGATGTGAGCCTCTGAGAACAAAATCTCCCTGTGAGAAAAAGGCTGCTTCTTAATACAGAGGATTATAATGGTGGTGGTGGTGTTTTGTTGATACGTGAAACTGAGATTTCAAAACTTTCCGCTTGATTCAGCTGTACAAAAAGGACTTAGTGACCTCTCTCTTACCAAACTGTAGGATCTCTCTAAATCTGCAGCCACCGGAAGATCGAGGTGACGTAGCTGATGGTAGGTTAAAGCGATAAATTGCTGAAAGGAACCATCTTAAATTTAGGCAGCTGTATTCATTGCAATTAGCAACTATTTCTTCAGCTTTTCACATCTTTCAGCAGTGTTGATAAGGTACCTAAACGTGGAGCTTCCAGTTCTGTCACCAGCCTTACTGCCACAAACTGCAAGCATGGTAATAATTTGAGCACTCTGCTCCACCGTACAGCAATTAGGCAGCAGGCAAAAGACTAAAGCAAAACCATATGTAGGTCAAGACAACCAAGATCAATTTACTTCTGATTACTAACAAATCTTCAACACCCCAGCCAGAGATCAAGGCCATATTGTGTTAAAAGAAAGAAACAGCACGTATTGACAGTTCATTCTAATACAGGGTTGGGTTGTTTACCTTAAAATTACTGTTGCCAGGATGCATCAAATAGTTGATACAAGAAGTGGGAAGGAAAAGTAGGTGTTAAGGATGTAAAGATGCTCTGCATGTGTCCAGTTGTAAAGAGGAGCAGAATAGAGTGCCTGGATTTGATCCCTCAGTGCATGGGCAGGCATCCAGTGCCTTTGTGCCTCTCATCTATAAAACAGATATAACAATCTAATCTGTCTGCAGCTGAAAGGTGCTGTGTAGTGTAAATGTGCAAGTGTTACTAATAGTAAATATCAGCAGTGGCCATAGCCAATACAGAAAAACTGTAAAGAATGTTTATTAGACCTGGATTTTTGACCTGGATTAAGAGAAGTTGGTTTGAAACAATAAAGAATCGCTGAGGAGAAAATGAAAGTTTTTATAATCCCGTGACTTCTGCTGGCAAACCTGTTTGCTTCTGGCAGTGTTGTCTCTTGAGCTAGCTACCCTGTGACATTGTCAGGGCTCAGCTGCTCTTGTTTAGGATATAGTTTTGCACATACAAGGAAAAAAACAACGGAAGACATTTCTTTCAGCTCCTTTTGGAAGGGAGCAGTAGGAAAGCGATGTCTGCTCCGTGGACAGCGGCCAGAAATCGGTTGAGTCAGGAGCGGATTAAGACTGTGAGTGGGAGCAGATCCAAGGCAGCATTTCCCCCCTCCCCATGGCAGTGGCACTGCTGGCGGTGCTCTGGCTGCCCTGGTGGGAATGCCGTGGTGTGGGAGCGGCGGCCGGGCAGCGTCCGTGGTCCATGGCTCACTGACCCCCTGCCACACTCTGGCCTTCTCTGAATGGGCTGCCCACATGGAAAAAGCCAGCCTTCACCCTGCCCTGGAAGGAGGGATCTTGTCAGGCTTCTAGGAAGGTTTTGCAAACAACATGAAAGGAAGCTGGAGCTGTCTGTGGAGTTCTTGAAAGCTCTTGGACATGGCTCATGGAATGAGTGCCTAGAAAACCCGCTGCTCTTTTCATCACCTCTGTGGTTGCTCGCTTCTCTGGTAACTTTTCCCTTTCAGTACCTCAAATCCTGGCCACTTCAACACACAAACCAGCACCATTATCTTTGCTGGTTTGTCCTGGCCTGGGTGAATTCTGTTTCAGGCCACAAACTGCCTGTCAGCAGCAGGTAGGCTTCTCCAGCATTACAGCATTTTCTGTTTCTGACTAATCCCAAAATGGGGCAGCTCGTTAGGATGTAGGGCTACATCCTAATGTCCACTTAATCTATAGGCTCACTCTGGATGCTGCAGTGGAAACAGAAGAGAGCCCAACGGCTGCTATGGGTCAGATACAGAAAGAAACACAGCACAACTGGCCCCACTAAATTCCTGGGGTTACCCTAGAGGCTTTAGTCTGACATCAGGTCCAGCTCCAGGGACTTCAGGAATTGGTCAGCAGTGTTCAGGGGCTTTTCTGACTTGCTGGGGCCAGGGGCCTTAGACATAGCTGAGTAATTTTGTCTGAGGGAGTTGCTTCATTTACTAATCTGTCTTTACATAGAAAAGGGTTTGGATGTAGAGTGAGAAAGAATACATTCTTCATTTTGATTTCTGTAGAGTGTGGCCTTTTCTCCCTCCTTTCCCACTTACACAGGCTTCAAATTTTGTGGGGTTTTGTACTGGTGACTTCATCTGCCATCATTAATCAGTGAGCTGTCTCAGCCCAGCGAGCTAATTTAGAATCCTGCCTGTGCATTTGATCAGCAAATGCAAACCATGTGTAATGTCAGCAGGTCAAGCGAGGTGATGGAACATGGGATTTTCACCTCAGTTCCAGAAAGGGCCATAGTTGCTTCCAGGAAGCTGAGCTTGGCACTGGGTGTGGGCAATTGAAAAGATTTATTTCCCTGTATGAGAGCTCATTCTAGTCGAGCATTTTCCAATCAATATGTTTCTTACAGACTTTCCAAAGGCTGCATTAGGAAAGCAATTTTATTTATTTTATGGCCCTGAAGCCCTGAGGGATTCGGATGTGTCAGCTTCCCAGGGTCTCTGTACAATGAAGGGAGAAGGGCTGGGTCACAGGGCACCACCCCAGCAACGTCAGCATGGCAGAACCCCCTGGCAGAGCTTCTCTGGGTTGGTTTCTGCAGATGTCTGCACCCATGGGGGCCCCTGAGCAGGCAGGGTGCACAGAGCATTACCTGCACTTGTGCTCCACCTCTGATACCCTGTTCAGCAGGACTCCAGGAGAAATAAGGCTGTGCCTTTTATTTCCGATTACTGCTGAAAAAGCTGTTTCGTCCTCTGTTCCCAGCAGTGTAGGAGGTGCCCCAAAGCTTTGTCATTCTGACTACAGGCACTTTCAAACCTTCTTAAAGGGCGTGCAAGCCTCACTTGGGGTCTCTTTTCCTGCCTGTCACACAACTTTTCTGTTCCCTTTCCAGTCATTTTTTCCTCAACAAGACCTGTAAAGAGGCATTTTCACCTGCTGCCAAGCATTTCCTTCGTACCAGTTCATACTCACCTCCCAGATAATTCTCTCTGAGGATTAACCAGAACCTTTTCTTCATTTCCTACCTTCTCTTATCTCTGGGCCTGGAAAGTGCAGCGCTGGCTCCCTGCTGTAGGGTGAGGCAGTCCCTGCAAGCCAACAGCGATGAAGAGCCAGTGCCTGGGGCAAGGGGAGCTGCTGGAAGGAACAAGTGGTCAGGCACATCACTGCCCACCAGACCTGTCCCTTGCTCGGAACAGCGAGTGCACAGCCCACCAGCAGTGCAGGGTTTACCCCAGGCTGCATTTTCCACGTGTGTGGTGAGCCCAGAACGCTCCCAGAGGGTGCTTATTGACACTGTCCATCTGCATGGGAGTCGTTAGGCATGGACTATAGCTATTTCTGTACCTTCTGAGGACCTGGAAAGGCTTCCTGAGAACGCAGGATCCTTCCTGCCTTCACCTTCCATAGCAGGGATGGTTCTGAAGAGCTGCCGAGCACCCTGTGGCTGGGTCACCTGGGGTAAGAGATGGGTGCAGCAGCCCCGGCAGAGAAAGCAGAGAATTGCTGTCTCAGGAGGAGCTCAGTGCCCAGCCTGGGCCCCGGTTTGGAAAACCCTCCAGTGTGATCCCATGTGCTGCTGAGCTCAGCAGCCCTGCCTGGGGCAGCCCCGTGCTGGGGGCTCTGTCACACCCGAGCACCGTACCAGAACAGGGCCCCTGGTCTGCAGCATCCATCAGTGACTGAACA